>JBBPDB010000001.1:24356956-24377957 GCA_037974465.1 Brachypetersius altus
CATTTCCTCAGAACTGTTGCAATTCACCTTGGTGTCGTTTTCTGTGGAGCACATTTCGACACCCATCCCAGAACAATTTGCCAGAGAAGAATCTTTCACAATAACCCAGATATGAATCTTTCACAATAACCCAGATATGAATCTTTCATTTTAATATCTTTTTAAAAAAAATCAAAATAAAAAGTAGTCCATAGTAGCAACTCTAATTTTGTCTTTACCTTTTGCACGACTCCGCCTTCCCCATTTGTCGGCATTGACATCAGCTCAAAATTCCTATATCGTGCATCCCTACTAGTAACTTATAAGTAAAGATTATTTTTAAAAATGCCACTTTGCCTATCAAGATTAGTCAAGATTAGACACATTCACAGCTACATCACTACAGCTACTTGTCTTTTTTATTATCAGTTCAATGGATTTTGTAAAATATTTGTATACAGTCAAGAACCATAAATTGAAGTTGAAGTTGAAGTTGAAGTTTGTTGTCATATGTACAAAGTACAGTGTACAGAGCACAATGAAATTCTTACTTGAACACCCTCTTCACAGAACATAAAGACATAAAGGACATGAAAGACAACACAGTGGATTCAATTCACAATTTGACACTGACAGGGTTAAGTCTTTACTTTATTTAAAACATAGTGGATGATATGTACTAGACTGCCTCCAATCCGGGCCAAATGTTTTTTGCTACTGGGTCAGTATCAGCTCTGCACTGACTGGAGCTATACAAAGCTCCCTAAAACTGCACAGTTCTCCTCTGCCTTCTCCTTTTAAATCTTAGCCCTTGTGCTGCAATTTCAGGTTTATTCTACTGATGTTCTGTTTTCTTGGATTTCTTCCATTGTTTGATCTTATTCTATTCTATTTGTCCTACTCCCGTAAAGCACATCGATTGACCTTGTGTGCGTGATAAGGTACTATAAAATTAACTGGACCAGACTTGATTCCAGACCAGTAAACCCTGACATCAGTCCCAAAGTCCTCAAAACTCCCCTAAATTTCTGAATGTCAAATAGACTCTTTTGATGCTGCACTCATAGTCACAGGAGTCCAGGTTTCACCCCACTTGCAGGGATCTTCCTCCTCCTCTCTGATGAAATTCAGCACTCTGGACATTTCCTCAGAACTGTTGCAATTCACCTTGGTGTCGTTTTCTGTGGAGCACATTTCGACACCCATCCCAGAACAATCTTTCACAATAACCCAGATATGAATCTTTCATTTTCTCAGGCACAACAATGTTGAATGAAGTTTCAGTTTGAGGAGTCTAAGAGAAAACCCTCGAACTCTATTCTGTATCAGGCTGGAAGTCAGTGTGAGGACTAGAGGAGAAGAGTGATTTGATCTATATTCTTGGTCGTGGTTCAAACTCTAGCAGCAGCTAAAGCATTGAAAGTGTCAAGCCTGCAAGTTATAAAGATATGAGTCGTTCACACACTGCTAGTGTTTAATAAAGTACACCCTGTGGATACTCCACACACCAAATCATGTTTAATCAAATACAGCCCTGTGGATTCAGCACACTAAATATTTCACTGTTAATATTTAATAAAGTAAGTAAGTGACATTTGCACTGAACAACAAGGAGCAGTATAAAACAAGTAAAAACTAATGTGAAAACAAAAATTGAGTAATGTGTCATGGTTGGGCAGCGGCCGTTAGGCGTCGCTGCTTTTCTTTTTGTCTTTCTTTTCTGTTCTCGTTTATTAGGGCTTTTATTTTGATATTTCTGCATGTATCACGTGTCTCCTTTGTTTTCAGTTGTCTTGTGTTTCCCCATTAATTCAGTTCAGTATTTAAGTCTGTCTCTGTTAGTTCATCCTCATGTGTTCATCGCCTTATTTTCCCCGTTCCTGTCTCGTTCCAGTGCCTAGTTTTTCTGATGCCTAGTATTATGGCCACCGTGCCTGTTTCTGTTTGTTTTTCAGTTTTCTGTTTTCACTTTTAATAAATAGAGCACCAGCATGGAAGTCTGCCTGCCTTGTCCCTGTTTGTCCCAAGGTAAATCATGAAGCTTTCTGTTCCTTTTTTCTGCTCATTTGGGACAAGCAGAGTCTATGCTGAATCATCGGAATGCCTTTGCCCTTGGAGCAATGGTCCGGCGCTCTGACGTTCCCGCTAGCGCCACTGCCGGATGGTGCCATTTAAATGCATGAGGCCAGTGTTGGGCCTGGTGCAGAAGAGATAAAACAGGCTGCCTCGTTTTACCCGGGTTGGCCCAAGGGGGAAAAACGGAATGCTAGATTGCTCCTATCATTAAAACATCAAGGAATTCTGCTTGGGTCGGAGGCTTCAAAGGAAGCGGAAGGGCGTACTAGAGCCAATATAGAGGAGGGTAGAGAGGCAGTTTGAGGAGGTGGATGTCCCCCTACATGTCCCCTCACCTCTCCGGGTCACCAGAGGTCACGCCGGGCACTAATAACACTGTCCAGAGCAAATGCTAAAACAGAACGCTAAAACTAGCCGCTGCTATTGGTGTAACTGTTGATAATGAAGGCTTTGTCTCGCTCTTCGATATCTCTTGCGCTCTCTGATTGCTCTTTCTCCCCCCATCTGCACTGATCTCTGCCTCCATTCTTCTCTTGCATTTTTTTCATTCTTTCCTCTTCAAGGAGCTAGCTAGAACTGAAAGGTTCTTCACATTCCCTTGATAATTTGTAAAGGTCAGAAGAATCTACTTCTATCACACACACACACACACACACACACACACATAAATGTGCTCTCTCTTTCTCTCACACACACACACACACACACACACAGAGACCAGTGCTTCACATGAACTCCGCAAATACCAGCACATTGTGCTTTAGGGATAAATACGGCAACTATAAATATTTAATATTCTGTTTCTGAAACACAGACAAAAAGAAAAGAGAGAATGACAAGAAGAGACAATGAAAACAAGAAAGAGACAGTAATAAAACATACATTGGTGAGATGTAAAGAAAGAAGAGACAGAAAGACATAGAACGACCAAGAAAGAGAATGAAAAAGAAAAAGAGTGAAGAGATCAAGAGTAAGAAAGTGAGGGACAGAGGGGAAATAGAAAAGGAAGGAGAGAGAAGAAGAGAGAGAGACAGAGCGAGAAAGAGATGGGGAAAGAGAGAGAGAGAGAGAGAGAGAGAGAGAGAGAAAGAGTAATTGCATATTGTTGTGCCTTAGAGGCTGGTAATAGAACAAAAGCTATCGAGTGTGTCCATCCCACAGCGGTTACGATTATTCACACTCACACGCGGCAGTTTTCATTTCCATTTCCATCTCAACATGTCTGAATTAGCTGCCACCCTCTCAAGACATTAAACAGAATCCTCAGCTAAGGAGCCTTTCTGCACTTTCTCTGCCAGGAGTGTAAATTATATTCCAGTAAATCAAGCCTGACGTGGGAAACAGCCTTTTCTGAGGACTATAAAGGAAAACAATGCGTGAGAGAACGAGAGAGAGAGACGCTTCAGACTTCTTTAGAGGCTTCAGTAACCTCTCAGAGGTCTGTAATTAATGTGTAACATAATTCTGTTAACAAAGAAAAGCCCCTTTAAATTGCCCCCCATTACTCCCTGACCCTGGCTGGGCTCAGCCAGGGGTGGAGGGGGAGTGGGGGTTACATGACAGTTTTATCAGAAGTGAATGAAATGTAACACGTTTCAATTTATAAACTTAATTACGACTATGAATAATTTCGTTTCTAACATAAATTATTTAGTATCTACTCTGAAGTATTCAATATCTACTATGAATTAGTTCAGATCCAATATGAATTATTCTGTTTCTGCATGATATGTTTAGTGATATATCTACATTATCATTATATATTTACATGATACATGTATCTGCTACACATTATTTAGTATCTACCATGAATGATCTGGTATGTATTACCATGAACATTATCTAATATGAGTTACTCAGTAACTACATCAAATTACTCAAAACTTACTCTGAATTATTGAGTATCTATTGTGAATTACAAAGAATGCTGCAGATAATACCAGCCAAATCTGATGGACATTTAAAAAATGACTAAAAAACCCGAACAAATAAAGAAAAAAAAAAAAAAGGAAACAAACAAAATGACTAAAACATGGTCTAACAAGCAGGAAGGGAGCCCACCGCACCATACGGCGGCCCAGTGGGTGAGCCTGACACCTGAGAGATGTGGTGGGCGACGCTCACTGGTTGAACAGCAGTTACTTCGAGCTGTGGAAAAGACAAAGCTGCGGAACAGCAGTCTTCACTACAAAGCCTGCGGAGAACCCACATGGTTCGCTACACTGCCTGGTGAAACATAGTGAGCTGAGCTTCTGGAGAAAACAGAACAGACAGGGGCCAGATGAACACCTGGTGATTCACACACTGAAGTTGGAAGCGCTGACACAGTCCATATGAGCGAACTCTGGATCACCGCTCAGACCAGCTGTAGACCTGCTGAGGGTCTTCTGGGGATGAAGACCTCGTGATCTAACAGCTCTGTGTGACATCTTACACATAAGGACACCCGAAAGGGTTTTTACAGTGGTTTCATGGAAGATCCAGTTTTGGTTCCCTAAAGAACCTTTTGATGGACGGTTCTTTAAAGAACCTTCACGTTTTTACCAAATAAACATTTTCCAAGAACTGTACTACAAGCCAAAAAAACACTGAGAGCCTTAAGAAATTACATGAATGTTTCCAAATTGTGGTGGTAAATAGAATCAGCTCCCCCATAAAAAGTTATTCAATGAAATGATTATGATGCCTGATGCCTGAGATGTTGTTTTACCAAGAGTTCTGAGAAGCTTTTGGCCTCAAACTAAAAGCACCAACTTTAGTTCATATTTGCAACTATTTTAATGGTCTACATTCCATATAAGCACTAGGAGGGACATATAGGTTAACTGACATCTGGTTCCATTCACCACCACTATAAAGAAATCCAAGTCTCTACAAACCCACATTAAAAGGTCTCTTGAAGACTGGATTCTGGAGTAGGGGGGGCATTTTTGGGAAACTAAAATTCTGTACTAGATCCAATACCCCCACACCCCAAGTTATACAAAACCTAATTTATTCCATTTCCACACAGCAAAAGGAATAACGCTGAACTCAGTTTTAGGTTTGTCTGTGAAGATGAATAGTGTTTGCATGTTCTCCACTTTGTCGGATGCTGCTGCGCTTGGACGGGCCCCCCCTTTATTTTACGGCGCTCAGCCACGCCAATACTGCTGGCATTAATCTCCGGGGAAATTTGCAAGCCCAACGGTATGACTCCTAATTGTATAAAGATTAATGGTTTTTGCAAAAGAAGAAACAACCGAAAGACTGTACAGTACAACACTAAAGAGTAATGAACACATTCCTGCTTCGGAAATGAGAACGGGCGCTCTTCATCTCTTCCCATCCCCGCCTGCACCACCACGGAGGCAGCGGGTATAAATCTCACCTGTGCTTTGCCAAAAATGCCTCAGACACCAAAAAAATGCCACCCAAGGGTGAAGTCCAGAAAACTTTGTCTCCAATTAAACTTTGTAGAATGATATTATTGTAAAAAATAGATAGAAATGTGAGAAAGCCTCACTTTAATGCCCTGTTTGTTTGAGTGGAGAGTGAGTAAACCTGCGCCGGGAGCAAAGCAGACCCTAACTGGTGAGGAATGAATGCAGGGCAATTAGGGCACAAGCGCAGAAAGTGGCACGCCGCAAGCAGCTAACACGGTAGAAATGAACAGCTAATGCCTTCGCTGACTCCATGGATTCCAGAACAAGAGCACAAATTGTTCTTATGGATCCTTCCTGCTGCTTAGTGGTATCGACTGCAGCATGAGCCGGAGCCTATTAGCAGCTTGCTGCAGGAACAGATGCGTGCAAGATAGAAGACCAGAATGGGAGGTAAGGGTGGTGTACAGGACAGGATTTCTTATGATCAGCACCTACCTGACAGGCAACCCGCTCTGCCCAACTCACAAAAATATCCATTAATCAATGATCTCAACCCAACTGACCCAACCTACAAAAATATTTGTTAACCAACTGAATCTAACCCGAAAAAAATATTCTTTATTTAATGACATGAATCTGACCTGACCTGAATAAATAATGACCTGAACCCAAACGTTTTTGTAAGTTGTTTATACATGTGCTTTGTAATTATTTGACTCGCCATTAAATTTTCTAATAAATTGACTTGAAGTTGACTTCTAATAAGTTGGCTTACAGGTTGACCTGTGCATCATTTGTTAATGACTTCCTATTGCCTAAGCCAGCAAAAAAACCCAAAACAAAACAAAAAACAGATTTAAAAACAGCCCGTACTCAACATCTGTGTGGTGCTCCTTCACCCTCAGTAGAGTTAATTACCCCCCACTTATACACACATACAAAGGCGTAGAAAATACAAAACATTTTGATTTGTTGTGTAAAATTTGAGTTTGTAGTTGTCTTTTCTTAAAAAAAGGTTACCAGAAACTCTTGTGCTATAAATTAGTTTCTGCTTTATATTATTATTTTATTTCATGTTACTTATTTATTTATTTTTTAATCTTTTTAAAAAATTTTTCTCTCTTCTTCACTGTTGGGTGAGGGGTAAGCTCAGAGCGGCTCTAAAAAAAGTTCTCCTCCGAAGGGGGTGGGGGGGTGGCGGGCCAAAAAACAAACAAAGAAACAAACAAAAAAACATCTGTCCTGGAAGTTTGAGCACCTTGTCCACACTATCAGAGGGGCATTTCTTTAAATCCTAAATCCTAAAATATCAAAGTTTTGACTCTTCTTGCTTTTTGGCTTTGACAAGGTAATTAAAGGGTTGACCAAAGAAGCAACTGCTGGAATAATTTCCGCAGATCTGGGACGCATTCGCTACTTTGCACTAGAGTTGACAGGTCATCGTGAACCATGTAATTCCATAACGAATGCTTCGAGTGGCTTTAATAAAGCACTTTTACTATCTGCTATCTCACTAACGTATCGGAAATCCTTTCCTGTCATATATCCGAAGACTGATGCCTAAAACATTTACTTGTAACGCTTTTTGTGTCAAAACGCCACTCTGGCTTACCTTGTCATAAGATTGTGCATTAAACCGGCCCTTATCCGACGCATAAACCTCGCCGCTCAACCCCCTCACACCCTCAATCCCCCATGCACCCGACGATGAATATTTAAACCTCTGTCTGTTTGACAGGTTGGGAAACGAAGTCCTTGGTGGTGGATGGTGAGTCCTTGTCAGAGGTGGGCGGCTTTAAGGCATTAAGACTGCAACGGCAGGAATGACAAGAGGCGCTTGATAACAAATGATGGACTGTCAGGGGAGTAAAAGGTTGTCAATCACCACTCTCCCCATCAAGCTCACCTTGGACGATGAGGTAGACCTGGGAAGTCTTAGACTGCTGCTTGGTCTGGATGGAGCAGGTGTAGGGCCCCTCATCATACACATCCACTTTCTGGATGCGTAGGCTGTACTCCAGCTGGCCCTTGGTCACCAGGTCCACACGAGGGTCCAGAGACCACTTGTCCTCCCCGGCAAAGATGATGTTGGAGCGGTTGAGCCAGGCCACCTTGGAGACCTTGTCATCCACATAACACCTGAGGGCAGAGACAGAGGGAAGCCAGTTAGGACTGTTAATGCCTCGTCCACAGTTAACAAAAGCACCTTCACAAGCCTGATGACAGCGCCTTGACAGCGAATGCACTATTATTGTGATGTCACAAAAACTAACACAACCAAATTTTATAGAACTGGAGCTTCAAGGCAATTGTTCCTAACACTAGAAGTCATACTTGCCATAATTCAAGATTGTAAATAAAGAAATTCAAAGTGGGTTTAATGTAAAATGATTCTTTGTAGAGAAAGTGTTTACAGTGGTGGTGAATGAAAACCCAAATATAGCATTTTATTTACTTATTGACCACAAGCTCTGCATGTCTTCTGAATGTTTATATGGAATGTTGATGGTAAAACAGAGGACAGTTCTGCCTCATGATGCGCTGCATGTATTCCTCTACCATGAACAGATTTCGGTTTTTGTGTCAAAAAGCTCATCAAAACTATGAATAACCAATATCTTAAACTTCAGGCGCAGCTTTCATAACCATTTCATGGAATAACCTTCTGTGACAGAACTTATAGAGGCAGACACCTGTTTCCATTCATTGTGAACAATTTCACACCAAACCCGCTCTGAATAACTGAATGAATTTGGAATACATTTGTTCCGCATATAGTGTATCTTTTCAGTAACAGCTCCAGCACCATCAGACTGATGGATGGAGAGAGTCTAACAACATACAAACAGCCTCTAAAGAATGACAAAGATTCCAACACTCTGTCTGAGGCTGATGTGCTCTATTTGAAGTCTGATGGAATGATTGTAAGCACCATCACCTTGGAGGCGAACCACAGAGCTGAGCGTGTAAATGTTAGCCCTAGATTCTGGCCATTTCTCTCAGACCCCCTGTATCGCTCTCTTTCTGCCATTCTCCCATCACTTTACTGCTGACTAACAAGGCTTTTCACCAGGGCTTGCATGCTCCATCTATACTCCCTCGAAACAACAGCTTGCCAATATCTCTCTCTCTCTCTCTCTCTCTCTCTCTCTCTCTCTCTGACAGCGAGCTTGCCACAGTGACGAATGTGTGTGCTGGATGCCTGAGGCCTTGCCAGGGGGAGGGAGAGAGAGGGAGGGATGGAGGATGACAGAGAGAGACGGACATGGACAGAGAGAGAGGGGACATTGAGAAAACCTTAGACAACTAAGAAAGAGATGGAGAGGCCAGAGTGAGAAAGTGAGAGTGTTGAACGAGTGAGAGACACTAATGAGATGAGGAACGATGTGCCGAGCTGGTAAGGGAGAGAGAGAGAGAGAGAGAGAGATGGAGAGAGAGAGACAGAGAGAGATGGAGAGAGAGAGACAGAGAGAGAGAGAGTGACAGAGAGAGATGGAGAGAGAGATAGAGAGACAGAGAGAGATGGAGAGAGAGAGAGAGAGGGAGAGAGACAGAGAGAAGGTTAGTGGAAGTTGACATCTTATGTCGGTCCTCAACCCCAGAGGACTTTCCATCTCTGCTTCCAACAGCAAAGTCCAGCCGGTCAAACCAAGACACT
Organism: Brachypetersius altus; assembly: GCA_037974465.1. Classification (NCBI taxonomy): domain Eukaryota; kingdom Metazoa; phylum Chordata; class Actinopteri; order Characiformes; family Alestidae; genus Brachypetersius; species Brachypetersius altus. The sequence continues at coordinate 24,366,035 of JBBPDB010000001.1, forward strand.
GCATAGACTGACCTGTCAACCATCTGGTCACTCTACTTTGGCCACCACTCTGTACCAGTCACTGCCTGTGCCCTGTCCACTCCAACCAGTCATTCTAATCCGGACATCATTTGTCTGTATACAAGCACCAGTCATTATCCACCCTAATTTATCAACCATCTACTCCAAAGATCCCATGGATGACTCTAATCTGGCCATGAATTATCTTTGTACCAGTACATGTCAGTACCCACTCCAGCCTAGAAATGTTCACTCAGATCACTGGCCTCTGTAATCTGGTCATGAGTAATCCATGTACCAATACAAATTACTGTTCACTTCAAACTGCCCCATCCATTATAAAAAGTTCACAAAGTCAGTCTAACCCAGCCTTTATAAGTGCATGTTCCAACTGTCAACACAAATCCATCAACCACCCTGGTTCAATTCGGTCATCATATTTCTGCTACAGATCCAATCACCACTCAAACACAGGCCATCACTTGTCTCCTCAGAAACCAGCTACTACCGACCACCTACTCCAGTTTCACTGTTATTTGTCCATTCTGATGCACACAACTGCCCAACACAAGCTGTAGTCTGGCAATCAATTTGTACACTTTGAACCAAGTCAAAACCCACTCTAGCATCTCAAATGTCCACTCCAATCAACTCATGAATCATTCTAATTTGGCCTTTAGTCATCTATGCACGAATACCAGTCAGAGTTTACCCCAACCAGTCATTTGTCCACTCAAAAATGGTCACCAATCTCTTCAATATGCTCAGTAGTAGTCCATATACCAATACAAATTACTGTCTACGCCAAACTGTCCGCTGTCTGCTCCAAAAAGCTCACCAGTCTATCTAACCTGACCATTATACACCCATGTTCCCACTGTACAACAAAACCTATCAACCTGCACCAATCTAGTCATCATACATCTGCTACAAATTCTATCACTTTCCACCCACTGTCCACTCAAAACCATGGCCATCCTTCAGCTGTCACAGTTTCACACACATTTGTCCATTCTGAACTATTGGCCAATCTAAACCCAATCAGATGTCACCTTCAACGTACTCTGGTCTAACCACCACTGACCAACAAGTTGGCTGCATACTTTAACACAAACTCATGCAATTCTATTCTGGCCTTTAATTGTCCCCTCTGAACTCGGTCAGTACTCAACCTAACCCAGCCCCAACCCACTTCAATCTGGCATCACTAATCCAATGCAAACTCAAGCACTACCCACTATAATCTGGCCATCAACCCCAATCAGACCCCACCCCAACCAGCGCAATCTGGTCACCATTTATTCACTCTAAACCCAATCACCAGCCACCCCAATCTGCTCACTACTCAGTCCAATCATACCACAATTCATCCACTTTAAGATTAGTCCATGGGTACAACATTCCGCCATCACTTGCTCTAAACTTGTCTTTTTGTTCTCTTGGTTCCTAGTCACAGCCTGTCTGAACCCAATCAATACTCACCACCCAGTATATCATAGTTTATCCATACTAAACCCAATCTCTACCTGCCCCAAACCAGCTTGTGGTCTGGCCCACATTCATTCATTGTAAGGACATCCCTTTCTGCCCACCATTTACTCTACACCCGTGGGCCACTTGGGCTTCCAAACCCAATCTGCACCATATAACTTCCAATATCAACTCTAATCTGGGCATCATGCATCATTTGGAACTCAGTCACCACCCACCATGCACTCCCAATCCATACTTCACACACACTTTCCCACGTCCATCTCAATCCAGCCACCAGATGTCCATCACCGTTCCCCTTTCAGAACTTTATATGTAGCAATCCAAAAATGAAGGTGAGAAATATCTATTTGATGGCTGTAAAAAATCACAGATTATGTTGCTACGGGAACAAACAGGAGGAGTGGACCAAAAGCATGTCCTAATCTGTCTATCTGTTTAAAACGCCAATGTTACATTTTAACGCCCACCCAACCTGGGTTAGATAGCACCCTGCTAAGAGCAAAATTACACGCAAACCGGTCAATATCAACTTCCTGAGGCTATCCACATGAATAAACCAGGAGAAAAACACAGTAGAGATTAAAGTCAACACCTGCATGAATAATAATCCTGCTGGCATCTTTTCAAGACAAATTCACTGTGTTGTGTACATCCATGCAAAGCTCAGTAAGGACACTTGAGTCATCCTGGAAAAGTTTAATAAAGGAATTGTTCAATAAAAACTTCGGATTTACACTGATTTACATTCATCCCAGGACAGGTGTTCACGAAGCAGTTGTAAATGATTGAGCTGTGTCTTAAATCACACCCAAAGACTGGATGAAGAGTTTGGGTGTGATTTATGAAAGTTTGGTGATGTATTTTTGTGGAAATTATTTGAGTTATTTCAGTGACTGCTGAGTTCTAGTGTAAGCAACATTAGCCTTGCAGCTCCAGTTCTAAACTAAAAAAGCAAAACGTGGACTCCAAACATGCCTTATCGACTGCCTCTGGGGTCATGATGGATCTCTAATAGATTTGCCGGTATGGTTTCTGAGGCTGTAGGACACTGTTGTCTATAAACATTTACTAATAGCATAGCCATAACCAGTAGATCGAGCCTTTCTGAAGCCAGAGTATTGTGTGCACTTTTGTCCACTGCCTTAACTGAAGACCACATTAGCAAGTCAAGCTAACCACTTTGTATGCAACTGTAGCGGCTGGCCGCTGAAGACCTGTGGAGATGTGCTGATGTGCCTGTCACAATGCGCCATAGTCCAGCGACATCTGAGTGGAAGTTCCACCTTAACCCATCTGCGAAACTGGCACACAAAATATTCTACATGTGAATATGAGCTGCTCGATCCCTGAGGCAAAACATGTAAATTAGTTACACTTAAAAAAATTCTTCAACATCATACATTTTCTATCTGTAAAATGTGTGGAAAAAGGATTACTCCTGTTGGTGTTGGTTTTAAGATGACTCTTGCTAAAGGTGTTTTTACAGTTTTTCAGCATTAATACAGTAATAAAAAGAGAAACTGTCTACTATCTTCAATTGTAAGATTTGAGGGTTGTACAGGAAAAAGTCCAAATTGTAATCAGTTTTGTCAAACTGACACCTCAGGAAGCCCACTCTTTAGCAGAGACGCAGTGGCATGGACAAGTTATATTTGTCATGCTGAGGTTGGGGTAGGGAAGGGGAGGACGCCAAGGCTGAACTGAACAGAGGTCTTTAATAAAGACACAGATAACAGAAATACACAACACAAAACCCCGACTCGGGAACACAACAGAAAACAAATACAACAACCGGATGACAACAGTACAAGACGGGGGCAAGGCTCGTGCTTCCTATAACTGTGCTATACAGAACCAAGGGCTCGCTGATAAGCGAGGTAACAACACGAAGAAATCAGAATCCAGCGCAAACACAGAGCGCAAACTGGGTTTACTCCGAATCACGAGTCTGCAAATGAAATAAACAGAAGACAGGGCATGAAACACCCAGGGTAAATGAGCAGGACACACACATAACCAGACACCACATGCATACAACGACAAATACGGACACAGGGAACTGGGGCCGGACTGGGGTTTAAATCCTAGTGAGGAAACGAGGGCCGGGTGAAAGCAAAGGAGGAAACGAGGGACAGGTGGAAGCAATGAGAAGTGGGGACTAGAAAGGGAGCAAGGGAGGATGGGGATGGGAGGACTGGATGGGAATCGGGACAAAGTGAGCAGACGCCAAATAATGGAAGAAACGAAAGGGGAAGCGGGACAGAAACTAATATTCGGGGGATAAGGATCGGTGTGTACGGGGAGCAGGCGAGGCGACCGTGACAATATTCAGGAGGAGGTCCCTGAAAAAATGACACCATAATCAGAACCAATTACACTCTGGACATACCTTAGAACAAATGACATAATGAATAAAACTGGGGGGGGGTTCACAGGCAGGGGGAGATTTTACAAAAAATGCTGCATTGATTAGAGCCAGTCACAAGCAGGAAGAAGATTTAGGGCGATTGATAAGCATAAGCTATGACAGACAAGGGGAAGGTTTAAAGGAAACAATGCAGAGATTAGAAACAATCACAGATAGAGGGAGGGTTTAGAACAAACAACATAGTGACTAGAACCAATCACAGGCATGTAGAGGTCTCAGAACATGTGATGTTGAGATTAAAACCGGTCACAGTCAGGAGAAGGTTCTCAGAACTAACACTGTGAGGAGCTGGTGGCCTGGTGTTTAGGGAGTTGGCCCTGCGTTTAGAAGGTTGTGGGTAGGAATCCCAGGACTGCAAGTAGCACCACTGTTGTACCCTTTAGCAAGGTACCGTGCCCACACACTGCTCCCCGGGTGAGTAGATTAAATGTAGAGGAAGAATTTCACACTGTGGTGTGTTCACAAATGACACAGAGATTAAAACCAATCACAGTTAGGGGGACATCTCGGAACAATTCATGTGGTACATGGAACCAATCGCAGTACAGTGATCTCACAAAAATTAGCACTGTGATAAAGCTACTCCCAGTAAAGAAAATATCTCAGACATACTGTGTGTTCATAAGAACCAATCACAGTTAGAAGAAAATCTCAGAACAATCAACACTGATTAGAATGAATCTCAAGCAGAGGAGGGTTTAAAACAAACAATGCAGTGCTTAGGAGGTCTATTTAGCAGCAGGCGCACACCACACTGTATGAACTCTGTGCTGTTTTAGATGTTTTGCTTCTAAAAACCTTTTCATTTGAAAAACAAAAAGCTTAAGTCTCACTTCAGCTCCTCTGACATAAAGACGTTTTCGCCACTCAGGACGAGTTCCAGGCTGGATCTCACGTCGACGTTTCCACGACGAGTGTGGAGCCTTACGTCTCGGAGCAATGACAGGGCATGGATAGGGAAAGGGCATTCGTATTAAAAGCTCTGTCATCGCTCAGACGGCGGAGGGAGGGAGTGAGGCAGTGGAGGGAGAGAGAAATAAATTGCATGTGTGAAGGTGAGGATGAGGATGATTTTTCTCACCTTGCCTGCGCTTCATCCCTGAGCGCCGGGCCACGATCAGAGAGCCCACTCACGCTCTTCATATCAACTATACATCACACATTCCCAACACTTCCCCCTTCCCCAGCACTCAAGCTCATTCTAACAGGAGATAGAGGAAGAAAACATCCCAATATGCAGCCTGCCACAAACACACACCCACACATACACTCATCTACACACATGCACAGCGCACAATCCTGATAGCACATGCAGTAAAAGCTTTCTGCCTTTTTCAGGACACATGTTCAGTTACCTCAGGGGCCCTGTAGAGCTGCCCCAGGCCGGGCAAAGCCTCAAGTTGGATGGAAGAAGCCCCCAGGTTACCTAGTGTCAGTCAGGTGGCTGTAGCTAAGGGGGCACTCCGCCAGTTTGAGATATGCAAAGTTGTTCAGAGTGGTTTTGGTGTGAAACAGATATAGTAATGGTGAATGGAGCTACACATCTCATTTCCAACACAAGTATAGGGATTTAATCACCTCTCCAAAACCACCAGTGAAGTGCCATGCATCCTGAGCATTTACATGAAGTGCTCATGAGGGTAAAATAGTGGCAAATCTGAACCTTAAGCTTCTTAAAATTCCTACGTTAATTCACTTTTCTATAATCCATTTTGTCCCTTGAATTTAAGTAAATGTGCACTAGCTCTGTTCAGACTGGCCACAATAAATGGGTGAATCTTACACACCTCTGTAGGTAGAATAGGTGTTTTTTGTGACATCACAGAAGCATGCAAATGAGTAATCTCTCTTATTTACAACTGTGAGGAAAATTCATTTTTCCATTGTACAAGCTCTTTATGACATCCACTGTGAGTTCTTGCACCTCCCGGAGGTGGGCTCTCCCATATAACAATAGCTAATGCTTTGCGATTTTTCTCTTTGGCGTAGAGCACAGATGGGGTGTCACTCCAGTAGGATGATTAAACAGGCCTATTCAAGGAAGCGTCCGGAGCTCTGGGATAGGCTGAGCCAACTGGGGACTCTTTCAAACAGCCGGAGACAATGAGGACATTGAGATCACTTAGTCGCTCTTCATTTCCTGCACATAACAAATGTCTAGCCTGGGCTGCTGAACGGCTAATGCTTGGAAACTTACATCCATGCAGCTCATTTTTAGTAAAATACCAGGAGAAATACCACCAACAGAAGACGCCTTAAAACAATCATTAAAACAATAAAACAATTCAGCCTAAAATTGAGGCTTAATTAAGCTTTTGAGATTTAGTCTCTTCAGTTTCGCTGAAATGAACTTGGCTAAATATCAGTTACCAATGGATGAACACGAAAGTTAACTAATGAGCATTACTCAGTTGTGCTCATACTCGTTAGACTTTGCTAAGCAAAAAGCCGGCACGTGTGACATCTGTGTATCTCTCACTTTCTCTTGCTCTGCTCCTTCTGAAAAAAAAAAAAGCGCTTGGGACATGTAAAAATGTACAGCCGCTTCTCCCCCGTTGTTAAATTATTCAGTGTAAATAGATTATGTACTAGAGGGTATGCGAGTGTAGAGTGATTTAGAATCACAGTCTGAGTCCGCCTGGCCAACAACTGCGCCTCTTATTAAACCCTGTTCAGTGAAGGGTGTAGAAGGCCTAACAGGCCCATCGTTTACGGTACCATTGTGTATTTCTCTACCGTTTTGCTGGTAGACCAATCTGCACAAGGCCGCAAGACCTACAGACAGGACTTTAGTGCCTCTAAAGTGCTTATAGGGAGGTCTGTCTGTTCACTCAATGTCTTGGCAATTTCCCTGGGTAGCTTCTACGGGACTAGAATTGCATCCACTGAAATAGGAAATGACCTATAAAGCAAAAACTGACAGCCAGACTGACATATAATATTTGAATTTGTGCTATTTGGCTAGGTAAAAGTATTTAAATATAACACCACTGTTTAGCATCCATCTACTAAAACATTTATTCATTTTCTGTAACTGCTTAGTCCTAACTAGGGTTACGGGTATCCGGAGACTATCCTGGGGAAAGTGATTAAGAGGCAGGGACTCACACTGGATGACATGCACATTCACAAACATACATACACTATTCACTCCCACATTCACACCTGAGGTCAATTTAGATTCCTCAATTCACCTCACATGCATGACTTTGGACTGTGGGAGAAACTGGAGACCCCAGAGGAAACCCACACCACCACAAGGAGATCATACAAGGCCAAGGCCTACTAAAACAACTGAGAGATATCCATGTACAGGCTAAGAGCTAATGAATTACAGGCCTAATGTTACAGTGTGTGTACTAAAAGGTGTCATTTTTAACTTTTAGGCACCCAGCCAATACCTCAGTCGACTACTATGCTAGGTCATTTTGATTTAAGGTCATATGTACGTTGCTCTGGATAAGAGCGTCAGCTAAATGCCGTAAATGTAAATGTAAATGTAAATATTTTTGGGGGGCTTGTGCACTGGGATACAGTCATGCTGGAATAGAAAAGGGCCTTCCTCAAACTGTGTCCACAAAGTTGGAAGCATGGCATTTAAAATGTATTGGTATGCTGCAGGATTATGATTGCCCTTCACTGGAAGTAAAGGGCCTAGACCAAACCTTGGAAATGGATGTGTCCCAATTATTTTGTCCATATAGAGTAAATTTAAGGCCTCAATATCCCCAATTAGGCCTATCCCACCTTCTAACTATGTCTCACGCATGAGGGTAAGCATTTTTGCATTTTGAGATCTTTTTAAGCTGTCACTGGACAACATATTTGGAGGACCTGCCAATTCGTTTAAGCCAGTAAATGGTTAGCAATGGGGGAAAGGGAGTCTACCTATCCAAAGACAGCAAGGCCAATTACCCCCCGACTCACGAAACCAAACACCTTAATTTTGACCTTTAATTTCCCATACGGGAAAAAAGTGCACAGATTAAGGCTGATCAAGGGGTAAAACTACAGAATTTTCCTCTTACTTTTTCAAATCTGCCCCTTAAATAATAGATAAGATTAAGATTAAGGGGTTTCACACTCAGGCATTAAATCTAATTATAAGGTCAAATTAAGAGGTCGGTTTCACAAATTAATGGCCACTTAATTCAAATTAAGGGGTCTGGTGTATTTTCATTGTACATTGTGTTTCGTAGTGTAGTGCAGAGCCTTGGTGGTTTCTGTTATTAAGTTGGGAGTTTAGCTGTGGTGTCACTGCACCGCAGATAAAGGATCATGCAGGTAGTTTACAATGTTCTTTTCTCAAACCCAAGTTAAAAGCAGGCTCCCCAAAAACTCCTCTTTCCCCCCACACCTTTTCCGAAGTGCTTCATGTAGTTTTGAAGCGGAAGGAGCGAGTACAAGCTCTCATTACTCCCTGGCTTTGTTTAAATCTACCGTGACAGACATTTGACAGCCCATAGGAAAAGGCGCACACTACCCACTTTAATAACACCACTGTTTCCCCGAGCCTCGCCAAGCTTCACAACAATAACATGCGAAGAAAATGTCTACAGTAAAAAAAAAAGAAAAGAAATAAAAAGAAACACCTCAAAACTCATTCTGAACGCAGCAAGAGGTTCATTGATTGTAGCTGCAGCAATACCATAAACTATTTAATCTTCTAAAAAATGAAGAGGAAGGGGAAAAAAAGCAACAACAACAATTTCTCCACACCCGAGAAAAGTTAAGATAAGAAGAAAGGTATGAAGGTAGAGTAATGACTATAGCTCTGTAAGCATTCTTTTGATCTTCTTTTGGATAAATAACGGTCCCCTAAATATGTAAACACATTAAATATATTTTTAAAAAAGTTTTTAACCAAAGATTTTGTTGACTTCAAGCAGATCTACGTTGGACTAGGTGGAAACATACACCATGTAGGTCATGATGGTATACCTGCAATGTCAAGCTGGTTCATATGCTAGACAAAGCATCTGCAAACTGGTTCAGTGGACAAACCAGCATGGTCAAGACGGTACAGCACTGCCCAGCGCATTTAGAGCTACATCTTTAAAAGTCTTGTTCCTCAAATTTGTTCAATTAATTTTGCCAATAATACGTGAGAGAGCCCACTCAGCATTAGTCAAATGCACTTTCTCCAGCTTGTCCCCGCTAGTTCTCGGTTATTAGCCGAGTTAGCATTTTTCCTCCCAAAAGTATTCATCTGAAGCCTGTGAATTATTTAATCCTCCTGTCTTCTCCTAATTGAAAACGAGTCTGCATGGCCAGGCTGGCTGAAAATCTATACCAGCCGAAACATTTTCTCCGCTCCATCAGCCGGCCGAAGGAAGTGGAGAGGACTACTGCTTGTGTGAAAGGGAGCGCAAAACACTACGGTGCCGGATGTGTGACCCTAGAAATAGCTGGGCGAACTCAAATCACAAGCCCTCGGTAATTAAAGAGCTATTTTGCTTCCTTCTACAAGAGAAAGGAGAAAAAAAGGCAATGCTTCATTGCTGGAGAGTGAGCTCTTCTAATGAAACAGTGGGAGGTGATGGTGACAGCAATTTGTAAATGAACTGTACGCTTTAACTGAAGTAAATGAGCTCTCTGGCATTAATTACAATCTCCAAGTGGGAGGAGCAAAGGGAGTAAATGCAACAGAGAGAAAAGACAGCAAAGGAAAAAAGAGAGGGGAGACGGAACAAGACAGAGAAGAAAAAGAAAGAGAAAGGATACGACACAGAAGGAGATCTAAACAAAAGATGGCAACTTAGTTCCCTGCTGTTAAATAAGTGTATGTTTATCCCGGACCCTTCAACACACTGACCCCAACCTTACAGAAACTTTATGGGTAATAAATACATATTTAGAACAAATTTATTACTGTATAACAGATAATACATGTGGGTGTTAATTGCTGTTAGAGATGCACTGGCTTAGGAACTCCAAAATGTGAAACGCTCTCATTATTTCAACATTTAGACCTAAACTTTGATAAAGTTTATAAATACACAAATAAATATTTCGCTATCATCCATCATGCAGCATTGTTATTGTTCTATTTTGCTATTTGTGCTTTTAACTTTGGCAGCACTGTGCTTAATACAGTCATGTCAATAGAGCTTTACTGTATCGTCTCTCCCCTGACTCTCTCGCTTGGTTCTCTCTCTCTCTCTCTCTCTCTGCTCTGGCTATGACTCCCTTCTTCTACCACTCTCTTTCTCTCCCTCCCCTCTCTCTCTCTCCTTTTCCGTTGTGTCTGTGACTCCCTTTCTCTGCCTCTCTCTGTCTCTTTTTATTTCTCTCTCTTCTCTCTTTTTTGTTTTAAGAATAAACAACCATCCTGAATGAGAACACTGGAGAAGTGTGCGTGTGTGTGTGTGTGTGGACAGGCTGCATTCAGCAGTGTGTTTAAAATCAGCATGCAGAAACAATCCTCATTAACCAACATACGCCAATTACCACACACACACACACACACACACACACAAACGCACAGCGCTCTGAGAGCAGCACTTTAGCAAACACCATTATGGGCTGATACAGCAGCGCAGGCGTCATCATTAGTGCTTGTTTCTGAGAGTCTTTCTGTGGTTCTTAAGCAGGAGGCCAAGCTGGAAGCATCTTTAAAGCTGTGTTAATAACCACAAAAACAAGAATAATAATAAGACGACACACCTTCCAAAGGACCAAGTCAGCGCCAGAGTAAAATAAAGGATAAGAGTTTTTCCAGGTGGGGCAAAGGCTCCACGTCTTAAGTGTTCGGCGGGTTTACAACCTAGGCAGCTGCTTAGGCAGTAGGGTGCAATAGGGTCTTCTACTCCTATTTTCTCAGGATCCTATTTTCCTATGGTCTTATGGTCCCAGGGTCCTATTTTTTTCAGGGACATATATTCCCAAGGTCCTATGTTCTCAGGGTTCAATGTTCCCAGGGTCCTGTGATTCCAGGGCCCTATGTTCTCCAGGGTTCTATTTTCCTAGGGTTCTATGCCGCCAGGGTCCTATTTTCATAGGATCCCATGTTTCCAGGATTCAGTTTGTCTAGAGACCCCCATTAATGTTGCAGGCTTTCAATGGGTCTCAAGTGTGGACCAAAACGCTCTCTGATTTATCTAGACGTGCACACATCACAGCAAAGTGAAAGATAAAGGGTTCTCCAGGTCAGGTAAAGAGCTCAGTGTGAAAAATATACTGATTAGATGGTAGGGAGAATGACAGCTCACCCTGTACTGACACACTGTGCCTTTCTCCCAGCTCATCTCTCGTTCTCTCCCTACGTCCCTCTCATTTTCTCAGGCGGTACTGTAAATCTCTTGGATCAGGCTGGCAGAAGGAACACTCTAAGCAGACTCTAACACACACGCGCCTTCATCTCACACACACAGTATATTTTCTAGCCAGCAGCTCTGTGGAGAAATGAATAGGACAGTGATGCTCTGCTCGCTGAGGTGTAAACACCAGAGTTAACACTCCCTCAGTCTGTAAGTCATAGAACACACACATAAAACCACACACACTGAGTAAGACTGTACACTCAACTGAACAGAACAACTGCAGTTCATAACAGTACCTGTATTCACACGATTTACTGCTTTTCAGCCAGTTACATCAAAGATATTCAAGCGTTAGCATTCTAATACTTTTCCCTAAAGCTGTTGTTCTGAAGAGAGCATGCTTACAATCTCAGCATCCTATTTTCCCGCCCAGAGTTTTGCGTTTCCAGGATCCCACGGTAATATGTCCATCCTATGGTCCCAGTCTCTTTTCTCTTGTATGCAATATTTCTGGTATGAGCAGTTCTCGTGTGTGTAATGTATCTGTTGTATTGTAACTGTTTTTGTCAATGTCTGCTGCTATTAAGCAACTGAGGACACTTCAATGTATTCCTGTATATATATATATATATATATATATATCCAGTATTCATACATACATATATATACACTCAACAAAAATATAAACGCAACACCTTTGTTTCTGCTCCGATTTTTCATGACATGGACTTAAAGATCT
>JBBPDB010000001.1:24378057-24388057 GCA_037974465.1 Brachypetersius altus
GGTGTGGCGTGTGAGCGTGTGAAGACAGTCAGATGCGTGTGTCTCACGCTCATTGCGTGAGACTTGAGAGCCCTGGTCGATTCTATTACACAAATGTGGAAAAAGTGTCACGGCTGAGGGGGCTAGCCCTCAGTCGTGAGCTACCTTGGGGTGAGCAGGAACAGGCAGGGAAAAACAGAACGGGATATCAAAATAAAAGACACCGAAAATCAACACCTAAAATCTAGCGGCCACTGACCCAACAGTCACAAAAAGTAAGAGGAAAATTCAGTAGTTTTACCTCCTTAATCAGCCTTAATCTGTGCACTTTTCCCTTCATTTCCTGAATGAGAAATTAAAGTCAAAATTAAAGTAGTTCTAAGGGTTAAAGATAATGTATTTGATTTCACCGTGATTGCTCTCCAGTTTCTCTCTGTGGACATGCTGCTGTGTAGTTTCTGTGCTACATACCATGTAATGCACTGTTCCTAACTGGTGTTGCTAACAATTGATAACAGTACTTAACAATGGCAAACAATGGCCAGATGCTTGCTTTTCAACTGTGGTCAACTCATGTGTGGCGTCATTCCCAGCTCTGATGTCCTACTACCAGGGTAATTGGATTGCGGCATCGGTCTCTCAGTCAGGAATGGTTGATTTTTGTAAGTGTCTTGTTTTTGTTCTCACTGTTAACAAAAATCCCTTTCAGCGCAGACCTGAAAAACTAGTATGCGGCAGGTGTTCTTGATTGGGGATTTAACCTGCTAGCGTGTACAAGTCCTGGATTTGTTCAGCCTTTCCCCTTATCTGGCAGTAACATGCCCTGCTACACCCCTGTGCTCGGTATGTGATTGCTGCTCCACGGCAGGCACCATCAGCCCAAACGCTGTTATTTAGTGGGCGGAAAGACAGCTGGAATATGGCAACATCTGTTCAATTTAACACCTCTGCCCCTCCTCCCTGCTGGTCGGTGCACTGTCGAGCGCCATTGCTGCTGACCCGAGGTCGGCTTCTTCCATCGTAAATCCTCCCCACGACCACTCCGGCAGAAAAAATGCAAACCGATCCGAGTTCTGCAGCACTGGCACTTTCTGCCTGACTGCCCCACACTGCCCACACAGCTGCGGCTGACAGAAAGCAGACTCAGTCGGACCTCGGAAGCACTGGCGGCATAAACACGACTACCAGACAGGAACTGACGCTTCTGTTTAACTTCACACAGAAGGGGGCTTTCAGAATGTTTCTCAGCCACAGATTCAGCAAAACAACATTTTGCGCTAGCCCAAATGTCATGGATGCTAACAGTGAACAGATTTTGGATTCTCACTGAGTCCTTTACATTAGGCAGTACGTCACTCGGCTAAATAAGAGCAAACACTTTTAGAGAGAGAGAGAGAGAGATGTACTAGCTGATAGCTAAAACAATATTAATGGAGAAATGGCTGTGCTTAGCCTACCCATGCCAGAATCACAATGCTTGACAATGCTGAGCACATATGTAGTTAGTTCAAGCCTCCACTTTCACTCAACAGCATCTAACATTCGCCCAAAAATCCCATTAGCCAACTTTAATCTTCAGTTGCATAGCTGGTACATAATCACCTCCAAAAGTGTCACTAACAAACATCAAATAAACAAACATTACTCACCACTGCATTAATTAACACATAGCTGATAAACAAGCAACCACTGTCCTTTAAAGGTGATAAAGCAGCAGTCAGAAGTTGTTTGTTGTTCAGCCCTCAAGACATATATGTGAAATGTCAGACAGACTGACAAGTGTTAAATCATCTCAGATTAGATAGATAGATAGATAGATAGATAGATGGGTAGGTACATAGATTGATTGGTCCACTGATACATAACCATTTCATGGAAATACACAGTAAGCCAGCTATGACTGGCAGACAAACACACACACACACACACACACACACACACACACATTGTTCCTGACAGCAGTGTATTTTTTTCTTTTAAAGAGTAAAATCTCTCATTTCTGTTGAAGAAAATGTTGATTTTGCTGTTAGATTCTAGCTGGTCCCCAGAGAATGGTGATGCATTGAAATTTCTCTTCTGGTGATTAATCGCCTCTGTCTTCTCTGTTGAACACTCAGACACCCTGGAGACCTATTCAAAACAAAATTGCTCTCTCTCTCATATACAGTATATACAGTATATATATATTTCATGTCCCACGTTCCAGAGCCATCTTTGTTATAATCTTATGACATCAATATTACACTAACTACACATAACATTTCTCCCTCACTCTCTCTCTACATACACACACGCATCACATATAGATACAAATATATTAGAGCATTAACACATTTTTTGAATTGAAATATTTTCAAGTCGACTAGTCGGTCAGCAAAGTCGAAGTCGAGTCGACTAGTCGTCATCACACACGCAATGGAGGGACACAGACGTCCAACATTAACTTCTCTGTAAAAGTTCTCTGTAACATTAACAGTCAACATGACAACTAAACTAAACAAAACAAAGGCTGATACCTTGAATGGTAAATTCAAATGTACAACTGCAAGTGGGAACAGCTTAAGCCACGGCAGGACGACTCCCTGCAGTGCAGAACGCCGGTACTGTTACTGTACTTTAACACCGACTTGCAGGTTCTGTAGGTCACTGTGCTGTTTGTGTGTCTAGAGTGAAGTATCACCACACATGTAATGTGTGTCTGTCATCTCCGCTGCATGTCTCTGGTCTTGTTGTGGCCAACAGTACTGCCCCTTTTTTGAAGGGAATATAATAATAACGCTTGTAGAGGCAGATGGAATGCTAGAGGCAGATATTGCATTGCGTATACAAAGGTAGGCAGAGAGAGAGAGGAAAAAAAATCATGACTAGTCGACTTCTCTCCGGGGGCGGAAACTCATGCCTATGAAGTCGAGTAGTCGAATATTGTGTTTTTAAGGTCGTTTTTGGTGTGCCTGAGGGTTGGTCCACCATCATCCTGACTTGTGTTGTGAGTGTTTCTTTCTCCATTCTCCTTTTGTTTGTGATCTGAGTTTGTTTCTGGCACTCATGTGTTTTTGTTTGGAGTTTCAATAAAAATAATAAAGATGGAAGTCTGCACATGCGCCTGCCTTCAGTGCTTGTCACAAGAAATCTTTATTCTTTAATGAACCCTCCTTAAAACATTTTCTGTTTGTCAGAAACTTTAAACAGGAAGTGTATGTGTGTTTGTGTGTGCACACTGTGAGTTTCAGTGTGAGGTAAGTCTGAGCGTGTACTGTATTTGAATCCAGGGTCTGTTCCTAGCCCCTGGCAGCTACTCAAGCACGTAAGGAAGAGGACTGTGAGGAGGACTGATGGGCCGTGAAAAAAAAAAGGTTCTCATTGTTCCGACGCCCTCAGCCACAGTGCCTGGGCGAGTCGGAGGAAGATCAAGAATGCAACATCAAAAATGGAAAAGCATATGCCAGGCAGACGAAAGCACACCAACTGCCGGCCCCCTCCAAAAACAGACAAGTGTTTCAATTATCCCTGCCTGCTGGCACTCCAACTGCCAGAGGGAGGGAGAGGGAGAGAGAGAGAGAGAGAGAGAGAGAGAGAGAGAGAGAGAGAGAGAGAGAGAGAGAAAGAGAGAGAAGACAGTACCCCCACAGCCTTCCCTCTCTTTATGCTCGGGCAGTTTTTGCACTGTGTGTTGAACTTCAGCAGCCCAGAGTAGACCAGAGTGGTCCGCTCTCCCACTGTAGGACTGCAAGTCCCCGCATCTCCGAGGGGCCAGACAGGAGACAATTACGGAGCTTCTGTTAACCGGTTCGTTTGTGACCAAGAAGGAATAAAAAGGGCCCTACATGTCACTTTTTTCCTGAAACCATATAGAAAATGTAAAAATAGAAAATGTAAACATTTATAGCCCCCTGTATAGTTTGTTTGCAGAAATTAGGACCCCAAAGCCCACCATGGTTGGAACATCACACCCATGAACACGCATGTACATGAGTACCTGTTGACACGACTACCTGGTGTTCCCAAAGGATTTTTGGTTATGTCAGGAAAAACTTCTACATACAGTAATTATCTTTAAAAATGTTTTTTTTTGTACAAAAATTCACCCCAGGGCAAAAATAAAACGATTAATAGTTTATTTATTATTGGAAAGATGATTGAACCTCCAACACAAAGAGGTCAACATCATTTTTCTAGATGCTGCCTGTAGAATTTTACATTTCCATAACATTAGGGGCGGTAGTAAAAAAACTGTGAACCTGATGACCACAAAGTTGCAGGTTCAAATCCCTCACTTTCTACCATTATGTCCTTGAGTAAGACAGGGGGCTGCTCTGGATAAGGGTGTCAGCCAAATGCCCCCTTTACCATAATTCTGTGGCAACAATGGCATTTTGGGAATAGTGCCTCCCTCAAAGTAAAGATGTTATGGAGCAGCATGCCGTTATCCCTTGTGATAGTTATGGTAAGTTTTTTTTTATAATGTCATTGCTCATTTACTCCAGGATATTCCATTTACCCTTGAAAAGAGCCTTAACAAGTAATGGTGACTAACAGGCTCAAATGCTCTGGCATCTACTGAAGGCCATCAAGTGTAATTGACTGACATTCAACACGTAGAATAAACATGTTAGTGCATTTTCCATTATGTGTACTATACTGAACCTGGCAATGCTTGTTGTATAAAGCACTTATTAACAGCGCTGTATTGGAGTCAAGTGGAGTGAGACTGCTTACAAAGCATGACTAATTTTCTGCTATTACTATATGTATTTCTGGTCTGAATAGCCTTTTCAACCCTAAAGAAAATAATTGTTTTATTTGTTCAAGATAGTTGCATAGAAGAAAATCAACCATTAAGAAAGTGAGTTTTTGCTTTACAAAGTGCTGTTACTGATAAAATGCTAGGTAGCTTATGTTCGCTGCTACTGTGTTTAATAATTTGGATAATACGCAGCTCAGACATCAGCTAACTAGCTAGCTAACATAGTTTTATTTGATGTAACAGCCCAGGGCAATATATCATTGGGTTAAATATAAGCTAAACAAGCAGCCAAGATAACAACTCTTACCATTTTCTGACAATTATCACAATCATCAAAATCCTCAGAGCAAACATGAGATGTTACATTCACAAGGCCTCAGTCAGACAAGACTGCAGCTCTATCAGATTTTTATCTCCCCATCTTAATCCTCAAACCTCTGACCCTAGGCCCATTAAAAGGTTTTCTGGCTCTGGGCTATGTTTCTACAGCTGAAGGTGCATTGCAGACGTCATCTGCATTTCCAGCCAAGTTTGCATCAGTGGTAATGCTGAGGATTTGTAAAGCTTTACCAGGTGCATGTGAGTGCAGCCTTATCAGTGTTAACTTAAAAGCATCAAGGCTATGTGCTGCCACGAAGACCCTCATGGTGTTTCACAGTGTGGTGCAACGGCGATGATTACCAAAAGGTAATGGAGACTTAGCACATTACCTCACTAATAGTGTGGGGGGAGGCATTAGGGGAAAGCATGAAATATAAAAGCTGTTGCTATTGAAACAAAAATTAATGTGCGAAAAAAAATGCTGGTGCTCAATGTGAAAGACCGGTATTGAGTTTGACACAGACAAGTTAGCATCTGGTAATTATGTCTGAATTAACAAATTAGACCAAAAGACACCGCCAAAGATTGTGTATGTTCCCAGACATTATATGTCTATATATGTCTTTCTTTATCTAATGCACAAGGGGTCCTCGATCCATTCCTACGACTGTGATATCACCCGAATATTGGTCTTGTCGAAACACGCTGTAGTCTAAGTCAGTGGTTCCCAAACTTTTTTCTTGAAGCCCCCTTTGCCTGTGTCCAAGGCAAGCCAAGACCCCAACCCCAACTCCTACCTACATAGATGCACAAAAAGAAAAAATTATTTGCAAAAATGAACAGCGGTTGTAGGTTTTTGTTCTCAGACATTGGGATTTTATGAATTTAATGTGTACAAATATAGTTTTGGTAACCTCAGTGCAGACAAAATTTTGCACACCCCATGGAATTGTGCACCCCAAAGGGGAGCCCTGATGTCACTGACCTATCCTAACACAGTCGTGAAATCATAATCGAGAACTTGAAAGCACAACAAAGCTACTGAAAAAGAAAAAGGATATAAATATATTGTACTAACAGTCCAAAACGCTGTAGGTAAGCATACTGGGGGATGTCAACTCCCTCACTCAGATGCTGCATTACTGTATATTCTACGTATTCTTCTGCCACATGCGACCAAACTAGCTCGCCCATATAGCCCGAGTTTGATGGTAACGGCAAAAGCTGAATCTCAATTTTTAAAAGTTTTGTGGGGAGCATTGCAAACTCGAAACATCGCATGTCTGTTCTATAGGCCCTATATATAGATTTCCATCTACCCACAGATGGCTGAGATAGCCCTGTAGAGCTGACGCGAGAACTACATCTGTGATAAGCAAAAAATAATATATGTCATTTTGGATAAAGGTGTCTGACAAGGCATTAAATATAAATGTGAATGTAACATGGCTAATAATCAGAGAATCTACAAGCAGCGTCCACACATACAGTACTGGATGGAAAGGTGTTGTCTATAGTGAAAAACAGCAGGTCATTGAAACAATTGGCCACTTTTACACTTTTAAACTCTAACACGATTAACATGCTAGCATACATCAACGCCAAATTAAGTATTGCTTAGAATAAAATAGCAAAGAAATTAATTACACAGTAACTCTCCAGGAGACAGGGCAATGCTATAATTACAAAGATCTACCAGTTCGATGCAGGGCTGAACTAGACTAAGTATTTTGACCAAAATGCTAACATGACTAATAAGCAGAGGAGGCCAGTCGGAACCAATTAGCCTGGTGCGCTGTGTACGTCCACATCGTTGTTCCAGTAATGTAGCTCTCAAACAGCAGTTCAGTAGACATAAAGTATTTGGACCAAAATGCTAATCCTGCTAACACTACAAACCACAATGTACTTAAAATGTACCCAGGGAGCAGTGTGTGGGGACAGTATCTTCCTTAAGGGTACCTCTGTTGTGCCACTAGCAATCCCTGGGATTCAAACCCACATCCTTCTAATTGCAAGGGCAACCACCAGGCCATCAATTTCCCTTATACTAATATATGTTACAAATTCACTAAAACAATGCTTGATGTATATTCTAGGCACAATTTATACAGAAAATATTAACAAAATGACTCCTATTTCACACCTTATTGACAGTCTTCAGCTCCTGATTCTTATCTTCAACTCTCTTAAATCTGTGTAATTTGTGATTTCAGTATTAAAAGAACATATTTTGTGTCTGTTCCAATATTCTGATCAACTCAGTTACATCTGTTATAAAACCGCATACAAATAAAAAAGTGTTTGACCTGCATTCAGGAATGTCACTCCTTCTGGTGGTGAACATCTGGAAGGTAGTGAGGTATGTCATGCTTCTTCTCTCATTATTTTGTACAACATGTTGAAGATGCAACAGCTGTAGATTCATTATTTCTCAATACTTTATCATGATACTGTAGTGAAACTTATTATACTAAATGAAATTCTGTTTTTGTAGAAGCTATGTGATATCTGAGGTCGGCATATGGAGTTAAGGCGCAAAATGTCAGCTGTTTAAACAATTTAATACTAAAAGAATCAATAATTAGTCAAATGTTCCAAAAATATATTTAAGCATTTTGCATTATTTTACATTAATTATGGATTCTAGGCCATCTTAATGTAAATGGTATATTTATGATACGTATGATAAAGAAAGTGATCGTTTCTGCTCAAGGCGGAGGAAGCTGTTAGCAGAAGAAAGGCAAGAGCAAATCAGGGCTGAGTGAGCAGAACATATTTAAAGTGAAACAGGCCACTTTAAATTCAATTTGAAATTATTTCAGTCATATTGGACAAAGGAGGTCATAATAAAACAAAACAAAAATTGGGTGAATTTATGCAGAAAAATTAAAGAATTTGCTAAAAAGGCAACCAAAACAAATACTGAAAATATCAGAAACTACTAGAGACTGCCCCATCCGAATCCCCTTATTAAAAAACAGCAGAAACTGATCGTCATTTATTCTCTGAACATTGTCGTGGTCAGTGTGTGAGGAAATGATATGGTTAGATATAAAAATAAATGAAAGGAGACAGAGACAAAAGTTTTGTTAAGGAAGACAGGGTTTTGAATTTCTTTACATTCGTTGACAATATATATTTGAAACAATCCATCTTAGAGACCTATCTGACCAACTTTTCTGATAGTACACTATTTTTCAGGTTTAGGGAAATACTATCAGGAAATACTAAACATGTAAAATTGAAAATATCTTCTATGAAAATAGTTTAATAGAAAAAAACAATACTATATTTTCTTCAATGCTCAAAATGCACCTGCAGTTCGGGGCCATATATCTGTATACATACACACACACACACACACACACACACCTGTTAACCTGTCTATATGTTAATATGTACTATATGTGTATAGGATTGGGGAATACACACATACAGTACATGCACGCGCATGCGCGCACACACACACACACACACACACACACACACAAAACCTAGTTTTGTTCTGTGATGCATAGTGATGCTGTTCACCCTCCTCACTGCTAGGTTTTAGGACTAGATAAATGTCCTGTTTCAAGCACTATTTTAAAACTGATCATTTAAGAAGCCATGAAGTAGTGCCTCCGCTGGTGTACTGAGTGGTTTGTTGTACTTTCTCTCTGCTTTCCTTGATCTTGACTGCTTGTTTTACACTCTAGCCTTGCCTGTGATACTCCTGTTCTTGGTTTTTGACTTCTGTTCTGCCCTTTTGGGATTATGTATTTTGAGTTGCTTCTCTCATCATGTTTGCTCGATTATCCTGGAATGGTCTATGGATTACTACTTTGTCTTTGTTATAGTCTTCCTGAATCTGCCCTGACTGTAAAGTGTAAAAAGTGTTAAGTGGCCATTCTGTCATGCGTGAACACACATCAGTGCGAATAGCATGAAATTCTTCCTCTGTATTTAATCCATTCACTAAGTGGAGCAGCACGTGGGGATGGTACCTTGCTAATGGGTACCCCAGTGGTGCCACTAGCAGTCCTGGGATTTGAACCCATGACTTTCTGATCACAGGGCATACACCCTAACCACTAGGCTACCAGTTGCCTAGTTTTTTGTAAGTCCTCTGCAAATCTGCAAATCCTTACAGATTCCAGTAATTTCACCAAAATGTTAACATGACTAATAAGCAGTAAAAGTCGGTAGTCATCAATTGGTTGGGGGACTGCAATTTGCTTAATGCTAATCATGAACTCTTAGAGTCTCTTCGTTTTTGGTGACACTCACAAGTAAATTTGAATTTGATCAAAATTTTCCTTTAATCTGCACCCCAGAAAGTGGGTTTAATCATTCATCTGCTGATGTGCCAGCCGGCTAATTTTAGTCTTATTTTTTATTCTCTGTTATTGAGACGACTGCTGCTTCAGCAGTCTTCATCTCTGCATGTGGCCCGGCTGTGTTTGTACATGCTGAAAAAAGTTGAAGCTGAGGTCTGAGGCGTACTTTTATGTGAGTGCTTTCTGAAACAAAATCAAATGGGAGGCGAGGTTAGGTCAGGTGGCCCTCTGTCCTGTTTAAAACACAAACTCATTCTGTTCCGGGAGACCTCCTGCATGGTCAGACATTGTTTGAGAGCCTTAATGAAATGGCCTGTGGCTAAATGAGGCTGGGAAGGAGAAGACAGCTGCATAATAGAATCGGCGAGGAAGGCAAGACAGTAATGTATTCACCAGGACACCATCAACCAGCCGGGCCAATCGGGGGGTCATTAAAAGATGTTTAAGGTCGGTAACTGTGTATTTATGCTTGTGGGCTGGTGTATGTGTGCTAGTGGCACGTGTGCCTGTGTCTTAGCATAGGAGAATGGATGTGCCAAGTTAAGGCACAATGTGTGAATGTATATGTAGTATAATTTGAATATGACGAGATGTCAACATATCAAAGTGACCACTGCAGCTTTCTTTAGGGCCC
>JBBPDB010000001.1:24390557-24406722 GCA_037974465.1 Brachypetersius altus
ACACACACACACACTGGGAGGAGGAACATTGTTCGTTTCACTGTGTACTGTGTTTATGGCTGAAATAACAATCAGCCCAATTGATTTGACTTGACATGAACTGCTTGCACAATAGTGAGTGTGTGTGTGTGTGTGTGTGTGTGTGTGTGTGTGTCAGTGCTATATGGGTACAGGGTTGAGCTTTTGTAGCTGCGACTTGTCAAGGCACCACAGAAACCACACACACACACACACACACACACACACACACACACACACTCTACACTACACAGGCACATGTTGGGGGTGTAAAATGTATCTGAAGTAGATGGATGGTGTTATAATAACTGTTTTGATGCTCCTCAGTCATTAGCTAATGAAATGTGCTGAAGCGTCGTTTTTATTCCACCACTGTGTAAACAGTTCCTCCAGAAATGGTTCTACTGTTTGTTTGTTCTGGTAGTTCTGGTGAGTCTGATGTTTCTGTTGATTCTGGGGTTCTAGAGGGATTCTGGGGATCTGGTGTTTTGGGTTTCTTATGGTTCTGTTGGTTCTTGGGCTCTGGGGGTTTGAGGTTCTCATGGTTCTGTTGGTTTCGTTAGTTCTGATGGCTCAGGGGTCTGGTGGTTTTTAGGTTCAGGTGGCTCTGGGGGCGCAGGATTCTGGTTCTGTGTGTTTTTATGTTAAACAGAAAAACTTATGATGCACAAAGAATCCCAAGAATAGAATCCTGCTGAATAATTGGAAGACAGAAATTGACAGCGACTGTGAGAGTCCAGTGTGTTACTCTGTCAGGAGCAGTAAAAAAAAAAAAAGGTTTGTTGTCATGGAAACGCAGTGTATGAGCACAATTTAGACTGCTCTCTGACAATGAACTATTTATCTCTGAACAAAACGAGTGTGTAAGTGCTGCTGAACCCCCTACCCGAACAGACAGAGAGAGAGAGAGAGAGAGAGAGAGAGGCAGTGAGTGACAAAAGCAAAAGTAGAAAGTGAGAACCATAGAAAGATAAAGAGAGTGAGATACAGACAGACAGAGGTAAATAGAGAGAGAACAGAGGGTGTGTGTAAGAGCTGAGAATGAGGGAGATACAGAGAAAGATAGAGAGAGGGACAGAGAGAACAGAAAGTATCAGTAAGAACCGCTGAGAGAAAGTGTGTATAAGAGAGATGAGGAAAAGAGATTGAGAAACAAAGTGGATTGAGAAACAAAGAAAGAAATGGTGAGAGTGATGAAAGTGAATGACACAGAGAGAGGGAGAAAGAAAAAAGAAAGCAAAAGAGAGACAGAGAGAGAGTGAGAGAGAGAGAGACCTCTGGGACTGTGACTCTCCACCACGTCTTTCTGGAGGTTTTCCTCAGTTAAGCCTCTGCAGTGCGTCGAGCTTTTCATGAGCCAAACCCTACAACTGCTGCTCCATCTGTGCCCGCACAGCCGGCTAATGAGCTTTTAGCCATGCAGGGTTCTCAGAGCGTGGTCAGACACGACAATGATCTCAGATCAGCACTGCTGCTTTTTCTGAAGGGACAGTGCTCCCCTACCAAATCTAGTCTTTTAGCAAAGACGCTGGAGCCATGCGCCTAAGGTAGCTAACAAGCCATGGGGGCTTATAAACCACCAATTAGTATCTTCGCACATCAAGCACGGCTCCAGAAAAGGACGGGGCAACTGCGTATCCCCACTGCACCCGAACAGACTTGAAAGGAGGGGAAGTTTTTCTGTTTTTCTCTGAAAACAGCAAAAAGTGGCATGATTAATTTCCTTCACGTCTGTGGAAATGGCATGAAGTAGAGCCTATTTCACAGGCCACTGGCAGCAGCAGGGGCTAATGGCAAAGCTTAGCTGTTTACTCGCTCTCAATTAAACACTCCAGAAACACCTCAGACTGACTGACACCTGCCGCCTAGCAGGAGGGAGTACAGACGGGATGGGAGGGGCTAAAGATAAAATGATAAAAGAAAATGAACATAAAAAACACAGTAGAACATACCTAATAGAAACATATACCTTGTGTTTCCACTCAATGGCCTCTTATTAGAAATACCCACCAGGCGCTTTCACACCCTGGCCACTTTATTAGAAACAACACCTTGTGTTTCACCTGCCTTGCTCTTCCACTGAATTCACTTTATTAGAAACAACACCTTGTGTTTCTGTACACTGGCCACTTTATTAGAAACACCTACTTTGTGCTTCCAATCACTGGCCACTTTTTTGGACAGAACGTGTATTTCCATTCACTGGTTAAACAGAGGGTAAACTGCAGGTGCTTTTGAAAATCCAGTATTTAATATGAGAAGCATATAAAATACAAAGTGAGGTAGTTTACTGGGATGATACTTGGTTAGGCAGCGACAAGATATTTACATTTCATTCAGAGTTCTAAACTTGTTACACAGTCTTTCTGAACCAGAGTGGAAGCTTTCATACCAGATCGTAGAAGATAACAGTCTCTATACAATGGGTGAGAGTGGTCTTTCATGATGTTCCTGGCTCTGTTATAACAGCAGTTTTGGTAAATATCTTTTGGGGGGAGGGAGAGGCACTCTCACTGCTGCAGTGTCTCTCAGCTGCTCACACTATCTGCTGCAGTGTGTTACAATAAGAAACATTATACCAGACAGTGATGCGGTGAGAGCAGACTTTCAATGGTAGTCATTCAGGCAGGTCACAGATGATTTCTTTGGAACCGGGATGATTGTGGTGGTCTTAAAAATGCGCTGGAACAACTTCCTGACTCAGAGAGGTGTTTAACACATCAGAGAGGATGTTGGCCAGCTGGTCTGCACACTCCTTCAGCACCCATTCAGGTATGTAGTCAGGATCAAAAGCTTTGTTTTGGTTTACTCTGGTTAGAGTCTGTCTCCCTGCGGCAGTGATCAGATGCTCTGCTCATCTGGGAGAGGGGTGGATTTCCTTGTGGGAGCCCTGTTGCATGCATCAAACCATGCATCAGAGAGAGAAGGTGTTGGGATGTAGTCTATGATGACCTGGATGCCCCCCCACATGCTCTGAGTGTCTCCGGTGTTCTGAAAGTGCCCTTGGATTTTTGGGCATATGCATGCATTGCTTTCTTGATTGTCATAGCAAGATTAGCTTGTGCAGTTCCAAGGACAGCCTTGTCCCCAGTCAGCATCTCGGGCTTTCAGTATCCTCCAGACCTCTGTACACATCCTGGGTTTCTGGTTGGCTCTTGTAGTCACCCTTCTATAGGCAGCAACCTGCATTTGCTAATATAGCCAGTCACAGCTGCTGTGCACTTCTCCACATTGATGCAGTCCTTTTTGTCTGTGCACTCAAAATAAGAGATGGCTTCCTCAGGCCACACTCCTATGTCTCTGGACTGGTGTAGCACAAGTACACAAACATTTCTACCTGCAGCATGTTTTCTTGCTGTGTACCTGCCACCTATTGCTAATTTAGCAATAGGTGGCAGGTACACAGCAAACAAACAAAAAACCCCTGCTGCAGGTAGAAATGTTTGTGTACCACTCATTGTTAATATAAATACACACATCAGCGCCTAATTTCTTACCAGACAATGCATTGACTTTGTCCCTGCGGAACAAAGAGTGGTTGGGCCAGCTGCTATGCTGAATCTGGAATGCTGTCATGCAGTCGAGTTTCATCGAGGCCACTTTATTAGAAACACTTCATGCTTCCTCTTACTGGCCACTTAATTAGAAACACCTACCTTGTGTTTCCTCTTAGTAGCCACTTTATTAGAAAGTCCTTGTATTTCCATTCATTGGCCACTTTAGTGGAAACACTGGCCTGGACTAGAGGTTGACTAACTCAAACTGTGAATCTACAGCTGGGCTACAATCTCATCATGTTGGACCAGCATGGTGTTTCTAATAACATGACCACTACAGAATGTATTCAAAAGGAATGTAATTTTATGAACTACCTAGTTCAATCGCAAGTGTGATCACATGTATCACATATCATTCCTTTTGCTTTGATAGGTTACCGTCTATCACCAGCAAGCACTTGGTCAAGCATAGCCTCACTAAAAATGCATATCTAATGAAAGTGAGAGGCGAATGGGTTATAATGAAGAGCCTTAATCAACGTATTCATTTATCCTCAGGTTCCTGAGGAAAATATGCCCCCCCCTCACCAGGATGTGGTGATTGTAAGGATAAGTGGCCAAAATTCATACAGACATTCTAAAGCAACTTGTGTTTCTATGTACCAACACATGCTGATGATGATCTCCACCACTTAAGCTAAATCTCCACTTACATGATAGAATACAGGACAGTAACCACTTTTCAAACCATTCAGTACATGCCAAACATCATAGAAGGCATTAACTCATTGTCGTAGATCAAGGGAAAGCAGTGTTTTTTTGAAAGAGTCTGATGTTGGATGTAAACATTGTCACGGTTTGCATGCATTCTTCACTCCATTCCAACACAGGGGAACAAAGCTGCAAAAC
This sequence comes from Brachypetersius altus, assembly GCA_037974465.1. Taxonomy (NCBI): domain Eukaryota; kingdom Metazoa; phylum Chordata; class Actinopteri; order Characiformes; family Alestidae; genus Brachypetersius; species Brachypetersius altus. The sequence goes on from JBBPDB010000001.1 coordinate 24,394,982, forward strand.
AGCCTGTTTAAACTTCACAAGGTGATATCTATTCAGCTAAGAGCAGTTTATTCAAAGCCACTCTCACTGAAGTGATATGAAGTGTTTCAGCTCTGGACTTTCTGAATGAGGCACATTATAAGGCAGTCAATCAGAACAGAGTGTGATTCCATACATCAGTCTTAAAGACATAGTAATAAAAGATGTCTAAAGGGAGGAGAGAGTGGAAATTAGTTATTACTGCTTTCACGGTCATAATTCGGTGGAGCGCAGATAAATAAAACACAATAAATATATAGGATATGGGCTGATTAACACATTGTCTGCGGTTAGCTGTGAACATATAAGTCACATAACATTCCTAGCACTGAGAAAAACAAACAAGAAAATGAGTACATGTCCATAAAGTGTTTTGCAGAGTGGGTTCCCAATACAGCCCTCATAGATCACAAGCTATAAACTATTTTTGGTCATTTTACAACTTCTAATTTAGCCCTAAAAGGCCTGGCTTTAGTGTTGTGTGAGCTTGTAAAGACTACTCCTTAGCAGGGCTTTCTTTTAGGCTTTTAGGTGTTTGATTGACTCATAGAAACCATGTCCATCGATCACCATAATGTATCCTTGCCAGTGATGCTTCCGACACCAGATTCCACTAATTGGACCGCTTTGTTCATTAAGGAGTAGGACTCATTAGTGACATTAGGTGGTTTGGCATGGGGTCAGAACAAATACCTGTTGAGCAGCAGCCATTACACTGTCATCTTCGTCTGGCTTTCGTTGAAGGTGCAGCTAGTTCTCCTAGCAACTGCATCAGCTGCAAGCCATGGCAGGATGAAGTCAGAAATATCAGTTATTAAATGGAAGCTAACCACAGTTACCAAATGCTAGTTGCTGTAAAAAGCTGATAAGACCACAAAGTGTATATTTTGAATGCTAAGGAGTTGCTATAATATATTTGTCGCATAAAGGCATGTGGAAAGTGTTGTGACACGGTTGTTTAAGGCTACATTTTGACATAATTTCCACTGCCAACCACTGCTAATTCACCTTTCCACTGCTCAGCAATGGCAACACCTTTCCTCTGCTAGCCAATGCTAATCTAAATCAGGGCCAGGGGCAGATTGTGGCCTAGTGGTAAGGGAGTTGGCCCTGCAATCAGGAGGTCTTTGAATCCCCAAACTGCTAGTGGCACCACTGAGATACCCTTGAGCAAGGTACCGTCCCTGCGCACTGCTCCTTGGGCACCCCTCGTTGGTGGCAGCCCACTGCTTCTCTTGATGAATAGGTTAAATGCACAGAAATAATTTCACATTTACTTTTCCATACGCAGGGCCTTTCCACTGCTAGCCAAAGCTAATATCAAATGGACATTTTTCAATGCTTGCTGGCCAATTCTAGCCCAAATCAGCACCTTTCCACCGCTAGCCACCTAGCGGTCAGCCACACATCTATAAACCACTAAAAATGACCCAACAGCTGTTTGCTGCTCTGAGTTTTTGAAATAAATGACCACAGCACAAAGTATGTGGGCCACAATTACATCTTAGAACACGCCTAGCATCCCACAATCATCACAACATCTAAGAAAAGACATTTATGCTGGTGAAATGATGGATTGAAAATGACAGCTTGACAAAAAAAGCTACCCTCAATGCCCCACTTGTCTTAGCCACTGTTTATCCACGAAAGAGGACAGCCCCCAGTTGGAAATAATTGGCATGCACCAACTTTTACGTGCAAATTCAAAATTAATTAATTCCATCTGTCCTCCATCTAAAGTAGTTTACATATCATGTTTGATATGCAAGTGAAGCCCCAGAGAACTGAGGCAGAAAGGAGGCAGCTCCAGCTGACTGCCTTTAATTAGAGAGCACGCTGAAGTGGGTGAAGCTCGTGTTAACTGATCCCCCTTCTTTAATCAGACTTAGTCTCACGTCATTCTTGCCGTGCACAATTTATGTGAATTTCAAAAAAAAAGAAAAATTGCAGCTGCTAGAATATCAGAAACGTCTACCATCGGACAGTCTGAGAAGAGGACTTGCACGATATTTGTTCTTAATTATGAGCACTGCCTTGCGAAGAAGCCACCCTTTAGGACGCACAATGGCAAAGTAAATCCCCCGTCTAATCTTCAACTTTTACACAATAATCCTGATTTAGCTTTCAAGGCAGCATAGCTTGATCTCATCGAGAGAGCATCTGTTTCCCTTTTTTTTCACTGGAATGGGAGAGCAAGTGAGAGACAGAGAGAGCAATAGACTGTTGAAATTATAATGAAGTAGAATCAACCTGTGCTGGAGGGTCTGAGGGGAAAATATCAGTCGTTTAATATTCGGCTCTAACTGACTGAAGCGAAGCCAGGCAGGCTGCCTGATGAGGACAGCGCACAGCCACTGGTCAAGGCCAAACAAACCAGCAATCTGCTCTGCTGCCCTGATGCCATGTGAAAGACTGCCAGTTCCTTGACAAAAAACAAGACAGAAAAGAGGAGCGCTAGGCTGTTACCAGACCTGGCAGAGGGCAACGCAGTGAGGGAGAGTGAGAGAGTTTTGCAAACAAGAACAAACAGCCTCATTCCTTTTGTTCACCAGGGTCATCATTAACTGCATAAAGAGGCCCATGGCAGGATTTTCCATGTCTGAAATAGAACCAAGCCTTGGCCTAAGTCTGCATCATCAATAGCATCTTGCCTGAAATGTCTGGTTTTGGATCGACAAGCAAGGCCTTACAAATAATTTAAAAGGATGTTGAGCATTTTTGGCCCTGTTACACCTGGTTTAAAAATGTACATGTCATTATTACACCGTACAACACACTATAACACTGTACACTTCACTATAACACTGTACACCACAATATAATATTGTATACGGTTATGTTCCAAGAGCACCCGCGTATAGTTACAAAACGCATAGTTGTGTTTTGGTAAAATAAATGCCTTAATATGCCTCCAAATATGCTCCCAGAACAGTTTAATGCATTATCCTTAGAGAAATGTAAAGGAAAACCCGTATTTGCCTCTTTTAATTTAAATTTTTAACATTATAACACTGTAAATCATACTATAATATTGTACACCACACTATAATACCGTACACCACACTATAACACTATACACTACATTATGGCACTGTACACCTCACTATAACACTGTACATCACACTATAATACAACAAATCCACACAATTACACTGTACACAACACTATAATACTTTCTGTCCGCAAGAATTGATTCAACATGCTGATGTTGGTTCCATAACTATTAGAACGGTACTTACTTGTTTTTCAACAGGGTCAGTTTTACCGTCCAAAAAATGTGATGTCATGTGGCACAACCACACATTATATTTTAAGTTTTTAGATAGTATTTTATTTAAAATATTATATTATAATGTTATTTATGACTACTGACTTTTTGTACTTGGACCTCCCGGTTTTCTTGTGGTCATACCGCCTGACTTGAGCAGCACTAAACCTTGAAAATCAGGCTTCTTTCACATTTGTTAGGGGGATAATGACCATGGCACTGTTCCATGCTTGAGGCCTTCTTAAAGATGCTGTTTTTTTTTAAACATATGAAAATAAGAATCCTTTTTTTCATCTGTTGTACCGCATTATGTTCAAGGGATTACCGGAATTACCGGAATTACCGGACGAAAGGATGCAATGAATCCTGGTATATTCTGACTTATGACTTTTTAATTTTGTATTTTATGAGATTAAATTGCCCTGTACAATAGTTTATTCACTCTACATATACATCAGTCATTTTTAATTACTTACACTGATGCGCTGAGAAGCTCATCAGCATCGTTGTTTTTGAAATAACAAACTAAAAAACAAAAAAACAGTTAGCTTGCCTTAATTACATTCATGACAGATTATTTTCACTGTCTGTCAGAAACAAAAGACACAACTCCCACCTGAGTTGTCCTGGATGAGCACATTTGTGATAAATGCATTCACTTGTTGTAGAATTGTTCCTTTAGTCACAAGGATTGTACAATACTGTGATATGTCAGCATTTGAGAAGTTATTACACTCTAAACTACTTTGTTTACCAATGGGTGGATTTTGAGTCCCCCTTTAATATCTTGCTTTTTCTGACTAGTCACACAAACAAGCCCTGTACAAGTAGCTAACATAGCAACTGGATGTAGTGATGTTACGTGTTGTATTGATGCTTTGAATGCATCATTCCTATTTACGCTACAACTCTGTGTCTGTGTCTGAGCTTGTATCATCTTGAGCCAATGAAATAGTCAACGTCACTTGGAGATTTTTGTGAGGGGCTCCACCCAGCAAGATCAGTAAGAATGTTGAATCTAGCATCTACTTTTAAAATCCAAGAAAAAATATTCCTGACCTTTCCCTCCTCGCAGTACAGCCCCCAATCTGCCCCCAAAGCAGCACAAGCACTATTCTAGCATTGCACATTCATTCATCAGAAGCACGTCAGTGACACCCATCTGTCTAATTTCACACCCGTCTACCCAGTTAATCCTTTACATTCCTCAAAGTACCTCGTTACATTTAGGTGACAGAGTATTATAACATTCATTTGATAGTACATTAACAATGGTCAATGGTATGACTAAACGTAAGAATCAGAAAAGAATCAGAAAACTGGTCAGAAAGATCAGAAAAGATCTAGGAAATTGCATAAAGAGTAGAAAACAGCAAGGCTGAGGCAGGTCAACTATAGCAGGTCAACTATAGCAGGTCAACTATCTCAAAAGTTAAAGATTTTAAACATAAATGTAGATTTCAACCTCCATCAGCTGCCAGATCAGTTCCACTCCTCTAGGCTTTATAGAGAGCATCACGTTCCAAGCCTGCACCATGCTGGACTGACTGGCTCCTGTGTGGTTCTCATTTGCATAAAGTAAAAAATCCGCACTGATTCTCACCATGTCAACGTGAACTGTGTGAGGACCAGGGTACAAACTCCACCAGCTGCTAGTATTAATCAACGGCTCTGCTAGAATGGCCCACAGCCTTGGGTTTGCTAGGCCTCTCCATAGCTTGGCTTTCTAAATAAGCTTTCTGAACCCGCTTTAACCATCAGTTAAACCAACATCTTTAACATGATCCACAGACAAGGACCCATGAGAAACGAAGATCTCAGACGCCATCTGAATGCAAGATTTCCTCTGAGAACTCCGAGGTGTCGGGATAGAAAAAGACAGGAGCACATAACGGGAAGAAGGGAAGGAAAAAAAGAAAAGGAAATCAACCTTGCAGCAAGGTGAGCTGCTTCGATGGTATCATTTAATCTTAATGACAGCTTCCCTGGTCTGCACTAATGTGGGCTGTAATCTAATTTGTTGATCTCTTGTCCCTTTACGTTGTCGATTAAAGATTGATGTGGCCCTGTCTGACTCCGGCCAGCAGAGCGATACTGTTGAACATGTGTTTGTAGCCCGATTTCACCCTTTTAGGACTGACTCGCGGCAGCCGGCATTTAAAGAGATGGCTCAGATAGACAGCCTTCCCCTTTAAAGGCTTTGAATTCTTGCATGTATATATTTTCCCTACTAATAGTCTACTAATGACATGTTTGTGTGGTTTTATCTGCTAAAATGGTCATAATAATTAATTTAGCAGCTCAAAAGTCAACGAAACAGTCCATCTAGCTCTTTATTAAGATGGAGTGGACTTGTGGATGCGGTTTAGGACATTGTATGACCCATGGTTAATTCCCCAACCACATCCACAAGCAAAGAGATGGGGGTAGTAAGAGCATGTCCAGGGGATTGTATTTACAGAATTGATTTGGGTGACTATTGACTTCTAGTGTTAGCGAGCCCTAGCCTCTCAGTTCAAGTTTAGTCAAAGTATATTTTTCCGCAGACTGGGGCCCCTAATATTGATGTGTCCGTATGGAAGCCTAACATCCATACGGACACATGCAAGCAAGCGAAGATCACATGTCTTTTGGCCGCTTTGGCCATACACACACACACACGCACACACACACAGACGACCCGCTTCAAAGTTTCGCTGCACACTTGAACATACACACACACACACACACACACACACTCTCACACTCGGATCACACACCCCATAAGCCTGAGCCGGGAGTTCTAGCCATGACAGCCTGCAGCTCGGTTCACACCTGTGATGTTGACAAATAGGATTACTTAAAGTTTTCCTCCAAAGGCCGAGACAAACACACACACACACACACACACACACACACACACACACATGCACACAAAAAAATCCTTGTACGGCAGCGCTCCTGCTCACAGCCGGCGCGATACAGAGGCCCAACACAAACCTTTTCATGCCTCACTTAAGCTCAGCCTTATCTAAATGAACAGCCCCCTCGTACAACACACTATTCCATTTTCACCAGAGTGTACGCATGCACACACACACACACACAGTAACACACAAGTCAGGATAAGCAGTAAACGAAATGCATTGTAAGTGCACTACTTTGGAGCGCATTAATAAGTATAAACGCATTTCTGGCCTGGCAAAAAGTGGACTCGTCTGGCAGACGGTTGATGGCCGTGAATAAAGGAACCAGGTGCAGAAAAAGTTAGCTTTTAACAATAAATAAATAAATAAAACAACGTGCCGTTAAATCGGGATTAAATTTATCCTCCAATTTGCCACATTGTGAATACACAAGGTATGGGACTTCATTTATTTACTCCTTTGATGGGGAATTTAACAGGCTTCATAACCTAAGAAGCCTTCTTCAAAGCCTCAGCAACAGGTCCACTTGACGGTTAAGTCATTAGTGGAGGCGCCAACGAAGCCCTGCTGTTATAGGGAGAGTTTGGTGCAAACTCAGATTCGACCCCTGAACTCTAGTGTGGGTTGCTGGGTGAAGATGATTTAAGTCTGCTTCTCTTCCAGAAGCAAACTCAGCATGTCTCATCCCTTTGGTTCCATTGGGAGGAAGTGGGGGATCATGTGCGCTTAACATGAATGCTCCCTTAAGACATCAGATGGCATCGCCACATTCCACTGTCCAAATAAATCGAAATGTTTTCTTACCTGGAGTTGCATCAGGCACAGGAATACACAGGGCAGGGGTGGACAGCGTGGTGGGGGTGAGGAGATGGGGGTGTGGAGGAGAGAGAAAGAGAGAGAGAGAGAAACTGTCAGCTAATGCTTTTTTGACCACTGTGAAAATTACTGAAATATGCAATCATTATTTATGATTAAAACGATCTAATGATTTATTAATGAGGGCCCTTATAGTCACACATGAAGACACCCATTCACCCCATTTACCCAGTGAAGCAAGGGGCTGCCAAGAAGGGGCGCCTGAGGAGCAGTGTGTGGGGGTGGTAACTCGCTCAAGGGTACCACAGTGATGACACTGGCAGTCTGGGGATTCGAAACAACAACCCTCTGCAACTCCCTAACCACTAGACCACTAGCTGCCACCATCAAGGTTCATTTAATGAGTTCATTCAAATGTTTCAATTGCACTAGTTGGAGTGAAGTAAGTAAGTAAGTAAAGCTTTATTTTCATCAAAGCCATATACATATAACACACAGTGAGATGAGATATCGCCCTCTTGGAACATAAGTGCAACATAGAACACAACATAACAGCAGCACACAGACAGATCAACAGTGAGGGTAAAAGGGGGGATTACAAGTTAACCTGTATGTTTATAAATATCATAAACACCTCACTTAAAAAATAAAATACTATTAAATGCTACAGTTAGACATAAACACATTAGGTAAACATTTTTATATATATATTCACACATATATATCTATACATATTTATATATCTATATATATCTATGTAAGCACACACAAACACATACATACACTTGTGCATATGTGAACACACACACACACACACACACAATGAATGACTGCTTTCCATTTTTGTCAAAAACAACAAACAAAAAAATTATTTTCATTTTCGTATGCAAAAACTCTTGGGCACAAGAGTAGGAAATTAATATACAGAATAAAAATGTAATCAAATTTACATCTATAATCAAGTAAAAAATATCTAGAACTAATTTTAAATAAAATACAATTCTATTTAAAAGCATATGATATTGTTATATTTTATATCCATAATCATGTAAATGGGCAATTTTAGTATATTAATTACTATTTATTAAAATTATATTATGGAAAAACACACAATTTTCCTTTTTCTGTAAAAGTTCTGTCACAACACTGATGATGCAAAAATATTGAAAAATATTGGCACCACAAGCGATATCCTGCATGTCTGAAGAGCGTTATGAGGCCCATGCATGTTGACAGTGATGCTAATGCACAGTTATAAGACAGACTGGAAAAGCATGAATCATGTCTTATGTGGGTTTATTCAGGAGCTGGTTTGGAAAGCGAGAACCCGCTGCCTCCAATAGAAGATAATGCAATAAGGGCCATCACCGAAGGGCCCGTGTGGATTAAGTTGCTCAGAGACTTGGGACTGAAAAACCTATAATAGAGCGCTAACATGATAAGACAAGCCGTTCCCCTGGCAACTTCAGCGCACAATGATAAATCACACAGGCCAGTGCCACTGATACCGTAGCCCCTGCCGCTGGAAAAAGCCTTTCAGCTTGTGACATTAACCTCTACTCCCTTCTCCACTTGCTCACCCTTCAGGCTTTAGTGCTTTTTTCGTACAGACTGTTGATGCGTGCGTCCAGCACCACATACACCACTATGTTGGTGTCACGACTCGACTGACAAGCCAAATAAAATCTGGGCAAAAGAGGCCATGTGTTCATAATTATAATAAATATTGTACATATTTGTTTGGCCCCACAGTGGCACAGCGGGAAGCATTGTAGTCTCACACCTCCAGGGTTGGGGGTTTGAGTCTGGGTCCTGGCCGTGTGTGTGGAGTTTGTATGTTCTCCAGGTGAGGGCATGGGGTTCCTCCGGGGTCTCTGGTCTCCCACAGTCCAAAGACATGTGTGTCTGGCGAGTTGAGGATTCTAAATTGACTGCAGGTGTGAGTGTGGGGGCGAATGGTGTGTGTGTGTGTGTGTGCACCCTGCGGTTGGCTGGTGCCCTGCCCAGGATGAGACCCTGCCAGGTGCCCGTAGGCTCTGGGTCCCCACCACCTAGTGAGGATTAAGTTTTTTGGTTTTTAGACAACCCCGTAACCCTCAGTGTACAAAAATTAACCAAATGACTCCAAGTGACACCAGATGGCCCTCGTTAGTCAACTTCTTAGTTATAGCCTTGGATTAATGATGATTAGGGTAGAGTGGGAGCTGAAGTTTATGGACTGTTGCTATCGAACTGGCAACACATAAGTAAATAAATCATTAATTGACAAATCATGAATCATTTTGTTAGCTTTTAGACCATGGTTCTAGCTGTTAGTAATCAATACTAGACATAACTAAAGGTATACTCTAGGATTCTCCCACTAAAACACACTGCTGAAAGCTCCTTCCCATTACACTCTATTGTAAGTGTGTGAGTCGACGGGATTTTTGGCTTGTGCCTAAGTTCTGGGAAACACGTTGAAATTCTGTGCTAATCGCCCACATGATGCGGATGGTGTATAGACGTTAGGCTGCAAAATGCCTGAAGTATTCCTTTATACAGGCTCAGGTTTTATTCGGTGGAACCAAAAGGTGGGCGTTTTGAATACAGCGGACAGTGAGCGTTCTGACCACACCTCCAGCGAAACTAACAACCCTACACCAGATCCACTTTGTGTCAAGGTAAAATGGTCCCATATTGATTCTGCGACTTAAAAGCCGGAGCCAAAGAGTCCTTGGGCAAGGACGTGTCCTGGGGCCCGTCTCAAAACACACACATTACTCATCGCCTTGCTTTTGACATTCCTGTCGGCCACGCGGACCCCATCTTCCCAGTGCTGCAGAGAAAACCTCCCACGATCTTCACATGGCCGAGTGAATGAGAGCGGACAGGCGGCTAACAGAGTGGCTGGGTGACCTCGCAGACGGGCAGAGGTAAATAAATAAAAACATCAACAAGGCAAAGGAAATAGCGAAGACAGCAGAGCTAACCAGCCTCGTCCCCATGGCAAACGAGCCACGATCCGCCCCGCCAACTTCAATATCAGCTAATCTGACGCACGCCTCCTTTGCTTTTCCCTCTTTTCTCCCTCCTTTTTCCCTTCATCTCCCTCAATTTTCATTCTTTTTTCTCTCATACTTCTACCATCTGTGGGATTCCAGTTGTGTACAGCTCATCACACATAATTGATAATGCTAGCATTAGCGCAGGTCTCCAGAATGGGCTGAAGAAGTTCTATACTGCTACACCAAGCTGACATACTGATAAAGATTAATGAACCGGGAATTAGAAAAACAACGCCCCTGATGCTAAACCCATTCAAATATTATTCAGTACCTCAAAAATAGCAGTAAAGTAAAATGCTTCAAGACTCCTAATGTATCTGTACTTAACAGTGCACCCCAGGCATGTAAATATCATGTATCATAAGTAGTCTTTTAGCTTGTGGACAGTATGCAAACATAGGGATAACAGGGATGAGGGCACCAGTTAGTGCCTTGCTGCTCCACTTAGACTTAAAGACTAAGAAAATTATAACCTGGAAAAAAAGAACACAAGAAGATACCTTTCATTTTCTGTCAGTTATATTATTGTAAAGCCAGAGGATGACAGAACTGCTACACACAGTAAACATGTTTAAAGGTAAAATCCTAAAATGCCTTATATCAAGTATGCTAGCTGCTACAGTAGCTAGCTGAAGTGGTACAGGTTTAATAAATATCATACTTATCAGCCCTCTATGAGAAATGGGACATTCTACTACATTTATGTTTATTTTTCAAACTTTATGAGGTTATCCATCAGTGTAAAAACTGATACATTTTTTTCTTTTAAAAGACAACTTTGATATCACTATAACAAGTTTATTTAAAAGTGGGGTGGTCAAAATTATCAGAGAAAAGATAGTGGATGCTAATCTTAAGGGGGAAAGCCATTTTCATGAGTTTTACAGTGTCCAGAACAGCTGTACGTTGCATCATTGCAAGGTACCCAATATGACCAATTATGTCAGAAACAAACCTGGATGTGGTCGCAAGCACAAAGCTTTGGAGAAGAAAATAATAATTACTGCAAAGACCATTGCCATCAAACTGGTCCCTTCTGGATACGAAGCTTCAAGGTCGTCGGCCAATTAAAGCTCACTCACACAGCGACACACCAAAGCTAGGCTAAAGTTTGCCCAGAAACTTTTGAAACATGCGGATGAATTTTGGAAGTATGTCATTTGTTCTGATGAGACAAAACTGGTATGCACTGTTTGGGCGCAGCGATACAGATTTTGTTTTGTGAAGCAAGGGAGAGGCCATCAAACCTACAAACACAGTTCCCACCGTTAAACATGATGGTGGGAGTATAATGCTGCAGGACTGCTTCAGACAAAGGAAAGCAGTTTGGGTACATGGCCTACAGAGAAAGAAAATTACAAGAACATTTTAAAGGATAATTTGAAGAAATCTACTGCCAGTCTGGCTATGGATTCTTGCTGTGACTTTCAGGAAGAAAATGACACAGAACACACATCATACTCAGTCTATAACGTTTTATGGATTAAGATTCCTCAGGAGACTTGTGCAAATTGACTTTAACTTTAATTTATTCACCCTTATAGTCACGCATGAACACACCACAGCACAATGTGAACTTTTTTCTCTGCTTTTAACCCATTCACCAAGTGAGGCAGTGGCTGCTGCCAACGAGGGATACCCAGGGAGCAGTGTGTGGGGATGGTGCCTTGCTCAAGGGTACCTCAG
>JBBPDB010000001.1:24414890-24425866 GCA_037974465.1 Brachypetersius altus
TGTGTGGGGACGGTACCTTGCTCAGGGTACCTCAGCAGTGCCTAGCGGTCTTGGGAATCGAACCCGGACTTTCTGGTTGCATGGTGAATGCCCTAACCACTAGGCTACCAGCATTATGTGATCAAACTACAGATTTGACAGCTGGGGATTAAGTTAAGGAAGACAGAAGTATTTCTTTTAATGCCGCTCAATGCGTAGCAACAATCTACACACAGACCCAGTCATTCATTCACACCTGGTCCCACAAACACATTGTGGAACTGAGTATGACATCAGCATTTGGAGCCTGTTTGAGTCTGAGCCTCGGCAGCCGCAGCTCAATTCTGAAAGCAGCTCAAGATCTGCTCAGGCCCCCAGCTGTCTGAGCACAAGCCCGGACTTAAATTCACAACATCTGGCCTCTACAGCCCATTGATCTTGTGCCTGTGCTGCATCCTTTCTCTCCCTCTCTTTCTCTCTCTTTTTCTCTCTCTCTCTCTATGATCAAACTATGAACTATGATCAAACATTAGTGACACACCAATATGCCAATAAGAGTCCTTTCCATAATCTATACGATTCATTACACATTTGTGATTTAGACCGTGTAATTAATCTTATATATAATTGTATAATTATGTAATTAATCTTATATACAACATCCAATGTTAATTGGTGGGGTATAAGACTTTATTAAAGCGATACCTCACTGAAAATTGCTAATATGCTAATGCTAATGCCATCCATAATATATAAGATTAATTATTCACTCGATATGATTTAGGCATGCAAGGCATGGTTCTAAATACAAATGTGCTAATGTTAATATCTAACATTCATTAAAACACAGAATTATGTGCATAGGCACATGATGATTTAGACACGACAAAAACTGCCGGGGCTTTCATTAACATGATACATCAGCTAAAAATACTAATGCGCTGATGTTAATGCTTAGGGTAATTAAACTTGATGTTATCTGAGTCAAGCTTGTGGTAATTTCGGCTTGCACAGTGCTTACTGTGAAGTGTGTGCTTCCATTGAGGCTCTACATTACAAAAGGCCAAAGTGCTAATTTTAACGTTAAGGTTCATTAAGGAGTGGACATGGTTTAAGGTACGTGATGTTTGAGGTGAACGCTTTATATTTAAGGCAAGTATGTGATGTTTGAGGAGAACGCTTTATATGCTAACCGATGGAGTATAAGATATTTTAAAGCAATAGATCACTTACAAAATGCTAATGTGCCAATGCTATGGCTAAGAATGAAAAAACTGACGTGATCCGAAGCTAACATGGGAAGACAGTGTGTAGTGCTAATTGGTAGGGCATAAGCTTCCATTACTTCTTAGATAGGTTAGGTCCAGCGCAAGTCAGCTGGCATGAGAACAACATGCTCTGTCATTTATAATCTGATCAAATCACAATCAGGATGATATAATGCTCCTAAACCATACAAAAATGATAAAATAAGAGATAGAAATGCTGCTGTCTGTCTAGTTTCCTACTCAACACCCAAATCTGCTTATTAAAAAGCCCTCCTAATGTCGCCCCATTTAGAAAGCTTTTTGGCCAATCGTGATTTAGGTTTAGTCTGTTCCCAGCACAGGCCTGACCCGGCACAGTGAGTAAAAAAAGACTGGCAGATTAGCGATAATCTGAGCTCCAGATGAGAGCATGAAAGGAAAAGGGCCTTGCATCACCATTAAACACACACCCCCGACAGCCTCACCTAACCTTCCTGAAAAATGATCCGCCAAAATTAAAGTGCTACTAATCGCATCAGTTAGTATCATTGTGTGTGTGTGTGTGCGTGTGTGTATGTGTGCATGTGCGTGTGCGTGTGTGTATATGTGGGTGTGAGAGAGACAGAGAGAGGGAGAGAGAGAGACAGAAAGAGAAAGAGATAGATGGTGAGAAACGGAGAGGAGAGGAAATTAGAGAAAGAGGAAGAGAGAGAATGAGAAAGAAAGGGAAAAATAAATGTGAATGGACAAGGCACAACTAAATTAAGTGTGAATGGGCAAGGCTGCATATGACTTGTGATATTAGTTTTTATGACATCACAAAAAAAATAAATTAAGAACAGTTCTGTTTTTTTTAACTTTAACATTGTTTCCAAACTACATATAAATCATTTCAAATTTGTTTTTGCATGGCATGGACCGTTTAATGTGTGTTCAAGACAAAACATAGCAACATAGGTATTCTTCTCACAAAAACTGCTATGTATTAGAAATTTCATATGATAGCAAGACTTGCACAGAGGAGAATTTTATTTTGTTTCATGAGATTTTATTTTTACCATTTTTTAACATTAAGTGATTTTGAAGGCCAAGATCAAAGTGTCAAAAAAGTCACTAAAAGCATCCCACAGTCAGCACACAGTATTAATTGAAAAAGTATTAATTAATAGAATAATGTATTAATAAAAATCACAACCATGATATAAAGATGTATTATTATATATTATACTTCCAAAAATAAGTCTGAAAATAATAAGAGGTTTTTACATTTACTTATCAACTTATCAATCCTAATTTCTTAATAGTTTGCTTTGAATCACCTTGTGGGTGGGGACATACTGTCTCAAAACTGTAAACTGTCTTATTTTCGGTATGTTGAGTAAATTAAAAAATGGTAACATATTTTACTGTGACATGCTGCAAAGATACAGGGTGCTTAGATAAAGATGTTCCAACTAGTTAGCATTCAACACCACCAGTATATTAACTGCTGTTTTTTCACTGGTCAAACACCAGATCATCCCGGGTTCACTCAGCAAACTTGGAAGCACTGGTTCTATATGGCAGCGAACTGTGTCCAACCTTGAGGGTTGCTTTTATTAGGTGTCATGGATAGGTCTGGCCCACTGAGACGATTGGTGTTCCCCAGGGCTCAGTACTTGACATCCCTTTCTGTTCTTTATACACTCACTCTCTTGGTGATATTATATCTTCACAGGGTTTCTTCTACCACTGCTATGCTTACAACATTCATCTCATCCTCTCCCTTCCTCCCTGTGAGTCTGAGAACTCAGCCCAGATCTCTGTGTGTCTGAATGACATTTCCTCCTGGATGATTGTGCATCAACTGAAGTGAAATCCCAGCAAAACAGAGCTCCTGTACTTGCCAGATAATGTATCCCTGACCTGGTCATCACTTTTGGAAATGCTGTCATCACTCCCACATCAAAAGCACAAAATCAAGTTGTTCTCTGATGAAGACTCTCAATGTCATCTCGTATTTACAGTCTCTCCCTAGCTATATTGTAGCTACCTTCTCTATAACATTAGGAGAATTTGTTTTTTCCTCACCACTCAGATACTCGTCCAGTCACTTGTCGTCTCAAAACTGGACCACTGTAACTAATTTTCCTTTCTCTGAAGACGACCAGACCTTTAGAGATGATGTAGAATGCAGCAGCATATCTGATCTTGAATACACAAAAATTCTCCCACACCGCTTCACTGCTGCAGAGCTTCACTGTCTTCCTGTGGCTGCTCAGAATAGATTTAAAATTCTGCTGCTCACCTACAAAGTCTAAAATGGCCCAGCTCTGTCTTACCAGTCAGCAAACTTCCCCTGAATGTCAGAACTGTTGAGACCCTCACTTCAAACAGCAACTGAAGACCCACATCCTCACTGAGCATTTAGGAGAACAACTACCTGTTAATGCCAGAAAACAACTCAACAAAAAGAACTTCACAAATAACTTGAATAAAAGTGTCTTCTGATCATGTGTGATCTGAAAGAGCCCTGGTGGATTACTAACTCCTGCTCTTAATTTTATGTTTACGCCTACTAGTATGAGGGATGTGTTTTCTTGTGGATTACAAATCACTCTTGTATGTCGCTCTAGATAAGAGTGTCTGCCAAATGCTGTAAATGAGAATGTAAATGTAAGTTAGATTGGTATGTTATGCTTGAATGATACATAAGTAGCTCACTTTGAGGCTTTCCTTTGAAACTGGACTGTGCTCCAGGGTGGCTCCCTTATATACATGTCCTGTTTCTCATTGGCAGTGATCTTCTAATCATTATCAGCTGGTTGTAATTCTGCTGCACCAGCTGTTGCACACAGGAGCTTTCCAAGGTGCTGAGGCAGTAGAGAAGTGTCCGCTGTTCATTCAGCACCTCGGTTGTGGTTGACTATATACAGTAGACCCCTGATATTTGTGATGTGGTTAAAAAAAAAAGCCAAAAAGGCCTATTTTATAGTGTAAAAAGTAAAAATGCTCCCAAAACAATTTAATTTCATTTTAAACTCAGCTTAATACATTACCCTTAAAAAATGTAAAGGTAAACCCGTATATGTACTGTACGGTGTACACTTACCTGCTCTCTCACACAGTGATAGAATGTCATAATAATGATGTTACCCCTGTATAGACTGTGCTGTAATTCATGAAATCGTGTTTTCTTTGGTATAAGCAGGGTAAATACAATAATAATTTAATTTAATTTACAGTTATAAAAAAACTGGGCTTTAAGGAGATCAAAATGAAAAACACGAGAACATTCAGTGAAACATTCAAGAGAGCTCCACGCAGGAAACTGTTATGATGTGGAAATGGTGGACTGCGTCTGCCAGAGATGCATCACAGGGCAGCAGCCAATCAGCAGCATGGAGAAATGCTCTCGGTTTCTCGCTACTTTCAAACCTCTTGCCTCTTAGTACAGGGGTATTTTCGTATATACGGTTGCTTTGTGTTCTCTCAACAGTACTAAAAAATGTATTTAGTAGTTTTTATATGGAAATGTAGCTGAATTTATGTTAAAAATATATGTTACAAAAATAGAAAATCATATGTTTTCTTAATAATTTAGCACTAAGCTGCATGGAAAATTATATATTGCAACAAAAAAAGCACTGCCAGGGATCTGAGCTTTCCACGGATTTACAGTGATTTTCACAAAAAAAATAATAGAAAAAATTTGAACAACTGAAGCCCCAAACTTTGAGCCACAACTTTACGAAGGAACACTGTATATATATAATATATAGGTGAACACCCTGAAGACGTCAAAGGTCAAATTGGGCTTTTATTCAGCTTGTGTGTAGTGATTAGCAGAACTGAAAAAAATCCACTTTATTTCATCCGTCTCAGTCCCAAGCATGAAACAGACCATGGCAGCCCACTGGTCACACTGTTAAACTGCTTCTTACACAATAAATGGCCAAATAGGTGGGAGGGAGAAAGCATTCATTAGAACCTCAATCGAATTTGCACGCTCTTGTGGCCTATTCCCTCCTTCCCGCCCGGTTGCCATCAGTGCGTTACGTCGTCGGGAAAGCCGGCTGATTTGTGATGGAAATCTGCAGCTTAAGAAACGGCTCAGGTAGTGCTGGGAGCGAGAGACCGAGACCATAATCCTCTTCTGCATCATCGACACCATGCTCACAGCTGCCGCCTCCATGCAGCAAAATAAAGAAATAAATAGATAAAGAAATAAAGAAATAATACCCAGTGTTGCAAATGATGCCATTTGACGGGACAGCATAATAATTTGTTGTTCGTGTATGAGAGGAAATACGACATGCATCGAGCCAATAAGCGTTTTGATGAAATCCTCTTCAGCGTAGTCAGTCATGGCTGACAGGATAACCATAGAGCTTTATAATCCACTTAACCCTGCTGGAGCCACGTGAACCTGAGTGCTTCAGATTCAGCGCCCGCAGTTCCCACTTTCCTGCCTTCAGTGCTGATCCCAGACCAGCTCTGCTCACTGCCTTGGCATATACACCTCAACACCTCATCTCACACTCCTTTCATTTTTACTTTGCACGTAGCTCATTTAAGCTCGATGAAAAGTGCTGACTCCAAACTTTAAATAGATTACACATTAGCAGTCACATGCAGAAAAGTTTTATGATCTGAAACAGTTTATTTTGACATTGTTTGACATCAAAACAAGTAAAAAACTCCTAATACTTGTAGCCTAGAATTGATTTGATGACGCTAACTGGGCTGTTTTGGTTTCGGTCGGCTTGGTGTCTTATGGTTGTAGTGAAAGGGTGATTAGCTAAATCAAGTGTACTAGCTGGATGTTAGTTCAGAAAAAAAGAATGAATGTTCAGCTTTCAGATGATGATTAGCCATTATTCAAATAATATTTTGGGGAATAAAGAGACAGAGGAGGTAATGGGCCTTTAAATGGTAACATATAGCTAGTCTTGCTAAGGCAAGTGTCAACTAAAGTTACTAGCCTATTCACATACTTGATTCTGGCTCAAGAGGTCATGGGTTAAAATCCTACCTTCAGTGTAGCACCACTGGGTTTCTGAGCAAGACCCTTGACCCCAAGTTGCTCCAGGGAGACTGTCCCCTGTAGTTAGGGAATGGAAATTGCTTTGGATAAAAGTGTCTGCTAAATGTAAAAGATATGTAAAAAAAAAAAAAGAAAAAAGTTTATCATTTAGAACATATAACGTCCATATAATTGTCATCATTCTCCCTGGACAGGCAGAATGAGTCCTTGTTCTCCCTTTACTCCATTGCGCAGCCCATGCAGGTGTCTGTTGGGGTAACAGGTATATTAGGCCGTCCAGTGAAATTACAATTGCTAGCCTTCACCATCCCAAATTAGTAGTGTTGTTTGAAAGTGCAGAACTAAAACTGGTCATGATGATTTGCTAATTTGGATTTTTTTTGGGATGTCAATGAGAATTGGAGCATTCTGACCAATATTATGTCCAATAGTTTGAAAACAAACCCCTGGATGTCCTGGAGAAGGCATGGAGACCACTTTGCTAAAGTGTACCCTTAGCAGGACTATAGTTTTCCTGTTCTTTTCATGCTTTAGTTACTTTTACCAGTTTTTCAACCTCTAAATGGTGGTAGACCTTCATTTACGATTTCTTCAAGCAAGCACCAGCAATTTTTGATATACCTATTTAAACCTATTTAAAGCAGTGCCAAATCGTGCAAGGACATAACTTGAAAATCTGATTACATTGTTAAGCGGACATATCACTTAATGAAAGGTGTCAAGGGTGAGAAGGCATTGCACATAGCTAATGTTCTAACAAGCTCCACTTTTTTTAAGGAGAATTTCAGGGTGGTCAAAGAGTAGGACTGTATTCGCATAAAAATCATAGCACTGGTGTTAAAGTTTGCTCTCAAGCTTGAAGTCTAAAAGGACGGCCTGCTCTGACATACCACTGTGAATGTGATAATGAACTGATGAGATAAATCAGGTGGGAGCGGGTGAGAGGCTGAATAAAAACACATATGGAATTCTGAAGGGGGAGGGACTGAGGAAAATCTACTTCACAATGCAACAGTGAAATCACACAGCCTGAGGGCGGCTATAGCAGTGCTGTGCTAGCATTATTCTCACCCAGGCCTATGCTAACTCCACCCACCTTGGCTACAGTTGCTCTTTCTGATCTTAGTAGGCCTCAACCCATTTGAATATATCATACCCATGGGTGCCAGAAGCATTATATCAGGGAGGGACGTGTCCCCGTCCCCTACTTGTCCACCCAGCGATTTGTATGAGGGGAAAACATGAGATATCGTTTGCATGACGCACACGCCCACCCCGAAACACTATGCTACAGGTATCACTCATGAAGTGAAAATTCTATCATACCATAGCACACAGTGTGAACAGCATGAAATTCTTCCTCTGCATTTAACCCATTCACCAAGTGAAGCAGCAGACAAACAGGAACATAGCGCCCGGGGAGCAGTGTGTGGGGAGCAGAGCTTGCTGATCGCAGGGCAAACACCCTAACTACTAGGCCATTAGCTGCCCCATAGTAAAGGCACATGTGTTAATGCTAATGCTAACAGTAGGGCTCAACCCATGTGAATCTTTCATGGCTGTTACTAAAATCAATTTTAAGTGGCTATGGTTGTTTTTAGTCTAACCATGGTTGAGTCCAACTTGCACTGCTGTTATATTGCTAACTGCTCTACTGCATCCGTACACTATTGGGACAGAACTTTAATATATAAATAATACACCAAATGTTTTATTTAAAATTTCATTAAAATTACATTTTGAATATTTTAAAATCTGTTAAATAATTTGAAATGATAAGTTTAAATGCTAAATTGAGGGCCCTCCTGAATGGTGCGAAATGGCAACAGCGAAAAGGGGTTAAATAGTGAGTCATGAGTTTGAACAGCAGGTGTGCCATGATCCAAAACGGTTAAAATCATTATCGGTGTGTTAGGTGATACATTTTTGACAAAACACTATAAAACCACAATATGAATATCAGTAGCAGTACTACTGGCCAACCAATATAGAAACAGAAGTGTGTCTTCAGTGGACCTAACCACGTGTGACGAATCACACTGCTTTGCTTAACTGGTGACCAATCAGAGTACGTCACTAAGCGTTAAACCAGATGTCACGGTGAACAAAACAAACCTGCTATTCGCAGCTGTGGTTCTTTGATGGTACCAGCTGTGGACAGTGAGTTTCGCACACTCTGCAACACCTACATGTACATGCACACACACATATATATGCAGAGCGAACGGGTGTATGAATGGGATTACTGCTGCTTTGTTTTCAAAAGCATCAGTCTGGCATAAACAACTTTCTATCTTTATGTGAGTTCTCTCCATAACACAGAGAGTGTCTTCAGCTCAGAGCTTAATGAAGATCTGGGAGAGTGACGCTGTGAAGGTGTGGAATATAAACGCTAAATGCATGCAGCAGAAACCAATACATCTTCAGAGAAAAACACCATGACCAGCATGAGCGAAGAAATGCTAGGTTAATCACACAGAGTGCCATCAAAAAACTAATCAGCGATGGCTTAGAAGACCCTATTCACCTGGGGCTAAAGAAATGCCAGTGGCATTTAGTGTCATTATTAATCTCATCAATTACAGAGGGGAGGTAGGAATGTCTAAACAGCTCTGCCATGAAGCATATGAATTTACAGGCCACAGATGGCTCAAAACTCAGACTGTACTGGTATCTTTTTTTCCAGAACGGTATGATGGATTTGCCTGCCCTAGCAGCAGCATGGATATCTTATCCCTGGATTACTCCAGAGAAAGTCACGCACTGGACACTTTTTTCGGAAACACCCGCTCTGTGCTTCCACTCACTGGTCACTTTATCAGAAACACCTACCATGTGCTTCCCCTTCCTGACCACTTTATTGGAAACAAGAACCATGTCACTTCGCTCACTGGCCACTTTGTTGGAAACACATTCTTCTACTTGTGGCTGCTTCAGATTAGAGGTCACCACAGTGGATCAGCCATCTCCATCACCTTCCGTCCTCTGCATCTTCCTCTCTCACACCAACTGCCTGCATGTCCTCCCTCACCACATCCATAATCCTCCAACTAGACCTTCCTCTTCTGCTCTTCCCTGCAGCTCCATCCTCAGCATCCTTTCCCAACACACCCAAAGTCTCTCCTCAGTGTCCTTCACCCATCACACTCAGAGTCTCTCCTCAGCAAATGTCCAAGCAAATGCAAACTCTCTGACAACTTGGGCTGTCCCTCCAATAAACCTGTCCCTGATCCTGTCCATCCTCTTCACTCCGAACACGAACTTAACGTATTCAACTCTACCTCCAGCTCTGCTTCCTGTCTTTTTGTCAATGTTAGTGAAAACAGACTGCTCACTATTGATGTGTACAGTTATGATGGAGATGGAGCTGTTGAACATGGCAGTATTAGGAGATATGGTTGTTCCAGCCCTAATCACTGCATCTGTGTGCACCACGAAAAAAAATCTGATGCACACTCTAAATATGTGCTTTCACTTTGCAGAGTGAATTGGACCCTCTCAAACAGCTTGTGTTAAAAAAACTGTGTCAGAGTGAGTGCCTGGCTTTTATGTTAAACCCTGGTTTAGCCTCATAAAAAGCCAATGAGCGCACTTGTATTTACACAGCACTTCGGTGGCACTGTCGGGCAGAATAATAAGCACTTGAAACCGCAGCGTGTTTGCTATAGAGGTTCGCAGGACAACTGGGGGAAAACAGGAGAAAAAAGAGAGCGAAAAAGAAAGAAAAAAAGGCCTGGCAGAGCTGTCGATCGCCCAGTGTGCACTCGCTGAACAAGCGGGAAATTGGGGCAACCCACTTCTTGACCCAAATCCAGGATAAATTTCCCACTTTAATCAAAGAACAGACAAGAGTGCAAGCCAGAAGCTTTCTCTCTCACTCTCTCTCTCTCTCTCTCTCTCTCTCGCACACACACTCACATACAAAAACACACACAGTTGTGAAGGAGGGAGGTTAGATGGACATTAATATGCCAATAGACCCAATTAACTGGGCACACTTATGTCCTGCCAGTGAGTGCCAGAAGCCAAATATACACCAACGCTGCTAAAAATACTGACCTGCGAATTAGTGGCCACTTTATAAGAAACACTCCCATTGTAACTTGACCCTACGTCAGGGGTCAGTTTCTGAACACAGAGCTTGACTGGATATGTGAGTATAGCGGAGCACTCTCCAAAAAAATCAAAAAGTAAATAGAAGCCCTGTAGTCACTGAATGACCAAACAGAAGGGTGGACAAACACCTGTGTGCGTACAGACAAGCTCAAAATTATTCATAGCCCTGGCAAATTTAAACTTAGTTACTTTTGTTCAACAAGCAAGTTTCTTCTTGATTGGAAATGACACAGGCGTCTCCCAGAAGATAACAAGGCGATATACAAGAGGCATCATTGTGGAAAAATATACTTCTCAGCTTTTATTTACATTTGAACAAAAAGTGCCATGTCCAACATTATTCATACCTTTAGCAAGCTGTCACAGTCTATGGGAAAATACCAGAGGAGACTCGCCAATAGCTCATCAGCAATTACAGAGGAAATAAGTATTTGACCCCTCATGGATTTTGTAAGTTTGTCCAATGACAAAGAAATGAAGTCTCAGAACAGTATCATTTAATGGTAGGTTTATTTTAACAGTGACAGATAGCACATCAAAAGGAAACTTGAAAACTCACTTTAAATAAAAGATAGAAACTGATTTGCATTTCATTGAGGGAAATAAGT
>JBBPDB010000001.1:24427974-24452279 GCA_037974465.1 Brachypetersius altus
CCCAAGTTGCTCCAGGGAGACTGTGCCCTGTAGGTAGGGAATGGAAGTCGCTTTGGATAAAAGCGTCTGATAAATGCTGTAAATGTAAATGCCACAGTTTCCACGTCGTTGACTTCCTCACCCACCACAGGGCCCACTTGCCTGATCAGCTTTATGCGGGCACTACAGCACACCACAGCATATAAAACATAGCTACAACATGGCGTTCCGGACTCTAAATGAGTTTTTGTAGTACATTCTACTTTGAGCCCTCTTTGACCCACCCAGTTTGTCTGTTTATACACCATGGTGCCTGTAGCTCCTAATGGACAGGAGGTCCACTTAGTCCTGTTTATGTTGAGCTGCAGCTGATTCAGCTCACAGCAGGAAACACAAATGGCAGCACTCTGTGTTGCACTTTAAGTTGGATTTGTACAGAGTAAAGAAGAATGATGACAGAACTGTTCCTTCAGGAGCTCATCTACAACACAGCACTGTGTCAGACACACAAACCTGTAGCCACAGGTACTGTGGCCTTTAAGACAGAATGTGATCCTTAGGGATCCTCCTGGCTTGTCTAGGTGGCTGTTGGCCGGGTTTGCAAACTGGAGGGGATCTGGTGCTGGCCTAATCAGGGGACAGAGTGTGTCCAGGACATGTCTCTCAAAGACCTTCAATCTGTGTGAAGTGAGTGCAACTGGCCTGTAGTCTGTACTATAGTGTGCCTTTTTGGCACAAGAAACAGACACAATGTTTTCCACAGCACAGCTACCTTTTTGATTTTGAGGTTAAAGTCGAAGATCCTCAGCTGGGCTTAGGTCTATTGTTGAACAATCCTTCTTTTCATTCAGCGGGGCTTTGATGTCTTTGGTGACCCCTGGCTTGTTTTTGTGGAACTAGTGTATGGATTTTACAGGCACTGTGTTAACACAGACATCGATGTGCTCTGTAGTCTCCAAACAGTCCTGCAAGGCTCTGTTGGCCTCTTTTGCCCAGTCCTTCACTGTACTGCCAGTGGCTGTGCAGCTATCACACCTCTGTGGCTATCCAGGTGTCACTTCTGGAGTCTCGCAGTCCATGTCCACTGAGTCATGCATACACTCATGCAACCATGTCTCAGAAATGCACTTAAAACTGAAACTCCTTGATTTGTCTGACTGGTAGCATTAGCTCACCCATCTTATTGTCCAGTGAACTCACACTGTCCATCATAGTGATGGGTAAATACTGCTTGTATCTCCTCCTCCTCGCCTACTTATGAATCTGTTTTACATTCCTCACTGCTCCTTCTTCCTTCACCTTTCACTCGTCTTGCTCCTTTCATATATGTTGTATATATATATTGAATGATTTTGATGGTCTTATGTGTTTGTAGGTCTTTTTTATGCGTAATCATGAATCATGATGATGTGAATTATTATCAGTATCTTAATTTAATCGCAGCTTGGGGAAAAATATCTTGTAAAAGCTGTCAAGCCCTGTGTTGGTGTTGCATTTATTAGCTGGCAGTTAGTGTTTTCCTCTGTTGAGCTGCAGTTCACTACTGCTAATTTCGCCTTTACTAATTTAGCCAGTGCACATCCTCCAAAAAGACGGAACTTAAGAGACCAGGATAAAGAAAACTAACAATAAACAGTCACGGATAAATCTAACCCTAATCCGTGATCTTCCATATGGTCTGCCCACTCTCTAACCAAAACTGCTGCTGCTCACACAGAAGACTCCAGAAGAAGCTGCTGACTATAGACTCTGCTATTGAGTAGTTGAGTACATTTCTGCCTCTTATCTTCTGATATTCTCTCATTCTCTCTTGTTATCTTGTGTCGATCTGAGAAGGAAAAAACTATACACAAAAGTGTAATTTCATGAATTGTTTAAAATGAATGAATTCTGGGCACATGTTGTGCTGTTTCCAAACCTGTGGACCACTTGTCTTGTTCTTTTTGGCCCCTATTGAAATAAATAGATTTGTTGTGTTTGCTTAGTATGACTTCTGTAGGGCAAGAACATTAGCTCTCCTCTTCTCACAGAAAGCCTTGCGGTTCAGTATAAACGACCACTTTTGACAACCATCTCAAAATCTTGATCCTGTTTAATTACGTCTAAAACAGCTTCACGGTTCACTGGGACTGGTTTGAACTCCTGTCCATTACCCAAAACCGCACAGACACACTCTTGACCCTGAAGTCAAGAATTTTGGGAGAGCACAAAGCTTGTCCAGTCTAAAAATAGAGTGCAGTTGAGAGTGAGCAGCAAAAGGGCTGACTTTTTGGGCAGAATCTGTGTGCGCTGGCCGCCGTCCAAAGTCCAGTCCTGGTATTCTTTTGGAGATGCAGACTCTCACTCTCATTTCCGTAACCGCTTATTCCCCACTAGGGTCGCGAGTACCTGGAGACTATTCTGGGGTCAATGGGCATAAGGCAGGGACTCACCATGGGCGGGTGGCGAGCTCACCACTGTTCTTTTGGAGACGCAGACCACCAACTTTAACATTGCCACAGATCAAGCGCACTTTTGCATAGTAACAGTGTTCCCTAATACCAGCAGCCTCTTTCAGCAGGATAATGCACCCTGCCCCACTGCAAATACCGTTCAGGGATGGTTTGAGGAACACGACAAAGAGTTCAAAGTGCCTCCAAATTCTGCAGCTCTCAGTCCAATGCTGGCAAACTAGTTTAATGCCTAGGGGCCGCACTTCACATGATAAAGGACTTGAGGTGGTGGTGGCCTAGTGGGTAGGGTCCTTGCCTTTGTATCAAGAGGTCATGGGTTGGAATCCTATTTTTAGTTCACCACCACTGGGTCCCTCAGCAAGACCCTTAACCCTAAGTTGCTCCAAGTAGTCTGTCCCCTGTAGTTAGTAACGTGCTGCTAATGTCTTGGTGCAGATCTGACAGCACTCTTTCAGAGGTCTCGTGAAGACCATATTTTGATTGATCAGTTCAGTTTTGGATGCATGAGGGAGATTTTCCCAATATTAAGCTGGTAGCTTTTTTTCATAAGAATTTAAAATTTGGAAGTAATTATGGACAATTATGTTTTGACTAAAATTCTTTAGTATCCAGTGCAAAAATGACATTTCAATTATGAGTTTCTAACAATAAGTTGACAAAACGTATGCTTTACATTCTGATGCTTTACATTCTTTACATTCTTATGGTGAATGTTAAATTATGCATTAAAATCTAATTCAGAAAAAAAGTTCAATTCATTTCACTTCTGCAGTTTTTGAATTTCATTTTGGAGTTGTGAGAGCTGCACTTTATATCTCAGTGAAGGCATGGATAGCCAGGAAGATGACTTGAAGATGAATGCTTGAAATGCACAATATTGATATTTCTGTTGGCTTTTATTCATACAAATTTGAATCTAACGAATGTTTTGTGCTTTTAGTAATTGATATTGAACTACGAAAACAACAGCAATGACATGAATAGCTCTATGGTTTCCATCAATGGTCAAAATGTCTCCAAAAGTAATTAGACATGAATAGCTTAAATTCACATATTTTGCTAAAAAATGCACCATATTTGAACACACACAATCAGAATGTTGCAAATTTTCTAATTATCTGACCAAAAAAAGCCAGTTTCGGCTTTTATGCAAAATATTTGGCACCAGTATATTTCATATGACTGGAAAGTAAAGCATGTTCTCATAGTGTTTTGTTAAGCCTGAAACTCATTTATTTTGAGTGTAAGATCAGACTGGCAGAGAACAGAGATATGTTTCCATAATAACTTATGGAAGCACTAATTATGTGTTTACAGCTTCCACAAATGACTCTCTCTCTCTTTCTCTCTTACTGTCCCTTTTTAGGTCTCTCTGCTGCCTATTCGTTTATCCATACCCTTTTTTTCTTTCTCTCTCTAATTGGCTTGTGTTATAATTGCCTGTCATTCTCCCAAAGCACTCTGTAACAAGGGCAAAGAAAATATTATGATGTAATTTCACACTCGGCCATTGTTTGAGAAAGCAAAAAAGGCTCAGCAAGGCTTTGCTCCATGTCTCTTTAGCAGCGGCGAGGACAATCGAACACTCTCCCCCCCGTGCCCCCCCAACCCACTCCACCCCCTCCTTGTTCTCTGTGGGTGTTTGTTTTGTGGAATAATGGTTTGTCTCTGGTGTTGTTTTGCGCAGCACAATGTGACATTCTGGTCGTTTCCTTTTTGTTTGAGGCATATTCTCCTTCTACAAATAGAGAAGCTGTGCTGCACAGCCATTTACCTTTAATGTCGTAGTTCAGATGTAAGCACTTTACCCAAATGTAGTCAATCAACCAAGACACGTTTGGCCTCTGGACTTCACACCTTTACTTTTATCAGCTAACATCGCTAACAATTAGTAGCTGACAATTAGTATGATGCTAATTGCAAGCCTAAATCATCACACGCTCACCTTAAACCATGTGGAGGTGTTTAGTAATCTTCGCTAGACTTGCTTATGTGGTTTCTGATACTGTATGACTCACTGTTATCTACAACCATGGGCTAAATGAATGGTTGGTGACTTGCAAGACTATGCACATAAAGAGGAATAGGTGATTATTCCACTTACAGTCACACATGGGTTGAAAGTTTAGACTCTGTACGTCTGATCACTTACAAGTTAGAGTTGCTTCAATTAGTTTGAAATGTGTTCCTTTCCCACAGTTCAGTGGAATTGCCTACAGCTGGTTGATGCTGTTTGTGTCCAGCTGCCAGCTTCAATACTGGACCAATACTATAATGATTTAATTATGGCACTCTTTCGAATGTTCAGCTTTGAAATCAGACCTTCCCTGGAGTGGGCCTGTGACTCGATTTCATCAGGAAACCTGTCGCTCTTGAAATGACATTGCATAAAAACCCTCCCTTGTGGCTCCGCCTTGGTTTTGTTGTGCAGTTAGAGACTATAGCCCAGCTGTTGATGCTCAGTTTGTGTTAGTTCCTGTAGCCATTCATCAGTGGTCAGTTTCCGACCACCAGCAGTGGCACTGACATGTAGAAACCTTGACTTTCAGCTCCATATACACACTATCCTGACCACTACCACTATTACACACAATGTACATAAAATGTGCTTGACCCTACCTTAATTTATCCCTGAAAATATACCAAACCCTTAATTTGAACAATTTAATTTGTGAAACGACCCGTTAATTTGACCTTCAGATGGCATTTAAGGGTGTTAAGAAGCTCCGTCTCTCGACAATGAAGGCAGGCGCATAGGCAGACTTCCATTTTTTAATAACTTTTATTATCAAAAGGAAACAGGCAGGAAGACCTAAACTAAACTCAAAACTAAGAAGGAAACTCGAGCATCAAAACCAGCATGACTGACTGGATCACAAAACAAGCCAACATGACGGACTGTGGACCAACAACTAAGGTCCCACACAAAAGAACTTAAATACAAAACCTAGAACACAGTGAATAGAAACTAAACATAACTTTCCCTGACCACATCGCTGAAATACATAATACAAACTTAAGACCAGTGTGCTCAGGCATGTCTCAATAAAAGTCCCATAATTACAAAACAAAAAACAGAAATAGAAAATGGAAGGTAATTTTTAGTGGTAAAATTAAGGCGTTTGGTTTCGTACCATGTCAAGAATAATCCACCTTCCAAATAATTGGTGTAGTCCTGTGGTCAAAAAACAACAAATTAATAAATTGGGCTGATATATGATGGAATTCTACACCTATATAGATGCTCACCTAGTACATGGACTTCATAATGTGGTAAGCGAGTGGCAGTACAAACTAATGTAAGGAAACACTACAGGAACTTGATATTTTACAGCGCTGCAGTTATCAGCTGAGCTAATTATCAAGGCAACTGCAAGAGCAAAATTTGTTTTTCTCAATGCATCTGTACTTTATGCCACACACCTGCTAAGGTTTAATAAAATCACAATGACTGCTTTCCAAAATGTGTCCAGACTGAACTTAATAACATTAATACGTTTAATTTGTGTTGTAAAACATTACAAGCTACAGAACAAAACACAATAAGACAAAATGAAACACAATCATCCCGCAACCCCCCAGCTTGCATAGAGTACCAGAGTCAAAGGAACTTGGTTTCTGGTTCACTGAAATTAAGTTCCTCCACATAAAGCTGAATGTTGGGACTAATAGACACACACACCCTTACATCGTGGTGAAGATTAGGAAATAACATGCAAAATTAGACAGGAATCAAATTTAAACTGTATTCTATTTTAGGTTCTCCACAGTCCCCCAGGTTGGGGTCATAGTTTTAGGCATCAACCACATTGTTCAAAAGTACCCAAGATTTGATCTTAGAACTTGCCTGTCTAGACAAGTCAATATTTCTACAATAGGACAGACTTTGCTGAGCTTCAGATCCACCGCTCATATAACCTGCCTCCTGAATCAGCACCCGCTTTTGATTTGTACTTTAAGGATAAGCTGAACGAAATCGACCCAAGAGAGACAAGTTTAGCTTCGCTCACTTTCCTTCTACCAGCCACAATGAATAAAGATCCATTGACACAACAACTCTGGGGATGTTCCCCTGAATTATGAGCCTTGGCATTTTTCCACCTAGGCATGGGGTGCACTTGCTTAGCCAGCAGCCAGCGAGTGATTTAGACTCTCGTGAGGTGCAGAGAAATGTCAAACGGGATGTCAAGGTAAGATCTTAATAAAGGATAATTACTGCAGCTAAAGCGTTTAGATTCAGCTTGGACTTTTCCTTGAACTCCATTCAGCTTGATTAGTCCAGTTTAATATTAGTAATTCTAGCCTTTGACAATCTACCCCCGCAGACAAATAAATTCCAGTCACTGCCTCTATAGTGTCCTGATAGCGTGTGAGAAAAGTAATTGGATTTTTTTTTTTCAATCTGATCAAGACTGCAATTCCATTTGTAATGATTTTATTATTACTTTCTTCTAATGCACTAAGCTAATCTTCACAATATATCTTTGCTGAATATGAGTGTGTCAGTTTTATTGATTTGCATTGTAAAAGTGACATCAGTGGCCTATTATAAATCATGTCGATATCATTTGTGTGACGAGTGACGCCGTAGCTCCGTCATAAACACCTTGCGACCAAATCTCTGATTAGCTGTTGGCAAATATGCAGCCCTGCAGCCTGTCAGAGGCTCATTACTGAGGCAATGATGGTGTCCCTTGAATTCATTTGTTACTTAAGATTTAATTCTGATTGATCTGTACTGTGTTGGCTGGGTCACATGACCATGTCTAGGTGTTGTGAGACTGAGGCATCTGGCTAATGATGTTGTTA
Organism: Brachypetersius altus; assembly: GCA_037974465.1. Lineage (NCBI taxonomy): Eukaryota > Metazoa > Chordata > Actinopteri > Characiformes > Alestidae > Brachypetersius > Brachypetersius altus. The sequence goes on from JBBPDB010000001.1 coordinate 24,435,216, forward strand.
GCCGTATACAATATAGATAATATTTACATCCATGGATAAAATGTAATGTAAAAAAACAGTTTGCATCAGTGTGTGTGTGTGTGTGTGTGTGTGTGTTTATGTAAAATGCACAGGTTGCTATTCTTTTATGAACTACTGCAGTGTGAGCTGTGTAAAACATAGGAAATGTGTTGTGAGTGCAGTAGTGTTTGTATAGCAGCTCTTCTATGTGCTGTATTCCAGCAGCTTCATTCCTGATTCAGTGTCTGATAGGATGACACATATAGAATAAAATAGAATAGAATAGAAATCTTAATTTTAGTTTACACTTAACAAAATTTAGTTTGGTGCTCTCAGCTCACACTGCACACACTGTGTCAATTGTAAAATAATTTTTGAATCAAGTGTGGTCAAGAGTGCATTAAACAATAGTGGCATCCACATTTTACACAGACACACACCCACAAATTACAAAAGCAATAACCAGAGGAAAAAAAATTGGCTGTATATGGTGTGTTGTTTTAAGATATTTAGATAATTATAAATAACATTTTATAGTATTGCGTGAAAGGACATTTACATGGCTGTAAATATTTGGTTGATGTTTTTTTTCTTGAGTTTCACAGAGTGGATGGCCTGTCTGCAATAGGGACGGCCCATGTTGCATATGAATGGGCTGCTTGGTGATTTTCTTTATTCTAATCATTGTTGTTTTTTTAGCCAACAGCTTAATTTATGACTTGTGTGTACATATAAATAATGTTTACTTAACCTTCTTATTGTGGAGTTTGAAGAATGAGGGGCGGTCTAGATATGACTAATGAGCTAGCAGAATTAAATCCCCGCTCTAAATATGAGTTATGTAGTCTCTGTAGCTACCTGTAAAGCTACCTCTACTCTTTCCCTCTCTCTGACACACACACACACACACCCACACCCCATGTTCTAAAAATGTCTGAATCCCCAGAGGGGTTTCATCCTTGGCTCCATCTGGGGTTATGTGTCTACAACATCCCTATGGACTAGTGAATCAGACAACCTGTCATACATTTCATCTCCCTCTCTCTCTCTCTCTCTGTGTCTCTGTCTGTCTCTCTCTCTCTCTCTCTCTCTCTCTCTCTCTCTCTCTCTCTCTAACTCTTTCAAATTATTCCTGTCCGTCACATGGACAGACAGCAGTGTGTGTCGTCTCAGCAGTTGGAAGATCCTCCATCTGTCGAAAGGTGTCACAACACGCTCCACTGTTACGCTCCCTCTGCTTATGACACACGCTGGCCTTGTTTGTTAAATCAAAAGGCATGTAAGTGGAACATTAACATACATTAATGCAGCCTAGTGGACCTTTCGAGCAGCAGAGGGCACTGTGACTGGGTGCATTTTCATTTATTGGGGAATCCAGAATTCTGTCTTTTGGGTCGATGGAGGCAAACCTCATTAGGTTCATTGATATTTAATAGCCTTAAAAGTGTAATAAGCATTCATTAGCATGCTAGAAACAAAACGAGACAGCTTGCACTGTGTCTACATTTGTTCCATCCCTCGGTATGACTTTCTCAGTTATAATTGGTAAGGTCTGATCATGTCGAATACTGAATGAGCCTGAATATCATACCGCAGAAACCACAGCATGGTGACCTTATAGAATCGCAGAGCTGCCCTGTAGTCCCAATGTGATTAAATAAAGATTAAAAAACCTCTTGTTGCTTATCAGAAACAACCTTGTTCAGCCTGGATCTTTAACCTAGACAAGTCAAAGCCCTTTTGTCTATCGCTGTCTTAACGTTTGTGAGCTTGTTCTTACCGACCCACTGATTTTGTTTCTGATATTGGGCCTGATCTCAGGGTTTCAGAAGCAGAACCAGTCAAATGTGAGAACTGGGAAAAGACTTTTGTAATAAGCATATGTTCTTATGCCCTATAAGATTATGCCACGTCATTTAAATGGTGTAAACTCTTATAAATTATAAGGAGCATATAATATCTCGTTTAGGTTATTGTATTAAAATCTAAAACAAAATCAAAACAATTAACTTCAACTTGGGATAGTGCAGTTCCAACTAGTGTCACCAATGGAGAAATTCAAAAGGAGGTTTTAGTTCCTAAATCCATGAGATCGAACGAGCGATCAAGATTCAATAGGGAAAACCCAGAAGAGCATGCGGAAAACCCACTGGGAGGAACCAAGACTTATAAGGGAAAAGTCCTTAAAAAAAACAAACTGGAAACACTGGGTGGAACCAAGACTCCTCAGGGCTGTCCTGGATAGAGTTATGTAGAAAAGATTAAACTCAATGTTTGCAGGAACTACTGACATTATGGGGTGCTAAACATGGTGAACACCTTTTGGGCGATAGGTATGGAACCATGTTCCATGGCATGGAAGATACAGAAGAAGGTTAACACATACAGGTTGGTTATCAGCTGTTTAGTGGTTTCTGAATACTGGTGGTCATATGGATGTGGATTCTCTAAGCTGTCCTGGCTTCTGTTTGGGTCTTCAGGCTTTTTATTGTCTGGTTCATGCTATCTCTGATTCTATCCATGTTGTTGCTTGAAAAAGAAAGACTTCCCTTTATGCCAGAGATGGCTCTGTTTCAGTCTGAATGCATTTCCTGTCTCCTGGCCTAGTCTAGGAATTGAGCTGCATTTAAACTGGAACAACATGCAGGATGAATGGCTTTTCCAAGCGTTCTAAAGGGACGAAAATAGCTTTGTTCATCAAATTCTCTGCAGTGAACCTCTGTTTTTGAATCTAAGATTTGCTTCAGTCAACCAGCAACAAGTGGGTGACTAATCACAATGTTGATGCACTGTTGAGACTCCACATTGTGAATCAACAGTAATTCTCGACTAAACAGAGGACTGTTTTGATCCCTGCCTGCAATGGTTTAAAGGTCTAATGATTTTCAGCGCAGGTATTATCCATCTTCTGCTGTCTTGTGACTATAGCCTGCAGATTGTGTGGCTATTGTCCAGGCAGAGTAATTTAGGAACAATTTAACTTACAGACATGGTACACATTGTACCAATCGTGCCGATTTACCCTCTAAAGCAAGTGCATCAGACAAAGCATCAGCTATTAATCCATCTTGAGAAATGGACCTACGTCTTCTTATTGTATATACTATGTGTATGTTTTTTGTCTGAAACCTTGCATTGTATTTAAGGGAGAACTGTGTGTGAGAGTGTGTTTGTGAGTGTGTTTGGTCTGTTATGGACTAGTGACCAATTCAGGCTGTGTCTCTTCCTTTTGAGCTATGAGCACTGGGATAGACTCCAGCACTCTCACGACAAGTGTAAGTGACATTAGATAATACAGTGGATGGATGGAGAGATGGATGGATCTCAGATTGAGGAGTATCATCAAAAATCTAAAAACAATGAGACCCTCTAGTTATCATCATTCTCTACTATTATTTATGCCCAGTGTATCTAAAATGTGTCAAGGAATGCATTTGTTTGTGTGAAAGTGAATCCAAATATTTGATTTTTTTAGGTTTCATTGGGGAACCAATCAAATAATTTGATAAGGTTCAGTTGTTTAGTTGAGGGATGCAAAAAACAATATGCAAGGTTAAGCTTTTGGTGCTATGGTGCTTCAAAGTGTACAGTTTGCAGGCTGAAGCTCAGCTTTAACAATTTGAGATCATAAGCAAATAAATGGCCAACAATTGTCCAGGCCAAGGTACTGGAATCTCTTCCCCCAAAGGAACAATCTCAGAGATTACAAGCCTTGTCAATGCTTAATGAGCCATGATGGCAACTGCATTATAGGTAATGTAGTTTGCAAGGGCACACTTAGTTAACGGCAGTAGAGCGAGATGAATATGTAGAGTAATTGAAATGACACGAGTCGTATTCGGTTTGATCCATCACATGGCTGGAGGTGGGCTCACTCTCAACAGCAATATGTCAAGCTTACAGCGAGGAAATGCGGCTGCTCTACACTGTAGGGGGCACAAATTTTGCTGTTTGCTTCACGGTTAAGCATACGAAGATATTCTCATTAATGTACATGCTTGTTGAATTAAGAACTCAGTGAGAAAAATGCCCATGCCCATACAGCTGGACCAAGGGGCCGCAGAACTATTTGGCCTTTATTTGGCCTTCGTAGATCAAACAATGTCTTCACACAAAGAACTGAATGCCTGAAATCTCTGTTATTTGAGCATATTGTACTCAAGCACAGCAAAACTACAAAGATCACGGTGGAACGGTCTGCAGTATCGTGCCTTGGAGGACACTTAGTTCTGCTGAAGGCGCAGATTCCAGACTGCTTTTGTAACCAGAAGACATGTTTAACTGGGATTTAGCCTTGGATCATCTTGTTTTGTGTTTCAGAAGCGTGCAGAGTGTCCCTTCTTCGCTACACAAGACCAAAGTGGTGACCACACACTCAAAGCGTTTAGTAGTGGTGCATGGATTTGATCTGTTTAGGATTTCTTTGCTTGTATCACCCCCTAGTGACATTTTGTAGTAGTACCATCAGTCGTTTCCGCTTCCACAGAAGCCATAATGATGTTTGAAGTGTGTGTGTGTGCAGTGCTAATCAGCACAAGAGTATGTGGTGGAAGGTGCTGAAGTGCATGGAGAATTAACAAAGATCTTTGATTAACAACTTGATGCACCTGGCATTTATAATTCAGTTTTAGGCTTACTTTGGACTTTAGGAAGTGCATTTCTGCAGAGTGTGTCGTGCTGCTTCGTTCAGTTTACAAACAGATAATGATTTTTTTTTTTAATTTGACCAAAATGTGTTAGAACCCTCCACTATTTCTCGAGGTTTGCAAAACTAGTAGAATTTGATGGTACACAGTAATCTATTACTATACGTTTTTAATGTCTGCTTGGCACTATGTCCAAAGGTTTGGAGATGCATTCATTTTTAATGTATGTTTTGAGGTCAGAGCTGTTGAGGGAGTTTGTGTCCTCTTAAAAGCCTCTACTTTTCTGAACATTGTTGTGAGACCTTGTTTAATCAAAAGCATCAGTGAGTTGTTGGTCACTCCAGAAATGTAACACTCAAGGATGACCACAGGCTCACATACGTCTGTACCAGAATGTCCTGTTCTATTGATTAGCACTTTTCTATGGAGATTATAGCTGTATAATCTTGTTTGGGGTTTCTTTAGGGTCATGTTACGCGTGTGTTTGCAATCAGACTGGCTTTATATCAGAAAACTTGGTTGTGATGAAGCTGGGTAGAGTAGCTGTCAAGGTTATCCCTCCACTTCTGAAGTTACTGCAAATCATACATGCCATCTGTTCATTTCCTTAGATCAACATCAACCAGTGAGCATGTCGATAGTTAAAAGCAGACATCGTTGTTTATGTTTATGTCTTGCATGCTTCAGAATTATCATCGTCTTTTCTTCACATGGTGTTTAAATGATCAGACCCTGTGGGAAAAATGCTGCTCTTCCTCATTTTACCAGGTGTCACCAAAACATTAAGCTGTTTGTGTTACCGTTCTTGTATTACAGCGGAACAGTTGAGCATTTTCAGTATAGATTCATCATTCATCCAATTTGCTGCAAATTGCATGTTTGTAGTGATGACAGTCAATAGACCTCAAGGATAATTGCAGTATTTGGTAATTACGAGACCTTGGATGGCTATAAAAAACTGAACCATTATGTACCACATATTTAAACCCCCATTCAGTTACACCAGCTAAAGGAGTATACGGTCGAACGCACCCACCCGCCACTTTATTAGAAATACCCACACTCAGCTTGTAATTGTTCTGAGCGGTCATTTTATTAGAAACACACAACTTGTGCTTCCACTCACTGACCATTTTACGAGAAACCCCAACCTTCTGTTTCCTCACACTGCCCACTTTACTGAAAACGCATACTTTAGACCTTAGCGAAGAGAGCATGTGACAGCAGTATTTCCAGGGCTGATATAGAGGTCAGTATCACTACCGACAAGAGTGTTTGACCCTCCAAACATGCCCTACCAAGGGTGTCTCTGTGGTCAGAAACTGGCCACTAATAAGCTAACAGAAAATGAAAGTGAAAGTGACCATTTGTCATACGTGAACACACCACAGCACACAGTGTGAACAACACGAAACTCAACCTCTGCATTTAACCCATTCACCAAGTGAAGCAGCGGGCAGCCAGGAACACGGCGCCCGGGGAAAACTGTGCATCAGAAGAATGGCCTGACCCATGAGGGGGTGGTTTCAAAACATGTAGACATGCAGTGTCCATCTGAAGGCAGTACTTTGAAATTCAATGTTAGTGCATGCGCCTTGCTACTAAAGATCGAGTATTTGGTGGTCCCACCATGGATCACCAAGCAGATTACAGCATTGACGAAAGCCCCCACTTTTCATATATATGAATAATTCAGAAAACATACTGCACTGATGTTCCAAGATGGTTAAGAATCCTTCATGAAATTGCTTCCATTCATCCCTCATTGTTGCCATGTCAGTCCATACTCCGACTGAGCTATTGCCTATTTCTGCTCGTCCAAAAGACGTAATGGAGTTTAAGAAAATTCATAGCAGTGCTGCTCTGCCAAAGGTTCATTTTTCCAGGGTAGTTCCTATTTGCATCCATGTTGAGATCACCCAGACTGTAAAATATGCTTCTAAACAAACACGTCTGAGAAGGTAATTTAATTTTAATGACTGTTGGAGAGAGTTAGACGCCTCCGTACTGTTAATTACACACGTGAAGGCACCATAGCTCACGTTCACAGTCCTTGGGTGTAGAGAAAGGCCCTTCTGACGACCAGACAACCATGATGTAGACTCCACTTGAAGGTAGAGTAAGCAGAATTCTCCATTAGAGCTTCATGAAATATTCACTTAAATGGGAGCGCTGCATGCTGAGGAGAAGTGAGGGCCCCACGCACAGAGAAAATGGCCTTTTTTTCAAAGCTGGTTAGGCCTCACACCAAACGTATCTTGAATACAAATCCTGGCCATCTCCTCTTGAGCTATAATAACATAGTTGCTCCGTCTGGCAACCTTCATCTAATTCCTTCCGAACCACTACATCTTATTAGTACGGGACAATCATAAAAGCTTGGAGCTAGTATTTATGTTGAAATCGATAGGCTAAGCAACACATACATGCATTCGCATTAGGCGGCCCCCCGTCCCTTAGCAGGCCTCTGCTCATGGACCTCACCTTCTCCTAGAGGAGAAAAGGACAGCACATAACCCGAGGGGAGCTAACCCTCTCCACAGAGCCAATGATAAACACAATGCGTTATTGGGTGAATCATGCTAAGAGTGGTTTAAACCTAAGGTTTCTCCACAGTTAACAATAAATGAAGGAGAAAAAAGGCAGGTTAGCAAGTGTAGCAGATCGTAACAAGGACTAAAAACAACTCTTTCACCATTAATGAGTATTTAAAGAAACAGCATCTTTCTGGTGTTTCCGGAAGCCTGAGCTAGAAATGCAATGCCAATGATAATAAAGGAAAGGGTGGCTTATGATAATTTGTTTGACTAACAACTGTCAGTGCTTTGAATGCTTATGGTCAAGCCAAAGTTTGTTGTTTTGAATGCAGAGGTTTTGGTTTTGCCAAAAAATGCAAGCTGTGTTTGTGCGGCATTGTAGTTATCTAAGGCCCTTATGATGATAGGACTACTGGGAAATTTGTCGAAATAGGGCTCCCACATAGTTTTACCCCAAATGTGAGTTTTTTTGGAAAAACAACATTTGAAGCAGAAAGATGTGTGTGTGTGTGTGTGTGTGTGTGTGTGTGTGTATGTGTGTAGTTAAAGGAACTGTTAGGAATGCATACCCCTTTACTTATTTGTTTTGACAGCTACACAGTATTGTGTGTGTGTGTGTGTGTGTGTGTGTGTGTGCAGTTCAAGGTACAGTTAGAAATAAATACCCCTATACCTATTTGCTTGACAGCTTGTGAATGTGTGTGTGTGCATGTGTGTGTGAATGTGTGTGTTTGTCTCAGCGGCGCGTGAGAGCGCATAACAAGCCCTCATTACAGCTTGCACTTTTGCCTGGTTTGTTGACGATGGTCGACCGTATCCGAGCTGTCTCTCAGTGTGGGGTTGCCACGGCAACCCGCGGGCCTCCTGATGAAGCCGCAATGGATGGGCCGAGACAAAGAGAGAGGGAGAGAAAGGGAGAGAAAAAGAATGTGCTTTAGAGAATGATTTAAAAAGAGGGAATCGCTTTAAACATATCTTTAAGTTCATTTTATGAAATACCAACACTACAGTCACGTGCAAAAGTTTGAACACCCCTCTTTTTTTGGACTGAATTTCTAAGTGAAGTTCAGCAAGCAGATACATATGACCTTTAGGCCCCCGGAGGGTGGCATTTCTAGGCCTTACTGACAAAACACTAAGCGTTTAAAAAGGCTTATTCCATCTTTGGTGGCACTATAACCATTGATGCACTATTGATTGTAGGCACTGTAATGGTTGTTGTATCAGGCCTTGATCTGTGAAGGTTTAAGCCATGTAGCTTTCTGAGCCCTGCCCTTCCATTAAAGCACTGCCGTAACGGGTCGACGTCCAATCAGCTGCTCGTTACTCACGCGTCTGTTGTGTGCAAGAGCCTGAATACACCTGATCAAATGACCTCAGCAATTACATCCCTTCATTTCTGTTCCAAGTTGGAACATTAAAAATTTATTTTTTTTTAGCTGTGTGGATTCAGCAACAGATGGAACTAATTAGTCTTGGTTTGTGACTTACGCTAGCTCACTAAAATGGATGACTGAAGCCCCTGGGCCTCAGAGGAAAAAACTTAACCAGATTTACCAGCAGTTAATATTATCCTATGTGTATTATCCATATATGTCAGGATCTATATATATATATACATAGATACTGACATATATGGATAATACACATAGGATAATATTATTATTATGTACAAATACTTGTAAAATAGATTATATAAGTATCTATTTAGTTGCTGCACAAATAAAATTCAAGTTTATACCTTTTGTTGGTAAATAGTAAATGAATAGGGCTCAATGTGATGTAAAATGTGATCTGTTCCAGACACGTATCTATGCTGTAATATTTTCATGTGTTTAGTGCTTCAATTAAATCAGTTTGTATTAAACGTTTTGGCCACCAGATGGAGCAGTTTCACAAGAGTTCGAAATAATAGAGTCCAGACCCCCATTTCACGCTGCAAACATATTCATACAAAACAACATACATAAAACCATTTTATAACTATCTGTCTATCTGTCTGTCTATCTGTCTATCTATCTGTCTACCTATCTGTCTCTCTGTCTATGTATCTGTCTATCTATCTATCTGTTTACCTATCTGTCTCTCTGTCTATGTATCTGTCTATCTGTCTGTGCATCTACACACACACACACACTATATATGCCCTGACATTTCTGTATGCACAAATTCAGATTAGACCAGTGTCACTGTTATATGTTCCTGTCATTGTATTGCACTGTTGTTTATTGTCTATCTTTTTTTCTGTTGTTGTATGATCTTTTATTCTTTCTGCTAACATGCTAAGGATGTAAGAATTTCCCCTGTGATATAACAAGTTGCATCTTATCTTTAACCTGACCAGGAATGTTTTGCCCAATAGTACGTCACATTACACAGCGGTGAATTATATGCATAGATATAAAAGAAGCCTTTGTAATTCCGCACGCTGGGCAAGCCAAGCTTGGCACCTGCTTGGGCACTGTCGGAGCGATTCCAGAGCAGATGCTTCCCTAGCAGGGAGGTTTCGCTTGTTGATGTGAAAGTTGAAATGGAGAACATTCATCTTAAGCTGTTTCTGTAGGTGGTGGTAGCTCGTCAATATGCCGAACCTACCACCACTCCCCAGCACCCGCCACCTCATCTTTCACATTCTCCTCAAGCAAAGTGCCGTCAACAATTCCATAACCAGACAGTTCACTGCGTCCGCACACGTCGATTAAACGCTTTAGTATTTAGATATCCTTATATACGTTTTTTTCTTTCTCCTCAGCGTCAAAAGAAGCCCTTTGTTTGATTCATTTGAGTTGTGTTTTTATAAAAGCAGCTTAGCCTGTTTTGTCTCCAGTGATTGGCTAAAAGTGGTTGCATAAAATGCTCAAAGCCTTTATACCAAAAAGACAGATGTCTAGACCAAGTGGCGTCGAATTTACAGCATGTCTAGCTTTTAAAACTTGAGCCAATTCACAATTTTCACTGGCTAGCAAATGGTGACATTAGCTTAGAAGCTGCTTGAACATTTTGGTCCATTTTTGTAAAAGTTTTTGTCTTTATATAACCTCTACTTGTCTGTTTAGAAACCTCTACCTTGCACTTCCACTCAGTGGCTGCTTCATTAGAAACACCTACTTTGCGTTTCCACTTCGTTAGCCACTTCTTTAGAAACTTCAGCCTTGTACTTCAGCCTCTAACTAGTCCCTTTATTAGAATCACAATAAAGGGACTTTATTTTATACTTTGTTTTATAGTTTCTAAGGTGAGTGAAGACAGGGTCTGGGGCTAATCCTGCTCCTAGAAAGGCTTCTGTGACCGTGCCAGCCGTGTTCATCATTTCATTTCTCTTAGATGGAAGACGAATGGCAGGTACGGCTGAATGTATTTTTAGCCCCTGAGCTCCTGGCAGACTAATGAGGAGACCGACATCATTCTCCTCATTCCACCTACCCAAAGTCTCCACAGTCCACCTACTTCAGCCACTTTAAAGAGATAATTCAGCAAAAAAAGAGTCAGATTTATAATTCACCCGCTTACTTCGAAATGACTTCAATACACATCTGAGGTCTAAAGTTTTTGCCAATGGTAGGATTTGAACCCCTGACCTCTTGGTCCAGCGGCAAGTATCCTATCCAGGCTTATTGGGTCATTCTTATTTGGTTATTCTGGGGGCACTAGTCCCATGGATTGGTGAAGTCTAAGTATGTGAAATCTGCTGAATGTCACATTGTTACAAAAATGGAATAATATTACTTTAATATTACAATAACAGTACAAAAGTATTACTATAATAATAACTCCATAATAACTATAATAGTAATTATAATAAATAATAGAAACATTTGGAATAGAAAGTAATAAAACCATCCCAAAGTGCTGATGGTTCTGACAGGCCAGGCTCTGACTGCTCTGTACCTGCAACATTCATTTTTCGTCTTATTGAAGAGAACATTCTGCAGATCAGGCGTAATAATCAGGCAGGCAAATGGAGCTGGGGCGGCGAGAAAAGAAACATAATCACTGTAATTATCACCCAGATGGTTGCAACCAAGAAATGCTGAGATGAGGCTTTCACTTCACTTGCGCTTGATGTATTTTTTTTTTTTTTAAATCATCACAATTCAAGAGCAAGCAGGGGGCCTTGCTCTCAGCATCTGCACTCCAGTGGTGTGGACCCTCCACAATTTTAGAAAGCTAATGTAATTCCTGGTGGGAAACCACACATGCCTCTGCATTTAACACCACCCTGTGGGCCAAACTGGAGGAATAGGTCAACATTATATATATATATATACTAACACTAATTTGCTAATACCTTTGGCTTTTCCTGACTTGGTGAAATATTATTCTGTAGTGATCTACATTCCACATTAAATTAAGCACAAGCTGCTAGCAGCCACTGTTTATTTTTATAGTGTGCAAAAAATATTTTTGTGCCAAAATACATTTTTCTTGTATAAACTTCCAAGCAAATGTATGCAGAAAAAAATGCACATTATGTAGACCTGTATAGCTCTCAAATCATTAACCACGTTAAAAAAAAAAAAAAAAGACTATTTGAGGGTTCATGAACTGGAAGTACAGTACTTTCTAATAAATGCTGGAGTATGAATGGAGGGACTGGCTCAGTAAAGCACCTTGCATTTGGATGTCATGTCCTACATCTAGATTTAAATACCAGAATGTAAAAATGCTGCAAAGCCTGGTAGTGGTAGTGTCCTGATTGCATTGATTTTTGGAATGTCCACATTGATTAGAATCCATTGGAATAATGTTTGAGAAAGTATTCAAACTTGTAAAGCTTTTGGGCTACTTTTTAAATGCAAAAATATCTATCATTATTTCACTATTCTCTAATAACATTCATATTTTGGGCTTTAAAAAAACTTCAGTTTTTTCCAAATAATTGGAATTATCGGGTCGAGGCAAATATGATGTAAAGACGAGATCCCAAAACATAAATGAGGGATCCAGCGGTTACACAAAAACACAAGCAAATATTATTGAAGTTACCAAAGGCACACGCAAAAGCGGTTTTAATGGGAATTTTTACAAAATATCAACAAACACAGACTGATACAGAAGTATTTGAACAGGCAAGAGAAATGAGAGGACCTGGGCTGGAGAGAAGACAGGAACAAGACAGGTGGGAACAGGGGCGGACTAGGGCGGCAATTTACATCAAATTTCTTTTGAACAGCAGGGGGTGCTGTTTGAGGTGGTGAAGGGGTTTTAGAGAGGGATTACCCTTTCAGTCCCTCAGAATCTAACAGATTAAAGCAGTGACAGAAGCCTTGCCAGTATTCCTGCCTGAGTGGTGAATCAAACCCTGTTCAAGTCAGGGGTTCTAGCCACCGCTGCTTTATACGCGTTAAATGTTTGATGTTTCCATTTTACTGATATATATGTTGCAATCTTTCTAAATAAAGATGGTGATATTACTGTAATCTTTGCGTTCTGAAGGATGTTTAACAAACTTTGGCATTCATTAATATCGAAAAGAAACCAAGACATAACATAGTCTACTCACTAATAAAGCAACCAAATGAATAGTATATTTATAGGATATTTATAGTTCCAGTTTAGGTGAAAGAGCAGTTGAATGACTGAATGGCTGAGCATGGTCTGTGCATGCATTTGCAGAAATCTGCCACATTCAAGGTTGTATTCTACGGTGTTTTTCCGAAGGTCCATCACTTCTAATGCTTGCATACAGAGTATGTTCAAAATCACATCATACTTAAATCATATTAAAGACGCTGCCTAACTGCATATTTCTAGAAAAAAAACAGAGAACATATTAAATTAAATTCGTATTTTTCTGTCTGCAGATTTAGAAAATTGATTTTTAAAGAAGGATTGTATGTGCTAAAAAAAATAACATTTTATGTGCTAAAAATATCATGAAATCCCAAAATGGCTGTAAATATACTAATAAAAATGGTCCAAAATTAATTGAAAGAAAGTTTATTGTGAAAATATTTTGTAGTGTTTTTTGTTCTCTTTTTTTTTCTGCCTTATTTCAAAGTTTCTGTTGCTGTTTCTGCAGAACAAATAATGACATGAAGGACAGCTCAGTTGTTGAAATTATAAAACACATAACACTTTTACAGGCATTGTGATAATCATAATGCTCAGCATAATAACCCAAAACACCTCCACACTGATGGGAATGGGCAGATTAGACAACTTTTTTTATAGCTCGGGCACCCCATACTAAAGGTCAGGAGAGCTGCCATGCATGACTGGCCACTGAAAACGACATGCATTAGTAAATCATTAAAGAACAGAGCCACATTATATGGGCAATTCATGCACTGTAAAAAAAAAAAAACTCAATTGAGTCAATAATTATAGATTCACATGATGAAGATGAAGTGCCTTTAGTTGGAAATTGGAAGGCAGAAGAACAACCAAGCTGAGACCAGTCATTTCTGGTCTTAAAGATCCAGTCATCGCTCATGCTAATGGAACTGTATAAGCTAGCCCTTTAAAATTGTTCCTCCAGTCAAAGTTAGAAAATACGGATCTTCTACAAAAGGATTATAAATGGCTTGTTGGTGCCAAATATTCACCTTTTGGCACCCATGCAATTTGCATCTTGTTGAATGCTAAATATTTTAAAGATTACTGAATTATATAAAAAAAGCTAACTGGAATTGGAACTGTTAAATGAATGAATGTGTAAAGAATGGGGGAAAAGACCACAACCTATCTACACCCACTTGAATGGTCCCTGTGGATGGTGGGTAAGGCAGTTATCAGTATGTTCCCAAATTGACTTTGCTCAGGTGGTCCAATAACGATGACCAATGGCAAAAGTTATCTACTGATCCTTGTCATATTTCTCAGCTACAGTGAAGTGACAGCATTGCACTCGATTCAATTCTGAGACCTGGACGTAGCCATCAGTTTGGGAATTTATGGCACATCCTTCAGAAACGTCACCTGGGAAAGTGCCGGGTCCCTCTTAAGCCTCATAATTCATGTGCTTTTATGGGCGTCCTTGTCACAATGGGAGATGATGGAGAGGCGAGCGGGATGGGTGATGAAGCGTGTTGCGGGTTTATGTGCCCTAATATGAGGGAAACGATGGCACAAAGGTGAAACTGGGTACGCTCTTGGTTCCTCAAGTCAGAGAATCTGCATTAGCATCACCACCGCAGGGCTTGTATGTGTAACATGAGGACGTGGCAATGCTAGTAATTGAACAATGTCCTTTCAGAGAGCTGATGCGTAACATTCAGTGAAGATATAAAAAATATCTTGGGCTGTGGAATAAGGTCTACTGACCTTCATAATACACTCTGAGTGAATTAATCGTAGTTATGGGATTTTGCCTTAGGGTCACCCTAAAGACAATAGGGTAGACTCATAACTGATTTGTGACTCCTTAAATTATCCCCAATGAAATGAGTATAGAATGTTTGTAGCATGAAACCAGTATTTTAGCATTTCATGTGGCATTTAGGCTTAACATTAGGGGTACAGTTTAGCATTCAGCCTGTGGATTAGCTTTAAACCTATGCACAGTTTAGAATTAGGTCTCTGATTTAGCCTTAGCACTACGTGTTGCTGAGTTTAGCTAGGTCTATTCCAAATTCCAAATGAAAGATACAAAACCAAAAGTTCAACATTTCAGCTTCTTATGTGTGATGGAAATCAGCATTAGACCTTTTTATGGGGTAATACCATAGCCATACATATATCAAAGTCACTATTAATCTTTCATCACTACTATAAACTAAAACCTCAGAGAATATATTTGCTAGTTAGAGCCTGAAAGCAGTTCTTAGACTTATTGCAGGATTAGATCTGACAGATCTTTAGGTGACTGAATTCACCAAGGCCCAATGGTGTACTTTGAGTCAATGGGCTGTCTGGCCTTTTCTTGCTGTTGGCTATACGTTACAATGGAGTAATGGGTCTTGGTTGAAAAACACTTTGGTTTTCATTTGACAATTTCAAGATTAGTCCCCTTTTTTGCAGTGGGCTGCTTGGCACTGAGCCTTTTTAATCTTGAGAACAGCAAGGTCTTGACTTGTGCAGGCTGTGCTATATTTGCATGCAGGTGAGCGCGAGGGGACGATTTGCTTGCATTATTGACAGCTTCGATGATGCTTGCTCACACTCCCCCGTCCCCTCCTCCTTACAAGACAAAATGAATTATGCAAATGCAGGCAGTAAATGAGGCTCTTTGTGAGAGCGGCACAATCTGAATTATTAGCCTTGCTTTACATAGCCTGCGCCGCTCCTGGATGTTTGCACAAAACTGTTCATTCGTTTATTAAGTAATAACAGTGCAGACTGTAATATTATTCATATTATTGTTAGTGTTCAAAGTTGAGTCCAGAGTCACTGGGGTACAAGTCGAGTCTCGAGTTTCTAAATTACAGAATTGAGTCTAAAGTGTCTGAGATGAGTCTGAGACAAGTCATTAGTAAGTTAAGCTCTAGTCATGTCTCAGTTAAGAGCAAGTCCAAATCAAGTCACTAGTTGGTTGAAAGCAAGTCCAGGATGAATCATGAGTCAGCTAGAGAATCATGAGCGGCATGAAGACACAAACAGTTAAAGTGAATCTGGGTAACGTGTGTCAGTTCGAGTCTGAAAGTAGTGTCTTTGCACACTCTCAAAATATGAATCTGAGTCACAAGTCAGTTAAAGGAGAGTCAAAGACCAGAGAGAAGTCAGAGAGGGTCAGTCTGAGTTTAGCTGAAAGTCAGTTAAGGACGAGTCTTTGTAAAATCTTTGGAAAACTTCTGAAGGGTGAAGATATCAGTCCTACTTCAGCAATCCTGAGATGCTTTTGTGCCTTCAGGTAATGCAGAGACCTTTTTCACAGCATAAACTAACTTGCGTTGTGCAGTCTTATGTTGGATCCTTGATGTTCTCTATCAGCTGTGAGTAAATTCATCATATAGTACACTATCTGGCCCAGAAATAGAGATGCTGGGCTTTGATGCTTCCCAGTGATAAAATTATCAATATCAAGAAGGCAAAGGTTCATGCAAGCCTCTCTGCCTGGTAACAAAATCAATTCAGTCCAAAGGTGTGGACTTGGCCTAAGGAGGTCATCAAAGATATCCATGGAAACTTGAAGTAGAAATTGTCTGCTGCTGCTCTCTCAGTCCTTTATCTGTGTGTTAAAGCAGGCCAAGAGTGAAGTGGGAACTTCTCATTTTCGAGGCACACCCTAAGGGTACAGAATGCTGAAGGATCCCAGAGCTCCAGCAAACTAGTCAAACTGTGGATGGAATGCTGGAAGCTGTGCCCTGCGGGTATGAAGCCAACGATGCATTTTTCTACTAAGATTTGGTTACTTTTGCAAGGCCTTAGGCCCAGAGATACCGGTACTCTGAGTTGGTTTTAGGTCAAAATCTACGAAGGGCCTTGACTTCTCTCGGCAGATCCCAGCATTCTCTGGCACCCTGTGGGATCTATAGTGCTTTTCATTTGTCACAGTTCTGAAAGCCACCTCAGGCAATAAGCAGCCCTGGACTAAATCAATGACTGGTAAAAGGTATAAACAGCTCAGGGTGCTCTGTCCATGATGGTGTATGGTGAACATGTGCAGGAGCTCCTCGGGGCTGGCCAAGAGGCCCAAAACAGGTGGGAACTGAGCTCATCATCTCAATTCATCAAACAGGAGGGGGGCACCTGGGGCAGAATAAAATGGCAAGATTCTAAGAAATTGGTAAAATGAAGTTAATTAAGTTTTAGGCTGATATTTCAGATGCTTATATGCATTTTATATACATAAACTAAATGGACAAAAGTTTTGAGACGCCTGACCATTACACATTACACCAACAGTAGTCTCAGCCTCAGACGTCACGCCCACAGAACGTTGGCTAAACGTCTGATGCATATGGCACACTTAACTGGAAACACTTCAGGAATCTCGAAGT
>JBBPDB010000001.1:24452379-24464193 GCA_037974465.1 Brachypetersius altus
TGTGTTTTGTCTCGTGATTTAGGTCTGTATATAAGTCTGTGTCTGTTAGTTTTTCCTCATGTGTCCATCGCCTCATTCCCTGTCCCTGATTCGAGCATTCACGTTATCTGGTTATTCTAACGGCCCCCGTGCCTTGGTTTGTTTTAGTTCTTGTTTTCTTTGAATAAACTCAGCAGTATGGATTCCTGGCTCCCAGCCTGTTCCTTGCTCAGAGGTAGCTCCGGGTCTGGGCTTTGCGGCCCGACCTTTGACAATAGGACCCATACTTTATTGTTCCGAAAGTCCTACCTTTAACTTTGGTGTGAATAAACTCTTGCACATTAAATAGTAGATACACGGCACTGCGTAAAAGTCTTAGGCACCTATGCAAACTGTTTAAAGTCATTTTCCTCAGTGCGTTATAAAGACTTTCTGCTAGCAAAGTTAACATTGGAATAAATGCAAACAAACAAGAAAGCAGTAAAAGTATCCATATTTGTTTTGCTTATAATAAAGTAGTTGATATTTTGTGAGCTGCTATAGCAAACACAGGTTTAGTTTCCTCCAGTAATTGGTTGGATTAGTAAAATTGCATTAGCAGCTCCTGATTTAATTTAATGAAGGACTGAGTCAAACCAGGTTTCTGATGGAAACTACAAGTAATACTGGGCTTCCACAAGGAATACATGCAGTGCATGGAATTTACTGTATAATTAACCTGTATGTTGTGTTTTTTTAATTTTATTAAGTATAGTTAGCAATATTAAGGTGAAACATATTTTGACTGCTCATTTAAATATTTTAAATATTATTAAATAGGTTTTCAATATTATTTTCACAGGCGCATAATACTTTTGCACAGTACTGTAGGTAAATGTTTTGGCTTCTGTGAAATCATTAACACCTTGAATTTAAAACAGGCTGATTTTGAAGCTTGGTTATCATATATTTGCCTGTATAGACTGGGAAAGAGTTATTGACATTTGGATAAGGCTTATGTTAAAAAAGCTCAGTTTACATAAAAATAAACACAAGATATGGACACTTTTTGTGTGTAAATGAAGGGAAACTAAGACTGGAGTTTTTGCTGAAGTATCAAATTGGTTAAGTGCTTCCAGCCCTCATTCATATCACATGACATGAATGAATACATCATGATTTTTACCACCTACCGAGCACAGTCAGGCCGATCACACCGATGTTGCGTCCTCCCCGGTCAGGCAGGTTGTTGACCAGGCACTGGTAGGTACCCGTGTCAGACAGCTGCGTGTTGTTGATGAAGATTGAGGCACTTGTGCTGGGCATAGTGGCCACGAAGCCCACGCGCCCATTCATGTGATTGGCTAAACTGAACACCTGACCGCCTTGGTAGATGATCACCTGAAAAGAAAATGAAACAGTGACATATAAGTGACCATTTGTCATTTTAGGTTGGAGTCAAACATAATTACTCTCTTCAAAATGATTGTTTAGGTGTGAGGTTAACGGGTCATGGTAGTTTATTGGTGTAATAATGAGGATGAATAACGCGGAAACTGCAAATATCCTCCACCATATTTTGCTTTTATTGTGGCAAAAAAGCACTTTTTTTCAAATTCCTCACCAGGGTTGAGCCCCCGCGCTCCAAGCGCGATTTCTCCACTGTGCAAGCACTCAGACACTTTAAACTCCACAGTTCGATTGATCTCCAGGAGACCTTTTCAACGAGCCCTCGTTTGTAGTTTTAGCCTGAGCAGATCATAGGTTATTTCCCGAAAACCGTTCACCTCGCCGCTGTGTCCCAATACTTTTGTCCCACAACCTTCCAAGTTGCATGTCTCGGTGGGGAATTTAAATTAAGAGGCGAATACCTTTACCTTTAAATTTTCTTTAAGTGTAATGCATTAAATTAAAATGTTCTGGAAACATATTTGGGGTCATATTTAAAGTTTACACAATACATTTTTTGGCTTTTTTTAAAACCAAAACACAGCAACGCAGTTTTTCACTATACGCAGGTGCTCTTGGAACGTCAACCTGGCAAAAAACGGGGGATTACTGTATGTGATGTCCATCTGTATGTATCCTTACTCTCCATGATTTTCCACCTAACATGAAAGAATATTGTCTGACATTGTAGACAGAACAGGACATGCAACATGGGTTTATTTGTACAACATGGGTTTATTTGTACAACATGGGTTTATTTGTACAACATGGGTTTATTTGTCATTTTGTTGTATGGCATGACAAGTAAATCCTGTCATGACCTTGACTGCCCTGGTGGGCTTGGAAGAGCTAAAAATCCCTGAGATACTTGTAATAAGAACACTAGCCCACTACTATTTCCATCTGGTGGGTGTTTAGAAAGCCGATCTTGCTTAAGCACGAACATGCACCAGTGATCAAAAATGAGAAAGAGCAATTTCATTGCCAAGGTCTTCAAATCGCTCATTAGAGGCCACTGGCTGGTCCAGATATTCACTCTAATAGCACCTGAGCTACCGCAGGACGGCAGTGTGCTAATGACTTGGATCAACTGGGACAGAAAAGAAAAAGAAAGTGAGGGTGTCCCAGAGGCCCTGATATAGGAGCACCTTTATTTATTAAACCCGGCTGATGCATTTTAGAAGAAGCCCCAAAGTAAAAGTGCGACTGGCAGGAAGTGGCTGTGGTGCAGTTATATGTATTGACCAGATGAGACCACTGTTTGTACACATTCTTGATACTGGTGTTATTAAATCGAAGAATATACAGTGTGTGTGTGTGTGTGTGTGTGCATGTGTGTGTTCAGAACACGGTATATTTGATCAGTGAATCCTTTTCTGATGCTGTGAAGGGGTAACGAGTTTGTTTTATTTGAAGATGTCATGCTCCAAGTTGTGCAAGAACTGCCTGAAGAAACCACTGCTCTCTCATTGTGAATAAATTTTTGATCATCCAATGAACTTTTCACATCCTTTTTAAATTATAATTTCTAAATTATTCGCCAAAGGTCTACTGAATGTGAACCCCAGCCAAAGCGAAATCATCTGCTCCTTGCGAGAACAAAGCTGGGCCATGTTTTGAAGAATGGCTTTTTAAAATGCTCTTCAAGCTCCTACTGAACCTCGACAGACACCAGAATTGGTGAAGAACACCCAGAGAGGACACACACGGGAAGCAGCGCTGCTTTTCAAGTGTTTTCAATTGCGTTGCCATGGTGTGAGTGTGCTCGAATGTACTGCAACTGCATGCAAATT
Organism: Brachypetersius altus; assembly: GCA_037974465.1. Taxonomy (NCBI): domain Eukaryota; kingdom Metazoa; phylum Chordata; class Actinopteri; order Characiformes; family Alestidae; genus Brachypetersius; species Brachypetersius altus. The sequence goes on from JBBPDB010000001.1 coordinate 24,455,580, forward strand.
GTGCAGCAGTGGAGACCTCCACAGTGGCAATATGGGAATACTAGAGCTAGGCCTTCATTCAGGCCACAAACGGGGCAAGCTTCCCTATGGAATTCTAGTAGCATTTTAGCACCAAGCTAACAGATAAACACTGTTCTCTATTCAACACTGACAATTTGAAGCTTGTACGATATTCCATATTGCATGCGAAGCGTGTTTGTTACATTTCTATAGTGAATCCTTCAGTAAAGAGTCTATTGAGATGCTGATATGCAACCCTCTTGTTAGATTTCTGATTGTAATCACAAACAATGACTTATCTGGAACCTCCAGAAGGCCTAAAGTGACATACTCCTTCATGAAGTCAATCCCACTTACTGGGAATGTGACTGGATGATTCCACTATATGTTCTATTGAATTAAGCAAAAAAAAAAAAGAAAGAAAATTACTAGGGCTTCTCACCTGTCATGAAAGGCTAATATAGGTGTTATGTAACCTGCATAAAAGAGGCTTATTACAATAATCCTTAGAATCACTTGCTTGGGTGATTAAAGCAGCCTTGCACTTACTGAAATAAGCCTTGTAAAATGTTAAAGTAGCTTTATGTGAGTTACCATAAAAGGCTTAAGTAGGTGTCACACAGCCTTACAAATGCTTACGAAAGATTAGGATACCCACGTGTAAATAATGGATTAACAGGTTAGCATAACAAAACCACAATAATATTATTCTGACGGTTTCAAAGGAAATGTTAATTTCAGCAGGTCTTTGATATTTTTGACATATTCTTTTGCAAAATGCTCCTGGTTTGGACCTGTTTTTGAGAAACACTTTGTCGAAAAGGAGTATTTGTACGACTTTGTGACACCCACATAAGCCTTTTATGGCGACTGACGGCAGCCTGCATTAGGTCTATTTCAGCAAGTGCTAGTTCTTAAAGCTACTTTAGTCAAATTCAGTGCTATGACAACAGACGTTTGTTGGGATGAGCCTTATATATTTATGTAGGTTTATGTCAGCTGTTAATGAAAGGCTTATGTAGTTTTTTGAAAGCTGCCCTACAGTATATATTTACCACAGGGTGCGATAGCGATGTTATTGTTTCCAAGCACATACACACTATAGTGTCTCCATCTCTCTCTCTCTCTCACACACACACACACACGCCAACATGTAAAGTGCTGTGGTTTACATGCAAAAACGTCTATACAAACATACACACTGCACATCAGTGGTGCATTGGTTTACATGTGTACACACCCCCCTCCACACACACACACACACACCTCAATGTCATTTAACTTCAAGTCAAAGCGCTGTGGTTCACATTCACAAAGCAATTCAGTGTCGCTGAACTACATGTCAACTGCGGTACTGTGGTTTACACACACACACACACACACACACACGGCAGTGTGGTGTAACTGCGTCTCGGTTGCGCTGTGGCGGTTTCCTGAGAGCGCTTTGCTTTTGTCCTTTTAGGCACAGATGAATAGGCAGCTCTTCAGCTGTGATGAACAGCAGTGAGCCCTGCAGTCCCCCAAAGTGTGTGTGTGTGTGTGTGTGTGTGTGTAAGAATGAGAGACAACAAAGAGTCAGTGAATGAACAAGATGAGCACAGAGAGAGAGTGAAATCGTAGATTTAAGTAACAAGGTCAGAGGGGTCAAAGATACCTTTCTCTTCACTTGTCCTTCAGCAGGACTCATGATGATGATAATGATTATATTATCACTTATGATTATTTATCACTATAACTATCAATATGCTTTAAGAATGATTTAATTACTCCTACTACTACTAATATTACTACTACTACTACTACCTATGGTTTCATCCTCAAATTAGGAAAATTCCACAAATCATCTGCTTTTTCCAAATTTCTTGAAATCATTTTTTAACTTATAATGATATTGTGAGATTGAGGCTAGGACACATTGAGAATACACTCTTTAAACTGAATAAAAGTAAATTATTTCAACTGAATTGCGCATGTGTGTGTGTGTGTGTGTGTGTGTGTGTGTGTGTGTGTGTGAATGCTGGTAGTTGCCATGGCAGGAAAAGGAGGTCATCATCCTCGTGCAGATGATTCTGTTGCCTAAAAAGGGTCTTGGCATGGACCGTACCATCCTTTGCCACATTGGCTCCGCCCACCATGATGCGCCTCCAGACCTTATGGAGTCCTGACATGGGCCACAGAGAAACCAGTGACCTAGAGCATTTTGCTAAAGACCTTCTCAGCCTGGTCTACAGCAAATCGTTCAAGAGATTCATGCTGTTAAGATTCAATTCATGCTGCTTATTCAGGACATCCCAGGTTTTCAGAGGCCAGTCCAGAAATATAACCCTCCCAGTCTGTCTTGGTTCTGCCCCTTGGTCTCGTCCCAGTTGGTCAGGAAGGTGCCTAGGAGGCATCCTGACTAGATGCGTGGAGCTCCTCAACTGGCTTCATGTAATGCAGAGGAGTGGCAGCTCTACTCCTGAGGCCCTCCAGGCTGTCTACGTTCTTCAGGAGTGCTTGTGACCATAATTGAGGGTTGAAACAAAGATCGACTGGCAATTAAGAGCTTTGCATTTTGGTACACAGCAGTCTCGGAAGACTACACGACCACCACAGCAAGATGTGTATCAGATATATTACCCCTATTAAGCTAATTTTACCCTGACCAAGATGACAAATGGTTATATTTAATAGGTGACATGAAGCACATGTTAGAAATCGAGCTAATATTAGCCAGCTATCCCTGGTTACTCTGCCTAATAATACTTTACAAACAACAACATAAAAAACAGAACAAAATATAAAATTAACCATTTTGCACAAGACACCTTTGAGATCTAGGATAAAATGTATTATCAAATTATTATATGATTGTCAAGAGAGGCCAAGAATTCTGTAATCAGATTATTGTAATTTAATGAGTAGAACAAAAAAAATATGCTAGTGTAGTCATACGATACGATTTTTTTTTCATTTTATGTGTGATGAAACAAACAAACAAAAAACTTTAATCGTCTGACATTTCAGCTGTAGTTTTCTTGAAATTAGTGCTGCATGTATTTTCCCTTCCTTCTTGATCAAGTACTGTAGCTTTGTCCTCTATGTGGTTTGATTTTTAAGCATTTTTAATACACACTCTCTGTGGTGATTTTTATAGTTCCAAATGTTTGGATGTCCTAAGACACAAATTATTATAAATACCCATCCTCTAAAGGGAAAACATATTTTATATACACTGTTACTGTTTATTTGGTGAATATAAAAGCAGAAGTAAATCATAAAATGAGAAAGGTATAAGGTTTGGCACATTTTATAGGGTTAAAAAAAGTAAGTAAGTAAATAAATGTTTCTGAAAATTGCAGAAAAATTTAATCAGGGGTGCAAATGTCATAATATGAAATATCTGTTCACAAACTGCTATGTACTCGAAACTGGACGGAGTAGAATACGTCTCTCTTTGAACTTGAAGGAAAATATGAGACATGTATCAGAAATGCAATAAACAATCCAATCTGCCTGTCTGTGGTCTACATTTATAGTAACACAAGCTGGACTAAAGGCTCATAAATCTGTAATAGGAGGAGGTACGGGGCCAGAAAAAATGACAGGTGACCAGTCGGCTATCGACGTTTCACTTGTGCCACTCGTCATATTGCAGAGTGAATAGACCATTACAGCCCAAAAGGCTACACAGAAATCCATTCCCTTCTTCTCATACATCAATTACAGGGAAAAGAGATAGACTGAAAAGCACAGTAGAATCAGGATTCTTAGGTCACTAAAGTAACACAGACATCATACACACACACACACACACACACACCATATATATATACATATATATAAGGATGATCGCTCCACTCTTGAAAAGGTAGATAGACGTATGTCTGTTGAAATCTACAATCAAGAGGTACCTTCAATAAAGCAAATACTGAAGGTTTACTTTTAGATGCTAATCACTGTTTACACTAAAGAACAAGAAGGACAGATTGACCTGTCAAACATGGTGGAGACAGTGTTATGGCATAGGCATTTATGACTGGCAATGTAACTGGTTAACTGTTGTTTATTGATGATGTGTCGCATGACAGTATCAGGATGAATTCTGAAGTGTATTGGGCTTTACACACTGTTTAGTTTCAGTCAAATGGCAGTTACCTCTCAGAAACAGTTTGAAGAACATGACGAAAACTCATGGTGCCTTCAAATTATCCAGATCTCAGTCCGAACATTTGTGGGACATGCTGGACAAACAAGTCTGATCCACGGAGGACCCACCTCACGACTGCTGCTGCTAACTTGGTGCAGATACCACTGCACACCTTCAGAGGTGTATATGTACATATGTATGTACTGGCATAACTCCAGTATAGACCGTGGAAATGCACTCGGTTCAAAAAAACAGCAGCTATCCTATTCAAGTGCCTTTTGGTTTAAAGTGGGTTTGTGTGTGCGTATGCATGCGTGTGTGTATGCTTTGCGTGTGTATTCAGAGGAACAGCTGCTACCGCCCTGCCTGTAAAGCGCTGGGTTAATTAGTGCGGAAGATTATGTGCTTGAAGTTAAAAGAGTTGGAGGCAGGTGAATGAGAGTGTGCGTGTGTATGCGTGTGAGTGTGTGCAAAAGGGTGTGTGTGTGGGTTAGGTCAGGTTAAAAGGGAAGAGGGCAGGTGATGAGGACTGCCTGCAGCTGCATAGGAAAGCAAATCGCTTGGAATCAAAGGGAAAGGGCAGAAAACCTGCGCTCAGCCTGACAGACGCGGGCTGGACGGCCATCAAAAACTGCCCATGCTTTGTGGCAAGTCTGACAGGTCGAATGCTGCCCCATTACCTAGGGGGGCATGCACAGATGTATGAAAACAAGAGCTTTGAGATACCAAGCTATTTGAAAAACTTCTAACATTTGTTTTCCTTTCCATGTTCTTCAGTTAGAGTCCATTTCTGTCCATGAACTACATGTTCAGCCAATGTCCACATGTAAGTAGACTGGTATGATATTACACCATTTGTCCATTTCACAGGTAACTTTGTTGGAAACCCCTTGGAGCTCCACCTTGCTGGAGTACACAGACTGTAGAATGTTTGTTGATGCACAGTTTGTCAGTCACAGTTTGTCAGACCTTCATCAGTGGTCAGTCTCTGATGGATATGTGGCGCTAGCAGTGACGAATATACCTAATACAGTTATACTTACCACTCTACTATGTCAGTGTCACTGCTGTGCTATGAATGCCCCCCACCCAAATTTATAGTCAATAGCATTCCCATCACAAACTGACCAAAGACAGGTAAAGCTGTGGATGGATGATAAATGTAAACCCATATAGTAGAGTGGTGGACAGTGAGTAGAAGCATATGGAAACAGTGCCTTACCTGCTCTGGCTGGTTAGCGTTGGCCAGAGGCGTGACCATCCAGATGATGTAGAGGTTGTTGAGTGCAGCACTGGTGGTGAAGGTGCAGGGTAAGACAACCGCCTGGCCCCTGGCAACCTGCACGCTACTCTGGCTTACTGTCACCTCTAACGACTGCACACACACTGCAAGAGAAGAGTGGGAACACACTGTTAATCACAGAGTAAAAGCAAAAGACACGCATTGCCGTGAAAGGAACCAGGCGTCCTATTTCCAACACAAATGTAATCTTTTTATTTAATTAATCCCAGCAAACAGTCCAACAAACACACCGGATGTCTGACTCCATTTGCTACCACTGTGAAGAGTTCAGACTGTAGATCCACTATAATTGAGCCTTTCCCACAAAACTAATTTTTTAATAATCTTATAATAACAATTTGGTGAAAACAAAAATGATTTTTACACTTTCTCCATGCTTCTAAACGTTGCTGGAGTTTAAGGTTGCTAACCAACACTGTCACTACACCTCCTTAATGAACAACTGGATGTGAGCGAATTTGTTATTTGATTTGGATGAATATTTACGTTAGCCCCGTGCCTCTAAATGTATGTTCGATTATTAGCTAAACCATTCCTTCAATCTTTGAAATTTCTGAAGACTAAGGAGCATTCCCTGCTAACCTTGCCTGATCTCCTTTGGGTGATTACAGGTAAGTCTCACAAGGCGGGAAGGGTTGTTAACCATTGGCATGACAAACAATCATGACATGATGAAGCAAAATGCAAACATGGCCTATTTCTGGAGGGGCTAAATGCATTACCCCTAAATTGGGTTACTTCCACTGACAAAATCCATGTGCTGCCAAGGTAATCGTATCTGGACACGCATTCAAACTTGTGTAGTGAGGTGAGGCGCCATAACTCATCAGTCTGGCTCATTAAAAAAAAAATTCACTAATTTAACATTGACTATGCTAAAGACATCGTAGGCAATTCGGCTTGTTAGCAGGTATACAGATGGCGGCTAGATTGGATTAGGCCCTTCACGAGAGGCACTACGCCACTAACTGGGAGAGACGAATGACCATATCAGTTAACGACGCCATGTGATGTCCCTCCAGCCAATCGCACAAGAAGAAGCCTGGCATCACCAGCTGGGGTGATATTAGCACCAGACTGCTCACCGTTCCTTCCAGCCTCAGCCTGTAACAATCATTTTTAATCGGTTCTTGTGATATGTAGGCCTTCAGAAATATCACCAAAACCAATCATCCAAAAATGTGAACCATTGTTCTTGAACTACAATGTATCATCATAGCATTATGTTACTTCAGCCACATTTAAAGGGTTTTGAGAACAGTCCACTGATGGTCCTACAACATCATCTCAGTGGGGTTCATGAGTCACTGCTCTTCTCCCTTTACACCAATGACTGCACCTCCAGCAACTCAGCTATTAAACTCCTGATGTTTGCAGATGACATCACCGTCATTGGACTTATCCAGGATGGGGATGAGTCTGCATACTGGCAGGAAGCTGAGCGGCTGGTACTCTGGCGCAGTCAGCACCATCTGGAGCTGAACACGCTCAAGACTGTAGAGATGATAGTGGACTTCAGGAGACATCCGTCAACACTGCTCCCCCTCACCATATCAGACAGGCAGGTGTCTACTGTGGAGACCTCCAAAGTTCCTGAGACTTTTTGACCTGCTGACCTCTGACAGACGATATAGAGGCCAGCGGACTAGGACCAGCCAACAGAGGAACTGTTTCTTTCCCCTTGCCATGACTATCCTAAACAGCTGAACTGTCACACTGCTTTACAGCTACAGTACTACAATTGCAATTTATGTACACACTGTGGTGTATATATTCTGTACTCTTTGTATTTTCTGTATATAAGATTTAGAGTGTTTATTAAATTGAATTGTTCATTTGTAAATTATATATATATATATTAGAGGTGGGCATAGATAAATTTTTTTAACGCCGTTAATCTCATTGGAATCTTGGCGTTAACGGCGATAACCCCTCCCCAACACACACAGAGAGACCGAGACAAGTTTAAAACGTGCGCGAACTGGACAAGTCACTGAAATATCAAGGTGAAATTCATCATAGATGGCGTAGTATAGACTCAGCTCTCCCCATGTCCGGGGGGTTTAACGGCGATATTTTTTTTATCGCGCGATAAGAATCTTGTGCCGTTAAACCCCGCCCCCTGGACAGAGGGAAATAAGTGGGGGAAATAAGTATGTGATTCCCTGCTGGATTTGTAAGTTTGCTGACTTTTCATTTTTATGGAGCGAGACCAAAAATCAAGAGAAAACATGTTCCATAAAAGTTATATATTGATTTGCATATCACTGAGTAAAATAAGTAATTGAACCCTTACAACCCAGCCAGTCTTCTGACTCCCACAGACTGGCTGTGTGCCCATGCTGCACACAGATTACCATGAATCTATCAATTACAGATACTCCTGATCTTAACTCGTTGTGTGTATAAGGCACACCTGTCCACAGAATCAGTTTCTTCCATTCCAACCTCACCACCAACATGAGCAAGACCAAAGAGCTGTCAAAGGACAAGAGACGATTGTAGATCTGCACAAGCCTTACAAGACTATCAGCAAGAAGGTGACAACTGGTGGTGCGATTAATCTCTCTGGACGTGGACGAAAGACAAATAATGTTACGACGAAGAATTGTTTGAATGGTGAATAATCAGCTTCCAACTTCCAAACAAATTCAAGACGATCTCCGGGGAACAGGGTACAACAGTGTCAGCTCACAAAATCTGTTGCCATCTGGATGAAGGGACACTAAAGCAGGAGACCCAGGAAGACCCTAGAGCTGGACTGGTGGCAGTAATACAGTTTCTGCATTATTGTGGGGATTTTAGCATAAAACGATGAGTTTGGGTCTTTAAAAAGAACGTGTGCCTGAATCTGCGACTCCTGATCCGCATAAAACTGGGGGATTACTGTACTACTAAATGAACTAAATCTTACAATATTACATGAATACGGCTGAAGTAAACGGACAAAAGTGAACAATTCAAACATATTTGACCAAGTTAAATATTTTTGACGAGAGGATCCGGTGATAGCAAGGCCCTAGTTTATATGCTTAACCTACTTTTTTAAGCGCGGAATTGAGTGCATAGCTATAAGCAGATTCATATATATATATATATCACACTGCAATTTATTTTAAATCAGCATCTCTATGAGTATGACAATCCTTTCATGCCAGTGTCTGTTAAATTCCTACACAAGC
>JBBPDB010000001.1:24472121-24500291 GCA_037974465.1 Brachypetersius altus
CTGCAATGGATCCCTGGTTCCCCGCCTGTTCCCTTTCCCATGACAGCTCCGTGTGTGGGCCTTGTGCCCCCACACGTGACAAGTATTAAACCTTTTCCCAAAAGGGTCAATTTTAACTAATAAAAAAAAAGATTTGTCATGAGACAGTGTCTTATGTGTGATCCACCATTTTGACATAGTAAGTATTTTAGGTCAGAACAGCTGAATCAATGTTCCTCTAAGACCTGCTTTCCTTGACTCAGCCAGCATTTAAGTAACAAAATTCATTGGCTCAGAGGAATATGCTAGTAAATAGGATGAATATACTATGGCTGACTGAAATATACTAGTAACTGAGGTAAATGTGGCAGTGTTTGAATAAAACATGTTAGTAATGGTAAATATGCTAATAGTTGAGTGAAATATGCTAATAACTGAGATAAATATGTTAAGGACTGATCAATATGTAAACTGTTTTTTTTTTATTCTGAACTAATGTAAAAGAACAGGAACCAAAGCCACACACAGAGAAGCAAATCTGAAAGAGAATGATTGAGGATGTAGCACATTCAGGGGGAAAAAAGTAAGGAGGTAGAATAATTATTACTTCACTCTTTACAGTTTGTATAGAGAATCAATAAGGGTTATTTTACCCATGTGCTGTGTGGCATCATTCCAAAGAGGTGTAAGAAATTCTCTTTCCTCATTTTTGGGCAGGCACAAGTCGACAACCCCTGAGAGAATTTGACAAGTCATGTGTTTTTTTCCTTGATCTTGCAATCTCTGCCTCTTACTGGCTTATGCTGACCTGCTTTCCTTGGTTTAACCAATTATTATAGTCACTTCATAAAAAGGGCAGTAACCTTGGCACATAAGGGGGGGGAGGGGGGCGTGTCTAAACACAAGACCACAACAAGGTGAGAGATATGGGAGCAGAGGCAGTAGGTGATAGATGCACATCGCATATATAGAGATAATTCACTCTAGACCACACAAACAGCACGGTGACCAATCTGCAAGTTGGTGTTTAAGAAAAAAAAGTACTAGCATTATGCACGGCCATCTGGAACGGCATCCGCTAGCTAACATGGGTGATGCTAGCACTGTAGGGAGTCGTCCAGTCCGGAGGACGCAAAGTAGCTTTGCAGAAAAGCCTCTGACTGATAATAAAAAACAGCAGATCACTTATCTGCTTTTATATTTCATCTTTAAAGATGTGAGACCTTTGGCTGCTGTACCAGCCGAAGGTTAATGTTGCAGAGAACTTTGATAAAAGTTGCTCATTGTTGGGCACCTATGTTCCTCTGTTGCGTCTGTGTGATGATGTCACCAAAGACTTGTCGACTCAACTTTGACCTTATTGATGGATAATTTGATCTGAAAAAATGTGAAAGTCGTTAATGTCGTAGTTCTAAGGACTAATATTATTAAAATAATACATTATGATCTATTATACGTTATCTAAGGTTCACCAAGCTCACTAAAGTTACTAACTTTTTCTGAGTTTTCTTGAAGGAATGAGGGAAAATAGAAATTCGCACAGCTCAGTTCAAGGACAACTTATCGAAAGAGGAAAAATGACATTGCAATTGTGTATTCTCTGTTATAATTTATAATCATTGATCAATAATAGTTTTAAATATGTGATTTCATAAGTTAAGTGTGCGGTACCTTTTTGCTATGGCAAACCTTATATTTCATCATATTTCAGTAAAAATCTGTTTCCATCTTTGAGAAATGAGTAATTGAGCCATGCTTATATGGTTAGACATAAAAAAGCATGACAAGCCATACTCTGCCCCTTCCAGAGGGAATGTTTCCACTAAAAACCATAGACAATGTCCAGGCTGTGGAACAAAAGTTAAAGGATAAAGAATTTCTCATGAATTTGCAGCAGTGTGTGTAAAATACACAGGTTGCTATTCTTTTATGAACTATTGCAGTGTGAGCCCCTGATTCAGTTTCTGATGGGATGATACAGAGTCACACACACTGTGCTCTTGACATCACTATTTTAATTGTTTCAGTTGTAAAATCATGTAAGAGTGGGTGTGTAGCTTAACATTTCCAAGGTATAATTATTATTTATATGTGGTCAGTAGTGTTTTTCAAAACATACATTTTAAAACTTACTTTAATTGTAGAATTACAGGCATTTTATGAATTTAAGAACTATTTTAACAAGGTTTAGATTTCTGATTTATATCTATTCAGGTGTTCACTCGACAAAGGATGAAGCAACACAGAGAATTATATCAAATCCCATGTCTGTACAACTAGGTTGGCAATGGAAAAACACAGTTGGTAGGATGGTAGGGCAAATGTTAACACTGCATACAAAATTTGTATATATACTAGCTATCATTTATTAAATGTACAACACAAATCTGTGTAAAGCTTGGCATTTCAGTTTGGATGTGAATAAATGCTACAATCAGATCAGCGTGGTCTCATATGTGGCCTATGCGAAAATAATATTTTCAGCAGACTGTAACAGTCATAATTGACTATTTCCAGACTGATTACAATTGACTAGATAGGTTTTAGTGTTTCTATGTATTTAAGCAGGGCAAAAAACTACACAGATGTTTTAAGTAACCAGCTGTGTTCTGGTTTATCCCATGTTCTTGTTTTGTTACTGTGCAAAGAGTCAACTAATATCAATATAGCGATGCATGTTACTACAAATTCAAGCCATTTTTGTATTTAATCTGTCCCAACAAGGTGCCCCGAAAAGCAGGCTTTAACAACCAACACCAAAAGGAGGCAGAAAAAGCAGTCTTTAAGTTGTTTAGTGATGCTCTTGACCATGTAGGTAATCATGCTCCCAGAGCACAATGTATTGATAAAACTGCTAATTAAACCTTATTGTGGGGGCCATGGGATAAATGTGCTTCAGGTTTTATGATCAGTATATGAGCATATGATACAATTTGATGTTGCTAGTTTTGAAAACACATTCATTGTTTTCATTTTTTTCCATTTTAATAGGCACTATTCCGAAATCATTTTAAGTGAATATATTTCATTTGGGTCTTTATCCTGGTTAACAAAATGATAGTAAAGCCGTCTAGATATAATCATATGCTGCCCAACTTCACATATTAATAGTTCCACACTTTACCTATATTAAACCCACATTAAAAGTGTTAAAAAGTGTATACCCACATAAAATACAGGTAGGAAGTTTCTGATGGACCCACATACATACTTCCTATGCTTCCTACCACACTGTACCATCACACACGCGGATTTATAAAATATGGGCTGTACTAGAACGGCCCCATATTAATCCTATTTATACTTCCCACAATGCCCCCTTATTGTTTCTTAGACCCATAAGTAACCCACTTGGGCTGCCCCACATGGAGACTGAGGGCAAATTGAGCTGGGTCCAAGATAGACCAACTTTTTGGGGCCCATGTTTGGTTAATCATAAAACCAATATGGGACCTGCATGAAAATGTTGGTAGGGTAACTTCCATCAAGGTCCCCTGTCCCTCAAATAGCTATGCCCATGCAACAAGTAAACTTCTCTTCTTATGTCTCTGATTAAGACAAGGCATTTAAACAAATCCTATGTAATTAACATCTTTTTTGCAATACACTAGTATAGAAGTATAACATGCATCTGTTTGTGCTGTAGTGCTGTTACCCACCCGTATACTGCTCCCACAATCAGTCAATCCATTTCAGGACCTAATTACTATGCGCCACAGGTGAGCAACGTAAGATGTATAACGTGATAGAGAGGGTGTGCAGCAAGCTCCATCCATCACAATAGCAATTTCAAAAGGTCAGTTTAACAGACTTGTTACTTTATACTGCCCTCTGTGTCTAGAACCAGATGTGACAGTGTAATGTTTGTAGTCATGTTATATGTATTTAAGAGTACTATTTTCTTCCTTTGTGTGTATTTTCCCTGGCATCATCCGATTCAGTATTTCCTTTTGCCTACATAGCGTATTGCACTCTTCAAAAGTGATGTTTGTCACAATGTGTTTGCCTTTTGAGGCACCCAGTTTGGGTTGGTTTATATGAAACATATGGACTCAATTGCTAATCTCTGTTTTCTTTTTTTTTTTAAGCAATGCCATACAGTCCTTCCATCTTGCAAAGTCATTTAGTGGAAAATTGTTCCAATACACCAGAGGCGATTCGGCTTATTGCTTTCATGTCTTTGCCTCCTGAAAACCACTGATGTTTGTCCTTGAAAGCAACATCGCACTTTTTATGTATCCGGACTGGACTTTTCATAAGAAGGGACCCGAATGGCCTGTGAGCTTGAGCCTCACTAATCTTTAGTAATGAGCTAACGTCTGATCTAAATCCGATCTAATGTTTGTCCAAGCTGCTTGTGAGCCAGAAGGATTTGTGATTAGCAGCCGCAGTGGCTCTCAATAAATGTACACCATCAGAAATTATTTGGAGGGTTTCAGTCTGCGACAGAAGCTCTACAAGAGGTAATAAATGTCAGGAGTGTTTTACTCCTCTGTGATTGGACAGGGAATGTGGATGCTGAGCTCCGTAATGCATAGTGTGTGTAGTGGCCTGAGTGCTGCTTTCTGAGCTTATTTCAGGATGGTGGGTGAAATACAGTGTATTTTGCTGCATCATGAGTGCCTTTTATGGCCCCCGTAAATTGGAAGCCATTCCCTTGTTGATATGAAACAGTGTACTTCCTCTTCAGAATGTTGTTTCACATTTAAAATTCTATACCATTGGCAAAGTTAACTGTATTGAAGAGAGCAGTTCACCGGCATTATGTGATCGTAACATTAAAATGATTACCAAGATACTAAGTGGTTAACCCTCTATTGTACAGTGAATAAAGCCATAAAAAGCTTTTTTTTGGATATATCTATCGATGGGTATTTTTAAACCTTTGCTTTTATGACTTTTGCATAGTCTAAAGTGCAATTTCTATACCAGATAGATAACAATTACAATATTTTCTTTCAACCAAAATTATGATCTAAATCTGTTGGGTTTGCATCACTTTCAGTGACATATACATGGTTTTTAATCTAAAGTAACTGTACTTAATGCTCAAATTAGCAACACAGGAAAAACATGGAATGAACATAGACAGTAGCAAGTGACACGTAGCCTCCCAAAAATGCATCATCATTCATGTATTTCATTTCAAAATTACTTTTTGTAGTTCCTAATGTTTTTTAGGAAGTTAATTAGTATATAAAATATTAATGGCTGTTCCATTCTAGTCAGCTTTTTAGCAGTCAGTATACAATCTGTTGTACTAGTGTCATCAGTACTAAAATGAAAGCTGATTGTAACTGTATTTATTTATATATTAACAAATCAGATTTATTATTTCTTTTATTAAGCAATGTTTTACAATTTGTAGTTATGTGTGATTAGTTGTTAGGTGTTATTTGTCATTTTTAAAATGTGTTAATGTACAAGACATCCAAATATTACTTCATAGTGTTTTCACATGGTTTCACTGAAAATAATATGAACTAGATTATAGCTATATTTTGAACATGTTAAATATTTATAGATCAACAAACTGCACATTTGCTCAGCTGACATTACTGTGCCACAAATTGCAGGTTTTCCGTGACAGTTTGCATAATTCCATTTTGAGTATGTTGCCCTGAGGCAATACAGAGCAACTGTGACAAGAAATCATTTTATACAAAACCAAGAAACAAACATTTATGCAAACACTGCCTTCATAACACCTATAATGCCAGTATATTATATGGTGGCAAAATTGTCCAAAACATGTATGCCTACCTGTAAACCAACGTGTCATCCATGGTGCTGTTATACTGAATCTGGTACATCCTGATTCCAGGAATATGTCGCTCAGACGGCCAGTGGATCACAGCCGAGTTGGAGGTCAGCTCATCCACCACTACCCTCTTGTCCTGCTTGGTGTCATTGTTGCCAGATTTAGTGGAGGTGGTGATGTCAGAGAGGCCTGGATCCGCCTCTCTCATATGTCCAGTGTTGTTGACAAAGAGCGGCAGCGGGATCATGTTTATCTCCACGGCAGCCGTGGCAATGCCGGCAGCATTGGAAGCAACACAGTTGAATGCACCACTGTCTTTCAGAGTGGTTATCAAGATATCCAGAGTGCCATTATCATGCAAGATTGTACGTGAGTTATTGTGTACCAACTTGCCATCAGGAAAACGCCAGTGAATAGCGGGATCCGGGTCACCCATGGCCTTACATTTGAGTGTGACGCCCTGTCCCTCCATCACATAAGGTTTGGTGGAATGATGCTTGATAATGAGCGGGGGCTCACAGATAAATTCCTCCTCCTGAATGGACCAGAAGTACTTGTCCATTAGGTGATCAGGTGAGGCACAGGTCTCTAAGTCGTCCTCTCGTGTTAGCCTACGCAACCACAACAACTCACAGTTGCAGTGAAGTGGGTTGCCACCAAAACTCACAGTCAGCCGGGATGAACTGGAAGTGATTTGGGGGTCAGACAGCACCTGGGCATGCTGGAAGAGACTGTCTGGGGGCAATTTCTGCAAGCGATTCGAGGTCATGTCCAAACGAACCAGTTTGGTTAGGAGGGTGAAAGTTCCAGCTCCTATGTGGTCAATTAGATTGTGATCCAGAGTAAGTGTGTTTATGTTGGTCATCCTAGCAATTGCCTCCCAAGGTAACGTCCTCAGATTGTTATAAGAAATATCCAAATCCTCAATAGTGGACACAAACTCATCAAAAGAGGAAGGATCAATGTGGTGAATCTGGTTGTTGCCCAGGATGAGATGCCGCAAATTGACCAGACCTTTCAACTGGTCGTACTTTATATCTGTCAGTCGGTTACCATCCATGTGCAGCGCCCTCAATGCCTTGAGTCCCACAAAGGCATGAGGGGCAATCTGGCTGATGGTGTTTCTGGACAATGTCAGGTGCACCAGACTTGTCATGTTGTAAAAGTCCTTTCGGCGGACGGCCGTGATGAAGTTGTCAGTTAGCCTCAGTTCCACCGTCTTTCGGTCGATTGTTGGGGGCACAAATAGGAGGCCCGTCTTGGCACACAGCAGGGTCAGGGTTGGAGAAATTGTCTGGCAGATGCAACGCCCTGGGCAGTGTTGCCCCCGCACCAAAACCCCCAACAGCATCACACACAAAATGTACCACCGCTCCATGTTTTATCAACTTCCTTTTCCTGCAGAAAACATGAAAACACAGACAGAGACATACATCAGAACAGACTGTAGCTTTCAACTTTCATGAAAGAGTGCAAATATGTTTAGCATACCATGTTCAATAGTGACAAATACTTGAGGTTTTCCAACATTTTGACATAATTATCGACTTAAAGTTTACTCAGACTGTTCAGATACTGGACCAAGATATTTTGTTTGTTTGCTTGATTGCTTGCTCTCTCCCACATCAAATAAATTCATACCATGTTAATGGGATTGTGGGAGGATGTTTATAGAATTTATAAAGTGAGAGAACTGTTTAAAGGCCATAGAGGGGACATGACAACAGCAATGCAAGTATTCATTTGTGTCTATTAAGCAACCCCAGAACAGCTTGGTAACTAAAGGCTTATGTGCAACTACAATACATACTTTTATTGAATCCTTTATTTTTACTTTCACCAAACTTTCACCAAGACTGCTAGTGGCACCCCTGAGGTACCCTTGAGCAAGGTACCGTCCCCACACACTCCCTGGGTGCTGTGTTCTTAGCTCCCCGCTGCTTCACTTTGTGAATGGGTTAAATGCAAAGGATGAGTTTTGTGCTGTTCACACTGTGCTGTGGTTTGTTCACAAATGATGGAATGGTCACTTTACACTCACTTTACACTTTACTTAAATGCATGCATTATTTTTTCTAAACATTATCTGTCATACAACATGACACACTCACCTAACATTCCTCTTTTAATGATAATAGCCTTTTTATTACAGGTCTTAGATCAATGTCCTGAGATTTTTACAGCATAATTGGTCATGGTTAGGTTCTTTTGATTTTTAATCATCTCCCATTAAGTACCATGATATTTAGGCTTTAAATAAGGACACAATACTTAGCAGTTTGCCACTGGAAATACCCAAGACCTTTTTTGCCATTATGAAAGGGGTCCAGAGAAAGAGTCAAGTGTTCATGCCTGCCCAAGCCTCATTGAAGTGTTGCTAAGTCAAGCAATGGCCTAAGTATGACTTCTCCCTTTATATTCCAAATGGGAGATACATTCCTCTCAAGAAATGGTTATGCCCTTTGTTTCTAACCTATTAGGGCCAAAAGAAATCCTTGGGAAATTAAGCAGTCAGAGAAGAGGCTTAATTGCTTGACAGATTGTGGCAATAAACCAGAGGAGGCCGAAAAAACCCAAATTGCCCAGGCTGCAGCTCCATCAGATCATAATATGGTCCCCATTCAAGTATATGGATTTCTCTCTCTGAAAGCACATATCAGCAGCATCAGGGTAAAAGAATGGTTGAAATGGAATGACGTTCTTAGCTGTAACAACCAAGAACATCAGTGGACCCTGGAACCTCAGCTGTAATAATCAATATCCTCAGTAAAACCTTTGAGATCCAAATACCAGTTGCAACCACTTGATTATTTATTAAGCTGGGTTCTGGATCCCCCAGGATCAGCAAACATCTTTTTAATTTAAACAGGATTATTCAGGATTATTAAAAAAAGGGATGTAACTTTAAGTAAACCCAAACCCAAAATCCCCTGCTTGACATTCATCAGCCAAGAAAAAACAAACAAACCACAACCTAGAGTCGCTCAGTCAGGGACCTGTGTTGCACTTTCTTCTAACAGCTTCATTGACCAGTCACCTTCACACTGGGTCTTGGTTACCCTCTCCCCATGAATATAACACTGTTTAAAAACAAACCTCCTCAGTGGCACACTGGGGATAAGAAACAACCAGAAAGCACTTAAATAGGGCACTCTTCCCACCCCACTCCCTCATTATCACCCCATGACAAATAGATTGCGAACAGGAAGTGCAGCACAATGTCAGCTTAGGAGTTTGGACCCATTGCCTGGTCCAAAATAAAAGCCCCACCCCCACCAGCATAACAAGTCCAAAACTACCTACATATCTGTCATACAAGGGCTTTATTACCTATCATTCTAAGAGGCAGATCAGTCTCTGCAATGTTTATTAGAAGGTACATATAGGCCATGCCTGACCAAGGTCTGTTGACTCATCTCCCCGGAGGCCATATCAGGCAGGCCTCAGCTGCTAGACACTAACTCATATGAGGCTAATGCAGTCGCCTGTTTTGCCTATTAATGACACTACTCTTAGCACTGCCACATTATTTTGTACATTGGTTTAATCAGTTGGCTCTAAAGTACGTCTCTGGAGCCAAAAAGATGCTGGTAAGACACAGTGCCCATCATTAGGCATTAAAAGTGAATCATACCGTGAGGAAGGTTACCCCACATGCTAAGGAGAATTATTTAAATGCATAGTGATATGTGTATGTATGTGTGTGTATTTGCCTGAGTGTATATACACAAACATATATTCAACCATGCATATATACAAAAATCTAAACCTATTTAATAACAAAACAAAAGCATAAGTAAATTACATAAATAACATGTCAAGACCATCACAATAACCATTTCATATATCTGGGGAAAAATAATAAATGCAAGTCACACCATAAAAATGGACACAGATTCCTGCTGTATTCTCAGACGCTCTTCTTGCAGGTGGCAGTTTGAAATGCTCACACTGCCGACCGTGCCCTTGAAGATAAGCACCTTGAGGGCTCTTCTGCCTGCTGAGGGTAACTACAACAGGACAGATGATATGAGAAGCCAAATCCACAGCTCATAAATCCTGAGTGCGATCCCTGCAGATATTCCGTCCTTGCACTTTCATTTTAACCCCTGGGAGAGGAAACGCCAATAAAGACGTTGGCTCTTTATACACAGTGGGCTCCATTATTCAGTAAGAGTTCTGTCACGCTCTTTGTTACCAGATTGTCTGCAGCACAGCTGGATCAAAATGCAAGAATGTGAGAAAGAAGGACTGCAATGAGCACTTCAAGTAGAAGGCAACCTACCTAACCTGATACCCTAACATATGTCATATTGGATCTACTGGATGAAGCGGGGAGGGCAAAATTGACAATGTCTATATATATAACAGATGAAAACCATTTAAATAGTTAAAACATTAATAATCTTTTTATGCATTCATAGTGATATAATTTCTTTTTATTTATTCTTTTCTTATTCTAAATTATTGTGATTATACATTTTTTTTTTTACAAAAATATGTAATTAAACAAATACACTATGTTACTGTATCAGTAAGATTGCACCATTCATTTGGAAAGTATCTGTTTTCTCTACCTACAAGTGGCAGCTTAATAAATAGACCTGACTTGTACACACACATAATTTCTACCCCACTCTTTTGGCCTGTAAATGAATCAAGTGCATTTAAGCCTGTTTTGGAGTCTTTGCTTGCTGCTTCCATCCCCAAAGACTCTGGCTATTGATCCCCAGCTCTGGTAACAGCTGGAAAAAAATAGCAACAAAAAAGAAAAGATGAAAAAACACAGGGGAGGACATAGTTTCCAAGACAACTCAGTTGAAAAACGTAGGCCTTTGAGATCCATTAAGACGCTGTTAGGCCGCCAAAGAAGTGGATGTTTCAGTCTTGATGGAGATAAGGTAGGTATTGAATATTTACAAGTGCTTTAACCAGGCTTTTAAAGACATCTAAAAGCTACAGGAAAGCATGTGGCAGCGCTGCATACTGATTACCGAGATGTTTGTTTCCCTGCAGACGTCAAACTGCCCAGCATAAAGTTAATGGAGGAGACGTGTTATATCTGATGTTAAGATGTTGAGGGCCTCCGAAAAGGCATCTTGTTCTGAGTGGCTATTACAGAGAGATTGCATCACTCAGATGTCCAATAGTTGCCTGGATTCTGAGTGACTGTCCAGCTGACAGTACACTGGCTGCCCAGGCTGCCCATGGCTGGCGCTCATCATCATTAGCATCTAGTTCAGTGTGACCATACGTCCTCAGAGCCATGTGCAAGAGTTTTGGGTGCTCATGGCCAAATTGCAGATTCTGTTGGCTTTCCAAGAGTAAATAAGTGTACAAATGCAGTACATTAATTATATAAAAATATAAAATATTACAAATATATATATATATATATAAAGTATTGCACAGGAAATACACACACACACACACACACACACACACACACATATATATATATATATATATATATATATATATATGGGGAAAGGTGAAATTCATCATAGGTGAAATATATCATATTTATATAAATGTATACATATAATTTAAGTCACTCTCTAATAGAAAGGACCATAGGACCAGATACTGGCAAGCTCCTAAGCAGAAACATCTATTATTATGCAAATAAGTAAAATTATCATATAGTGTTTATTGTAGGTTTGATAAATAACATATTTACTTTAACAAATAACATCTAAACATTTGTTTTCACTGGCTTGCACTTTGCAGGCAGCATTGTGCTGCTTAGAGTAAAGGAATAGTTCAGCCACACGTGCTAATGCTGCTATCTGTCACGGGGGAGGGGTTTAACCCACCGCTGTGATTTTCCTCGGAGCATAGATGGAACGAGAAAGCAAGGATCCATGCTATGTGCCTTTATTAAACAGAAAACGACACAGAAACAAAACCTGGCTCAATGGCCGCTCCAGAACAAGAACATGAACAGAAAACACGAGGAATATAAGGCAAAATGAGGGACAGACGAGGGAAAACAGTGACAAAACAACCGTCACACTATCAGTAAATGGACTGTAATAGTCACCAGTTAGCATGACAGTTGCATAATGCTAATCAGTTACTGTTAGCTATTACTGATTTCTAGCAACATCAGCATTATTGAGTGATACTTCAGTGGTGCCTGACTTTTTCTGTTCTTTACAACAGGAGTGAAGATTTTTGCAGTGCTGACCACTTAGATCAGTGGAGAGGCAGGACTTCATAGACAGCTGCAGTGTATGATTTCACAGATGAAAATGTGCATATTTTTTAGCACCAACCTGTACATTTTCAAGGGTGACCCCGCAAATTGTGAAAAAATGTGAATTTGTGATGTGGTTAAAGATTCTTATAGTCTAAACCCTTAATATGCCCCCAAATATGCTCCAAGCACAATTCACATTACATGGAACTGCTGTACATCGCAAAAACTATGGAGGATATTTACGGTTTCCACTAATAATTGTGAAATCCGCAAATAACCACAACATCTCTGAACCG
Organism: Brachypetersius altus; assembly: GCA_037974465.1. Classification (NCBI taxonomy): domain Eukaryota; kingdom Metazoa; phylum Chordata; class Actinopteri; order Characiformes; family Alestidae; genus Brachypetersius; species Brachypetersius altus. Next base: position 24,484,360 of record JBBPDB010000001.1, read on the forward strand.
CGACTTTGTGGAGGAATGCTGTATATCGGAATAAACTTATTTATACATTTCAAAATTTTTCAATGTTCTATAGCCAAGATCATATTCAGTTAAAGTCATTCTCTCTTGATATTTGCCTGGCTATTCGGGTACAACTTCCCTTTGGCCCCAACGTGGACTGCCAACCAAGAATAAATACCAATTAGAACTCTTCACAGCCTTAACATTATGATGTACCAGAGCCTTTACACAATTATAGACAGACCCGCAGATGACCGGGCAAGCCAGAGGCCACTTGAAAGCCCTGGAGAGATTCACTGGAGAGATTATTTGGAGATATTCAATAAAAACTACTTTTCCCTGTCTTTCTGTCCAAATTGAGAGTACCGATAAATCCAATCCATCCCTTTACCTTCCTTTGGTTAGCCAGTCCTCATACAGAGCTTTCCGCCAACCCAACCAAACCAAACCATTTTTTAAGTGGCATATAAACTTTGCACACCTTTAATCATTAAAATCTAATTTGATTCAATTTTAAACTACACATCGTAGCGGCCAGCATTGGACCCAGTAAGATGATGAATTTTCTTTGGCAAAGTGCTGTTTTCTTCCAGCCAGACCTAATTATGCACAGCCAGCAACAATCAGGAAGAAAGCAGAGATGCGGGCCAGAGAAAGAGAGAGTGACAGAGTGAGAGGGAAAGAAGAAACTCTGTTCCCTTCACAGTTCCTTTAATTAGTGTATAAATCAATTCTAAGCGTAGGCCTCACTTTCACGCCTGACTGAGGCTGCGCTGTTTAGCCACACCAAGACAGAAGGCAGAGGGCTAGCTTAAAGCATGTTTAAAAATACAGGAGTCCCCCACCCACCCCCACCCCAAAAAAAAAAAACAAAAAAAAAAAGTTTGCAGAGAAATATTGGACCTGGAATTTTTTAAGTCAGCAAGTGATAGATGATGCAAACTGTTTTTGCTAGCTGTTTTTGCTGCTGTTATTATTTGATACTGCACTAGCTGATAACGAAATGTAACCAGCAGTACAGCTAACTGTTTATCGCTAGATTATATACTTATCCACCTTATTTTAAACTGTGCATACAAAAAACAACTGTCAGCTAGATGGGGACTAAGGGTATATCACAATAGGCTCGGTTTCCTTGTACCCTACTCGAACACAACTGTGTCAAAGTTAAAGATCTGGCTAGATTTGTACATACACACACACACCTGAGCCTGAGCCCAACACTTCAAGTGTTCCTGGGCACAGAACAGAACGATTACATAATTTGGACTTGGTTGTCAAAATTACATCCAGACTTTCAGGCTACTAAAAGGTAAAAATGTTGGATAGCTACACTGTAGATTAATGAGATCTCCTGAGTCTGTACTGGCTGAGTTTAATATAGGTTTTAGCATGAAAATGACTTCAGCCTTATGATAAAACTAACAGTATTTAAGTTTATAAGCATGAAGTTAAGTCATTCTTAGGAGTGCTGAGATTTACTATGAGGTCAGCAAAAGAGAAACATGCAAAAATAAATCTGTTGCTATGTGTATAAACCTTCTTCAGCCACAATGAAAGCATGAACATTCACAAATTTGAACTTTTACAGCAAACAAAAAACTTTTTGTCCCTGATTGTCAGGCATCACATGACTAGGTCTTTTACAAATATCTAACGTTCAGTCTGCCATCCTCACAAAGTTTCTGTGGAAGTTTGTAGGGACTTCATCCAGTCACTACTATATATTCTTATTGCGCGATAAAAAAAATATCGCCGTTATATATATATATATACATAGTCTAGAAGACCAGCCACACACTGCACCTCTGTATCATTTTCAAAGCATTAATGATGTTTTCACTCCCACTTCAGACAATGAAAGCGTGAAAGTAATAAAATGGCACTATTTTGACCTACTGCTGCTTCAGCAGCATGGGGCAGCAAATGTCTTTACAAATGCACAAAAAATATATGAAATATTTTAAATATATGAAGAACGCAGACCATAAAAAAATCTTTCTTCTATCTTTCTTTAAAGTCAGTAGAAGAGGTAAGTTAAGGGTGACTGGTCACATACTTTAGTAAAGATCATGATAGCAGCAAGCTAAGTTATGGGTACGCTGGCAAGACCGACACCTCTCTGTCTGGCATGTTTTTCTTTGGGATTTGTATAAAAAATTATGATTTTAATGTAAATATTTACCGATCAATGAATGGTATTGTTTAGTCTATAAATTTTAGTATTATTTTCACAATTTTTTCTTGTGGCTACCGTGGCAAGATCAAAGCAGACAGCCAGCAAATCCACCATTGGGAAGGCCCCCAGGAAGCCGCTGGCCACGACGGCTGCTCGCAAGAGTGCTCCGGCAACTGGTGGCGTGAAGAAAACTCACCGTTAGAGGCCTGGTACTTACCGTGGTTCCGCAAAATATCCACCGTCACCAAAAATCAATGGAGCTGCTGACTCGCAAGATGCCCTTCCAGCACAGGGTGCGTGAGATCACTCGGGATTTCAGAACCGACCTCCTCTTCCAGAGCTCCGCCATCATGGCCCTGCAGGAAGCCAGCGAGGCTTTACTTGTGGATCTTTTCGAGGACACAAACCCGTGCGCCATATCCATGGAGAGCGGCTTGCATGTCCCCAATACTTCGGCTGTCGTGCATGTGGTTCTTGCCATGGACATCTTGCTATTTAATTATTTGAGAGTGGTCCAAAAGGAAGCATGTGTTAACCCTTCTGTTGCCTGATGGGGAAAATGGCCTAGAGAAAATGCAGCTTGGTAAGTAGCTACCTATTTTTTTTCTGGGATCTTTTAAACTTGTTTCACATTTCCCCCACTCACATGGCATTGCTCATTTGGGCTTGTACAACAGCTTCTTACATAATATGGGCAATAAGCCTGAAAGAGGCACAGAAGTCCTTGTGCATTTTGCCCACAGAGAAACAGAGCAGAGAAGAGATTAAAGTTGCTTACGGTCTTGACAGAGCAAGCAAGACTGGATTTACTGACTAGCTGACCGAAGAGGAAAAAAGCAATTCTCCCTTTTCACTCATAGGTAAAGGGTTCAACAGACTTTTAAATGCTCGTAAACTTTCAAAGTGGATGGGACATCACTTCCACTATTAGATTGGATTCATTGGGACTCCATTACTGCTCTTCCAGCCAAGTGCTGCCATGTCTTCAGCCTGATTACGTTGCAAGTCAATCACATTGCAAAGGGTGAGTCTGCTGAACGAGGAGAGGAGTTTAGCAAGAGAGTTCCAATACTTTAGCAAGGTTGCCATTCAACTGAATAAAGCGACTTGCATTATTCAACTTACATGTAGCTTAGGCTGCAATAGTTAATCTTTTCACATACTAATTTAATTTGCCATTCATACAGCGTGGGCCCCAGTGTTTTAAAAGCCATTGCAAGCAAAGAAAAGGCAGAATTATTGTAGGAGCAGGGGGCATTGAGACACCATGGATATTCACAGTAATCTTTACCGGTACCCTCATATAGATACTGACAAAATGATCCCAGAAAGATCTGAAGTCACTGGGCTGGAGTATGACTCAGGTCTTGAGTGACAGAGTTTGAGTCTAATGAATGTAATCTGTAAAACTAGAGTTCTTACTATCCAAACCTACATGATGTCCAAACATTTCAAATTGTTTTTCTTCTTTCATTAAAATTTTTCCTGCATTTAGTGATTTGTTCTAAACATCGGACTGTTTTTTTTATCATGTCCTATTTAGTCAAGTGCAATTTATTCCACTATCCACCTATTACACCTTTCACACAATAACACAGACGGTAAGGTAGGTAAGGTAGCTCCCATGTGCTTCTTCCAGGTCCACCACATATTTTTTAACTATTTTAAAGTAATTCCCCCATTGACAAGTATTTTGTTATACTTCATCAATCCCAAAGCATCCAGCATAAACAAATACAGTAATCCCGCAGTTTTGCGTGGATCAAGAATCGCGCATTCAGTCACACACAGATTTGTTTCAATAACTAAACTCATAGTTTTACTTGGAAACTGCAAATATCCTTGGCTTCTTTTTTTGGAGAACGAACTATATTACCGCCACCTGCCCAGTGGTGGCAGTAATACACTGAAAAGTTGTCAAAACCACCATAAAAAGTAGAAGAAGAAGAAGCCTGCTGCAGCATTCCTGCTCTTGTCCTCCTATTTTAGGGTGTACTCACACTAGGCAGTTTGAACCGTGCCCTAGTGCGTTTGACCACCAAAGCGCGGTTCGTTTGACTAGTGTGAGTGCTCCGAAACGTGCCCAGGCGTGGTTCATTTAGCTGTCCCTGGCCCGCTTGGAAGAGGTGTGCCAGAGCACGGTTCAGTTGGACGAGGATCGCATGTAGTGTGAGCGCTAATCGAGCTGGAGCACAGATCAGGACGCATGGTTCACATGGTTCTGTGAAGTACTGTTTTTTCCTGTGGGAAGTGCTTCTGAGTTTATGAATAAAACATTTTGGGCATTATCTTATGTTTTGTGTGTTATTAGCAAATAACTCCTGCACTGTTCTTGAAATGAACAATATGACTTTACTGACAACAGCACAAAAATAGGTCACAGTAAACCAATAAGTGCATAGAATAAATATATATGCACTGGATATAGTAGCAGCATGACATAAAAGTATGAAATGAAAACTGTCGTCCTGAAATATGAACACTTCAGGTGGGACCTTGCAAACCTCATACGAGCAGCACGATTGCGCGAAAATTTTCATGCCACAAAAACAATAGACCTGTTTAGCTACAGGCTGTGAGAGGGCTGTGGACCCTCGCGGACCAAACGACTCAAAATTACTAGCAACAAAGTAATCAGAGCAATGGACTCCATTGCGATCAGCGAGAGCGCCGCTCTTCTTGTTTATCCTGAAACCGTTGCACCATAATGACGTAAGCGTGCTCCGGCACGAATGCTGAAACCCTATGTGAGTGCAGGCCAGAGGGGGAGTGGCGAGGGGGGAACATCGTACTCGGGCCCGATTCATGGCAACCATCCCTAGTGTGAGTACACCCTTAGTGTTTTAACCCCCCACCCCCACCCCCCACCAAATTCTCATCTTAGATTCAAGTTTAGTAAGCTGTGTCCTGTCTAAACATAGAGAGAGTGGAGAGAGTAATTTCAACGTTTCTTTTGTGTAAGAGTCCTGGCACGCCGCTAATGCTAACTGTTAATGCTAACTTTTTTTAAGCAATAAAGTTTTCTGATTATGATTATTTATTTACCTTTACATTTCTCTTTTATATGTGAAATGAACAGGAAAATGATGCGAGTTTGACTGGTTAAGATGATGCCAGCAGATGTTCCGTTTGAGCACCGAAAATCTGCATGGGACATGTCCTTTGTTCTCTGGAGACAAGGGAAAATGTGGCGATGATTTCTTAACAGTGAACCACACTGTATGTCAATGAGATCAGCTGAGCTTTTATCTAATCTGTTTGAATTCAGCCTTGGACCAATGGTGTTTAGCTTAAAATTATGAAGTTTAGTAGTTCTCAAGAGTGTTGAGATGAGGTTGGTTAGGAGAGATTGCATGCAAAGATAAAGATCTATTGCTGCATACAAAAGTCAGAGTTTAGATTTCAAAGTTTATCATCATCAACATGAACACATTTATAAAACTTCTATTTCAGAATTTGTTTCCAATGGTAACTTGTGCTATGCCATACCCGTATATAAAAGTTCAGACTTGCATGGTTATATATTTTTGCTAATATTTAAAGATCAGTCTGTTGTGACATTGATCAGACATGTAAGCACAACTATAGCAAAGTTACTAAAACTGTGCTTATAGTTATTTTGTTCCTTTTGTTTACATCCCTGATGGTATTGCCACCTGTTGGACAGTTCCCAATATTGGACCATTTGGACAATTTTGCACTTGTAGTCCAAATTGAGGTGGGAGTCTGCTGCAACATAACAAACTCTTTATAATACAGTCTTAACGTTATATGGTAGTAGGTGGAGTGGCATATCTTGAGAACATCAACTTGTTTGAAACATAATAGAGAATTAACATGGCAGTTACCCATGTTTCCCTAAAAGTCACTTTAGCATGAGCGTCCATAGGAACACTCTGGGAAAGTCTTTTTCATCTGAATGATACTTCATTTCTTGTTTTGTTTTTCATTTAGATCTGACTAATTAAAATACCTAATTGAGCCTAGTGTATAACAGATGGAATGTTGCATCGCATTTGGATATGGTGCAGGCTTCTCTGTACCCCTGCAGGCATTTTTAGAGCTATTCCAGAAAACGGGTTCATTGTTTGTTTCATTATTTATTAATTTATTTTTTCTCCACAAGCTCATAAAATGATCAGCACCTGCCGATGACCAGTGCTCCATCAGAAATGAAAGTCTACCATGTGGCAACATGAGTCTGAAAAGCATAAGGTATAGGTCATTAGCAGCAGAGCTGGGGGAAAAAAACAAAACAAAAAACTTAAGATTGCTTCGGGCCAAACAAGCTGATGCATTTCAACACAGTCCACTGATGCAAGTGCTTGAAAATAGAGCTAATGCTAAGGTGTTATACAGAGCTAGGGCTACATTTTCTGTACAATTTAGAAGCCTTTTTGTGCTTTAGGGTGAGCTAGGGAATGTATGAATCCCTCTCCGCAGTTCTCAGTCCACTGATGCAACAAATATTTGTTGACCCCATCAACAAATGTTTAGCTTTATTTTGTCTTTCCCCAACCAGCTAATATACAAATATATTTTGTTTTGTCCATCGGCAACCTGCAATCTCTTGTTGACTAGCATTCCTTATGTCTCTTAGCACCCCACCACCACTGAAAGGTATCTGAAAGGTATGTGGTTTCGATGAGGCATACATCTCAGTGTTCCTTCTTCTCCAGTGGGATGCACTGCATTTGAAGAGAGTTGTTCTTTGACCAAATCTGCCAAAAGCTTCATACAAATGAACCTAAAAGTAAATTAGTGCTCATGTCACACGGACGACTGAGTAGTTCTCGTTTTACAGAATTTAATGGCAGTTAGACGGCATGTTTAACGCTTCATGTGCTTAAACTACCTGAAATTCATTCACACCTGCTATGGAGTATGCTCCTAAAGAGCAGGTCAGGAAAGTGCTTCAAATGCTGGCCACAGTGTCTGAAATTAAACCCCCATTCATCTGCTCCGCCACTCTCTTTCTCTCTCCTACAAACACAGCAAATTGCACTGCCGCAATTAGTATAAAGCTTTATGCAGTCATTACGCCACTGGAATGTGACGATTGGCTGAGGGGTGTGGGGAAAGGTTGCTACATCATAATTTTGTATGCTTGACACTCATTTGAGGTAAACTAATTAGAGAAATTTCTATAAACATTTTAACTCCACTAAAGTATACTCAATCATTTCGGCTGCTATAATAAACAAACAGCAGGCCGGAATGTTTATTGCATGCCTGGTTAAAATATGCTAATTCATCTTTGCTGCCAAATCCAAAAACAGGTGGGAAGTGATATAAAAAAGTAATAGAAATCAAGGAAATGTTTTGTATTATTTCAGTGGTAAGTAGAGGAAAAGAACAAGTATAAAGTAAAAAAGCAAAAAAAAAAAGAAGAAATTCTAACTTTGCTCTCACATAAAGTATATTTGAAAAAGAAAAAAGTGGAAAACATTTTTGAATTTGCACTCTGATACTGAAACTTCACATAAAAAGGGTGTGGGCATGGAAGCAGATTGAGACAGATTATAACAAAGATGAACTGAAGAGAGAGGAGAGTGCAGAGACAGTCCCATGTATCATGCCAATGGAATCTGGTCAAAAATTCTTTACTTGGTTTGTATTAAAATGTGCATAGACTACATTTACATTTTTTTATTTCATTTTTTTGTTTCTTTTATGTTTTGTATAGCCCTTTTAATACACGCGTGTGATTGTATGTTCAAAAAAGAGACATCTCCAACTTCTTTATCTCTTAGAATGAAATGTTTTATGTTACTGTGTCTTTAAGACTCAAATAATCTCTGTTTGGACCAAGTTTCTGACTATGGTGCCTAATATTAAAAAAGGCAGTCTGATAACTTTAGCATGAAGGCTCATACATGCGATCATTGTAGTGGCAACACAAAGCACAAAGACAATGATATATATAACTTGCCATGCTAAGATAACAAAAAGACAAGGCCCTGAAGCAGACACAGCTTAAAATAGCAGAGAGGCTAAGAAATATCTGCTTTAGTGATGCTGTGATAAAAATATCACCCCCCTTTATATTTTGTTTTGACTCGCCATGTTGGTACTAAATTCTATTTAATGCATGTCAAACTGGCTTATGTGTGGCATACAAAGTAGATTAATTTTTAAAAAAGGGAACAAATGGTTTATTGCAACAGACTGAAACAGCCTAAAGGTGCAACAATGCTCCAATCATGCATTCAGCATCACCAGTATACTGATCAAAAGCTGGAATCGTTTCTTCATTGGTTCTTAGGTTAAACTGCTTGAAACAGTGTGTCATAGTATGGCAAATATAAACATTTCTCTGAAACTGGTCAGGTACAGGGACAAGACTGAAAATCAGAGCTTTTGAAAGTCCTTCAGCAAGCCCGGTGAATTATTCCTCAAGACTACATTTAAAAATATGTCTGTTAATGCCTCCTTTTAGACCAATATACAGTACGTATGCCTGGAAGTTCCTAGGCCTGAGACACTGACCAGGTGGACCTAATGTTCCCTGGGCTTCTTCACACTCAGATGGTCTTCAAAGACATTTCTAAGACTATTTTCTGTTTGATTGCACCAGATGTGCTGTATTCAGTGTATCACTCTACACGTTCTTTTGTTTTGGGGTCATGGTTCGCTATGGTTCACGATACAGCAAAGCTAAGCAGCAAAAAATTCTAAAGAATGAGGCTTGGTTTGTTTTCGTTGATTTTAAATAAACAGCATTTATTTTTATGTATGTGTAAAGCAGCAGAAGTGTTACGCCAGTAGGTGGCACTATTGCACCACACTACGACCCAGGATTATGTTTTACTTATGATTTACTTGTGCTTTTTGGTCCCTCTATGATTCTGTATTACTTCAATCACGTCTTCTACGTCTTACCGTGTATTCCCCGAAAGACATCATGTAGCGAACCGTGACCCATGTACTATTCGGTACGAATAATATATATTGATAGTTGCCTGAACTTGGCCCAGTTCCAAAACAAAATCCTTTGTATATTCCACTAGAACAAGTTTGGCCCATTTTTGGTTCGCCATTGTCCAGGGCCATGATGTCAAAGCAGCATTAGAACTTTTGCCAAAAGTTCTAATGCTGCTACAGAAGACAGCTCATAATTTGCTTGTGTCTCATGGATTTTACACATCAAAGCTGTCAGGACAGCTGCATGGCGAAGAGTGTGTGCCGTCAGTGTCAAAACCCAGCAAACAAACTCCTTCGTCTTCTAATGATTTGCTCTCAGGGGACAGCTGTAGTGGTTTGAAGACAGGCCACCACATGCCAAGCAGCTGTCTCCCTGTGAGCGATGCTGGGTGTGTGTTAAATCTGTCTGGTTTAGCTGTGATGGCGTAGTCCGAATTAAAGACGTTGCACCACATGACTCCCACGTGAGAGTTCACTGGGCTCTCTAAACATGAGAGAAGCAAAACAGTGGGTGGACTTCCGTTATCTCCAGCTTAACTTACTGTAAAAACCAACCCACACTCCCACAACCAACAACATATTAATGAACAAGTTAATTCATTATTCAATTAAGAAAGCATAAAGTGATGAATAAGTCAACATCACAATCTCCATATAAGTTACCTACAGAGTAAATATTTATGAAATAATGAATCCACAAATCATTGCTAACACTGCCAACACTAAAAAAAATGCATGATTAAATCTAAAGGCAAAAAAAAAATGACAAAAATGAATGGATGAATAAATACATTCAGTTTGATAAAAAATAGAATATACAGAGAAATATGTCTATAAATATGTAGATATGTAAATTAAATACATGTAACCAATCAATGAAAAAGTGATTTAAACCAAGAAAAACTCTAAATAACCAAAATACCAAACAAACAAATATACAAACGAAGTTAAACATTAAAAACAAACACACACACACACTGTGACAGCACACAGTCATTCCTAGAGTTTGTTACCAAAGTTACCAAATGTACTGCCTAAGTAAATAAACTATGACCTGAGACTTTTATTTTGGCCCCAGAAAAAAAAGCTGAGCTGGTTGACCCCACATTTAAATAGCCTCAACCTCATCACTCTAGCCCTCTAGATTACAGGACAAAGCCAACTATGTCCACTGTCTAGTGTAGCATAAAGGAAAGAATGGGCCTTTCAATATTTGTGCAAATTATATCATGCTAACTCATCCCCCTGGCATTCACTTGTGAGTAGGCATGCTAGCAATTTCTTCCTTCGAAGGCCAAGGCCATGACCCAGAGTTGTCTGGATGGGCTCAGCACAATTGAGTGAGACTCAAATCAAACACGTTATGACATGAAGCAGTAAGCTCGTCCTGATGGCACCCTGGAGGGGCCAGTTTTGCAGAAGAAATGGTTTGGTTTCTATATACTTCTTTCAGCTATTCACACAGCAGACACCTTTTTGGAAAACTTATACCCGCACATTGTTGTTGCTCATAGGCCTTCCTCAGTGGTTATTGATAAATGTCATGACTGTGCTCTACACCAGGCTATTTCCCTTGACTTGGTCCTTTTCCCAAAGACCTGTCAGTCTCTTTAGGCATGAGATGAGGTGACTTGGATTGCAGGGGCAGTCATGGATTATAGGGGCAAATGAATCAGCCATGGTAAATTGTATACACACTTTGCCACACAAGTAGACAGGCAACAATAGGATCACCCACATCCTCGTGATCCAGAAAAAGTTTTCTGATGGAATACTGCTGGAAAAGGAATGATCCTGGGGACTCATGGAAAAGTGAGAAATGGAAAAATATAGCTTTGAAAAATGGAGGTCTGGTGTCTGAGTGTGCCTCTACGTGTGTGTGTGTGTGTGTGTGTGACACCTGACCCAATTACCCAGACGGTGCATTACTGTACAATTATGAGCAATCTGCAATTCGGCACACATAACCTCAACATTAATGCACAGTTTCAGAAAATGGTTGTATGATTACTGTAATTAACCATATTTATAATTGATCATCCATTCAGGTGTATCGAGACATAAAAGATAGCTTCACCACTTGTGCAAAATTTCTACATAATTTAATGGTTAAGGTGTAAACAAGACATTCAGAGTGTTCTACAAAAATGTACCAAGTCAAAACTGGTTACAGCTCCCTCACAAAAAGTTATTACATGAAATGATTATGAATACATTACATAATGCCCTAGGCAGTGCATTTTATGCCCATATATTTGTGCTGTATACATTGCTACCTCTTATCCATGAATCCTCCATTATGAAGAATTGACTATTAAGAGTACTATGCATTGCATCAATTGCTCTGAATGACCTAGAAATGAAGAAAAGTGGTAAATGTCCCCTTTCAGTCAGGTACTGCATGCTTCTAAAGCTGTTTCCCTCATGGAAAGTTTAATTGAGGATCACTGGTGAACAAAATCACAATACCATGCTTCAGCAGTCCCCTAATAGTGGAGCAAAAATCAATCCTGTGACTAACTCACAGAGTGCTTGCTGAGCAAATTTGTGGTGGGGATTACCTAAAGGACCAGTTGGGATGCTAGTTGCTTCCTTTTTTTTCTCCTAAAATATACCCATCAAGGCTGCTACCACAAGCAGTTTTTTTAAGATTTACCCCCCCCCCCCCCCCTACCCTTTTAGGTAAAGTAAATTTGACATTTGATGCCAGAGATGCTAATGATGCTAGTGTTTAATGAGTTAGAGTCAGATTCAATGACAATAATGAACAAGGAGAATACAGATGATCTACAAGTTCACAGGGAGAGAATAAACCTGTGTACGTGTGTGTGTGTGTGTGTGTGTGTGTGTTTGGTCAGACATTTTTACTTCTGTTGCTGCCCCTTGGCTTGTGTGTGTGCTAGGTTTAAGATTTGCTCTCAGGCTCTGATGATTCATTTACGGGGGATATGAGGACACCGACTTCGCTGGATTGGCCGAGGGCTTCAGGGGGACTGGACTGTGTGATCAGGAGAACTCCAGGCAGCCAGAAGCTTTTAGAAGCCATGCTGGCACTGAGGAGATAAGGCGTGAGGACACACACTTGACTTAAGCCCCAATGTGAGGCCAGATTGAAATACAGATTCAAACACACACACATAGGCCTCCATGCTCTCACACAGCAGGCTGGAACAACTCAAGTGAAATTACTCAAAAGTACCCGTTTTACACAAGCTTTGGAACTGAAAGTAATGGACAGGGGCACTCCAACCCCTTACATGAGGCCAGTGTATAAATGATCAAAGAAAACCTAAACTGCATTAATTTCACTTGTTCAACATGTGCACTCCAGGGGGGAGGCCCAGCTCTTTTGCCCTCCAACACTCTATTTAGTTTAATAAAGCCTCCTATGCTGTTCTAGATCACTCCCTCTTGTGCAGCACACACTGCCCCACAAGTATTCCAGCTTGTGACACCACAGGATCTCCAGCAAATAAGGTCTACAAGGGTCTGAACTTAAACCATACTAACGCCTTCATGATTAGGTGAGACCAGTACCTCTATACCTCTATTGTCGGTTGCTAGGTTACGAGAAACAGGCGCGACTGATGCAGCTCCGTCTGGCATGCTTTGTTTGATATTATTTTAAAGTTTTATAATTTAATGTAAATATTGATCAGATCTATACATAGTATCGTATAGTCAATATAATTTACTATTATTTTTGCTATTTTTTATCGTGGCAAAATACCATCTCACTCCACTACTAATGCAAGAACAAAGCAGACCATCCGCAAGCATCGTGTCTCTTAAAGAGATCCACCGCTACCAAAAATCCCCAGAGTTGCTGTTCAGCAAGCTGCCCTTCCAGCACCTGGTGCATGAGATCACTCAAGACCAGAGCTCCGCTGTCACGGCCCTGCAGGAAGCCAGCGAGGCTTACTTAGTTCGAGGACACGAACCTGTGCGTCATCCACACCAAGAGAGTCACTATCATGCCTGAACATTTGAGGATATTTGAGGATAACAAAGTGAAAGGCGCTTATAAATAAAATGTATTATTATAAACATATAAATCTGTAATTCACTTACAGTGTTCTTTATGAGCATATATCTGTGGAATTGTTGATGGTTAGCATCATCCATCTTCCAACATTTAGCCTCCCTGTCCTCCCACTGCTGCTGCTATTGGTAAATGCACTTCAACAACCCCATTTTTTGGTAGGACTTTTTCAGCTCGGGGCATATAAAATGGCCCCTTCTAGTCATGTGTGACCACAATACAGCATGCAGTGTGAACAATGTGAAATTCTTTCTCTGCATTTTAACTGTTGAAAGTGAAGCACTGATGCAACAGCTGGGGAGCAGTATGTGGAGATGGTTATCTCTTCTGAAGAATGCTGTGTGCAAAATTATTTCTATTAAATTATATTATGCTCAGGTTGCCTTGAGCTGCTGCCACTCAATGGACAAGCCTGGATTTTTACTACATCAAGTTCCCCAATGTCTACCATGTGTGTTTGCACCTATTAAGCACAGCACTAGGTGATGTTTGTTTATGTGAACTCAGGCTACTTTGGTCTTCAGTTGAAACTACAAACAAAAAAAATCACACAGTTTAATGAATTTCTCCCTGTTTCTCACAGGATGTAGTCACCAAGCATTATTTCACAACCACTGTGTCAGTTGCAATTTTGAGAATTACCACTTTGCAAAGAGTTTGCTGAGGTAGAATTACAAAGAAAGGCATTATGATGTTGCTTGCTATTGACAACTGGCAGTTTAAAAGAATGCCTCACCCAAGATAAGTTTAGAAAGCTAATATTTGATGACAATATTAGGAACCTGTAAGCATGAGCACGTTTTAATTCCATGTTAGCAATATTAGCAAACTATGTAATTATGTAATTTATGTAAGTACGAAGTGTTTTGTCCATTTTGATCAGAAATACAGGTTAATAAACTATTATATCCCTAACCCAACCATGTAAATGATGGGATCCATTCTCTTTGGTTTAAAAAAATAGTATTTAAAGGCACTACTCAACCAAGTATGACAACCTTAATGGCAGTCTGAATGCGTGATACTCAGCTAATCTGATGCCAAAAGCGAGGGATTTTAATTATAACTTAGCCCAATGATAGTCACAGCTACTGGTGAGAACAAGTGTTCCTCTAAAAAAATATCAGCTAGCCCTCAAGCTTATGTTTGCTCACTTGTTTTTCTTGAACAAGTGAAATTAAACGCTGCGATCTCTCTGGCTGTAGCATGAATCAATAGTGACTTCCTCCTTAACTCTGTAAGGAATGCCAAAGCTTCCTGATTGCTGTGTGCATAGAGATGCTTGCTGGTAAGGTTTGCTAGGAAGGAGAATTTCAGACTAAATTGCCAGCGGTGAATGACAGCTTGCATAATACCATTGGCGTATTGCCATTGCTCTCTGCTTTGTATTATTAAGAAATGATATCAAAATAGGCTCACATTGCCTATACTGAATATCAGTGTCCTCATGATTCAAAATAAAACATGATTCTTCGGAACATGCCAACTTCTTTCATTGCCCCATGGTCCAGTTCTGACTGCCACATGCCAGTGTGCTTGAGCAGTCTGACCAGTCTGCACCTACACAGCCTTAGATGCAGCAAACTGTGGTGCATTTGGTGTTCTGACACCTTTCTATCATGACCAGAATTAACTTTTTTAGCAGTTCTACTGTGGCTTAGCCTTCAGTGAACCTTGGGTGCCTCTGACCCTGTTGCTGGTTCACTGATTGATAGATAATGACCATTGATTAATAGAGAATGATCAGTTTTCAACCTGCCGTTTTGGAGATGCTTTGACCCAGTCATTTAGCCATCACAGTTTGTCAAAGTCACTCAGATCAATGTATGGGGGTCTCTAGACAGTAATCATGTTGCATTGTATGTATTATACAGAATTTATTGATGTCAAAATGCTGATCCATGACCAGTTATATAGACGGTCCAACAATTGTTTCAAGAGCCTCTAGCACTTTTACTTCTGCTCGCTTTTTGAAAACATGTCTCATGGTCAGTATTGACAGACGCTGATGCTGTAATTCATTGACATGCTGAATTCATGAATAATGCGATTCCACAGCAGCAGTCAACAAGTGTTTTTCTTATGAATAATACACTAAGCTCCCGAATGTCCCCAGTGAAAGGGTTGTAAATACTTGATGAATTGTTCAGGAGAACAGGCTTTCCGCCAGCATCATGGAGATTTAAACCAAAGAATAAAGGCAGAACCTGACAGATTTAGGTGCCTGCAATAAAGAAAGCACCAAAAATCTGGAATTCCAGAAACCATTCCACATGCTGTTGCCCATGACATATCAGGCCATTACCAGCCACTGATGCAGAGCAAGCCAAAGTGGTAACAGATTTTGAGATGCAAGGGATTGAGTCAATGATTAGCTGATGTGGAATGTATTTTTGAAGCCCATGAGCAAGAGAATGCATTAGACTGTCAGCATGCTAATGTTAAAAGGTTGTAGTATTATTTCAAACACCAACACATAGATATAATATAAATGCATCATTAATTCACAAAGAAAACAATTCATTGTAACCCAAATAATCTACAGGTGTAATGTTTTCAGAAGAAGGACCCAAATGCAGAAACGAATATGAACTGAGGAATTTAATAATAATGTCCACAACACGCAAAACAGAACTCCAAAAAACACAGTATAGTCCGGCAGGCAAAAAGTGTAATCCAAAGTCCAGAAAAAGAGGTCGAGATGCAAAAAAGACAGGAATAGGGAAGGAACCCAAGGACAGAAACGCTCAGTAACTAGGTGGCTAGAATACGTCGCACTTGCTAAAT
>JBBPDB010000001.1:24537678-24552146 GCA_037974465.1 Brachypetersius altus
CATCTTCAACATACTGTCCACTCCTCTACACATCTCTCACCTCCGTCTTCAACATACTGTCCACTCCTCTACACGTCCCTGACCTCCGTCTTCAACATACTGTCCACTCCTCTACATGTCTTTCACCTCCATCTTCAACATACTGTCCACTCCTCTACACGTCTCTGACCTCTGTCTTCAACATACTGTCCACTCCTCTACACGTCCCTGACTACCATCTTCAACATACTGTCCACTCCTCTACACATCTCTCACCTCCGTCTTCAACATACTGTCCACTCCTCTACACGTCTCTGTCCTCCGTCTTCAACATACTGTCCACTCGTCTACACGTCCCTGACCTCCGTCTTCAACATACTGTCCACTCCTCTACACGTCCCTGACCTCCATCTTCAACATACTGTCCACTCCTCTACATGTCCCTGACCTCCGTCTTCAACATACTGTCCACTCCTCTACACATCTCTGACCTCCGTCTTCAACATATTGTCCACTCCTCTACACGTCTCTGTCCTCCGTCTTCAACATACTGTCCACTCCTCTACACATCTCTGACCTCCGTCTTCAACATACTGTCCACTCCTCTACACATCTCTGACCTCCGTCTTTAACATACTGTCCACTCCTCTACACGTCGCTGACCACTATCTTCAACGACAGGTGTTGTTTATGTGTTGTTTGACAGATGTTGATCTGATGTTAAGGTGTTCCTTGCCCACAGTAACTTGGTTGGATAGTGGACATTGATTTAGGTTTAGCTTTACAGGTTTAAGAAACAGATCTGGACCTGAGCACTGATGTACATCACTCTGAATAAGAGCATCAGCTAAATGCCGTAAATGTAAAATGTAAACCGACCTCATGGACCTGATTTTCTTCCTTGACCTCCACGGTCTGAACTCAAACTCAAATCTCTCCGGACTCGGTCTTGATTCAGACTTAAAGCTGTCAGGGCTTGGTCTTGACTCGAACTCGAGCCGCTTTGGACTCAGTTTTGACTCAGATTTGACCAATGGACTACATCTCTGGTTCATCTACACCACAAGTGTTTCTTCGGCACCCTGTCAAAGGTCAGCCTGGTCCTCACTCCCAGTCCAGCCTGATGCTGACAGACTCCACACATGATGACATTTTAAAAAAAATTTCTCCAGACCTCCAGACCTCCAGACCTGCCCTGAATGAACCTCCACACTCTAAGATTCGGCTCCTCCACCCGAGTCCCAGAACCTGGCAGGGTTCCTCCTGGAGTTCTGTTACTGGGGATGTGGATGAATGAGGGGAGGATGGTCAGGCGGTTCGTCCTCCTTCTCAGAGCTCCATGCAGCTCTCAGTTCAGAATGTCATGTTTGAAACCTTGATGTTTATTAAAACGTTCTACAAACACTTCAGTAACACAGATCTCAACTCGCTCACTAACGAGATCTTTCTGTTTAATAGAGCCGAATTAATTCAGTATCGATCCGTGAGTATCAGACCAGGCATTACGACGCTGACCTCAAAAAACGTGGTAGATTTTTAAAATGTTTTCACCCCTGGAGCCCGAGGCTGGACTCTAAATCTAAATCTAGATCAGATTTTTTTGTCTCTTAGTCCCTTTAAACTGCCACAGATAACCAACAGGCAGAAGCTGTTTACCGCTGTTATTTGTTTGTGTTTTAAATGGTCAGGAGGTTTAATGATCCTTCTGTGGGCAGCAGAAGCTTTTATTATCAGCCTGGGGAGCCATGAGTTCTAGATAATTCTTCAGATGAGGAGAGCATTCATGTTCTTGTGTCTGAACACGACCACTGGAAATCTCCCTCTGTCTCTCTCTCACACTCTCTCTCTCTCACACACTCTCTCTCTCTCTCTCTATGGCTCTCTCTCTCCTCACTGTGTTTCTCTCTTTCTCTCTCTCTCTTGCTCTCTCTCTTTTCTCCCTCTCTCTCTCTCTTTCTCTCCTTTTGGCAAATTCAATTTGCTCTTCACCATTTCAGTGCATTTAATTAGTTTCCCATGGTGACAAACTGCAAATTTACATTTTTATAGTTTTTCGAGTTAATTAGCTTGCTCACTCATCCACACCCATTTCTCTTTTATTGGTCTTTCCTCTCCATCCGTCTGTTTCCACATCAGCTTAAAGCTTCCTTTATTTACCGTCAAGACACACACACACACACACACACACACACACACACACACACACACACTCCTTAAACCCTCAAAATTAAATCATAAAAGACTGGTGTGTTATTAATCATTAATTGGTTTATTAGCTCCTCTCAGGACTGTTTAACTACATCACATCCGAGAGGCAGCAGGTTTCTGCCCACGGCTCTGAACTGCTCCAAATGTCTCCAAGCAGCTCAGAATGGCTCCAAACGACTCCAAATTATTCCAAACAGCTCAGAATGTCTCAGGGCGGCTCCAAATGGTTCTAATGATTCAGCCTGTATTTAATCATCTGGAGCATACTCGATGAAATAGAGTCAAGTGGTGGGTTTGCTGGACATCAGGAGCAATGACATCCTTTGAGAGAGAGAGAGAGAGAGAGAGAGGTAAGAAGCCAAGAAACTGGGGAGTATTGACTGGTCTCAGGCTGATGATTGGCGGGAAGGATCTACTAATGTCCTCTTCTCATTGAAGGACTTAGTGAAGTCTTCTGATGAGAGAGCTGGAAGAACAGGGAGAGATGGAGATTTAAGAAGTGACCTCAGACAGCCATTGAGCCAGGGGAGAGACACGCTTCGGTCTGGAAGACAAGGGGCAGAGCAGATTAACTGAGGTGTGGAGAGATGAGAGAAGGTCATTGGTGGCTGATTCAGCTGAGGATAAGGAGAGAAGACAACAGCGAAAGAGAGGACAGATTTCTGCGGTAGTTGAAGGTGTTACACGTGGGAGATGAGACGAGGAGGTCTGGAGAGGAAATTTGAAAGACAGAAGATGATGGTCAGAGTAGTGAACAGTATACTGAACATAGAAAGTGACCTGGTCAATACTAAGTCAGGAGTGTTCCTGCTTTGTGGGTCAGAAGAGAGTCGCCGAGGGACAGGCCGAGGGACGACAGGAGCATCGCAAGCTCACAGGTCTTCAGCTTGTCACCTGGAGGATTGAAGTTTCTGATGAGGGTAAGAAGGGACTCATCATCAGGAAATGAGCTCAGGAGGACATCCAGTTCAGTTCCATGTGAGAGAAGCAGGTCTCTGTGAGGGCCAGGAAGTGGAAAGAGTGGAGAAACGCCAGTGCAGAGATAAAGTCAGCCTCCCTGATATTCTTCCATGCCATTGTGGTAACAAAGAAAATAATATAAAAAAATGAAATAGGATTGAGAAGAAAATGATACTTAGCTGAGTGAGGAAGTTGAAAGTATGAGACTCACTTCCCTAAAGGGGCCTGCCTCACCTCCACCTGTCCTGCCTCTCCTTCACCTCTCTCACCCCCTACCAAACCTGATCACCCACACGAGTCCTGGTTTTCGTTCTTTACCTGTTCTACCTCATCTGCCTGTCCTACCTTACGTCACCTGTTCTACTTCACCTGCCTGTCCTACCTTACGTCACCTGTTCTACTTCACCTGCCTTACCTGTTTGATATCACCTGCCCTAAATCTATTCAACCTCACCTCTCCTACCTGATTTATTATATGTAACCTTTGTTATATCTCACCTGGCCTACCTCACCTGCCCTCCCTCACCTGGCCTTCCTCACCTGCCCTGCCTCACCTGGCCTTCCTCACCTGCCCTGCCACACCTGCCCTGCCACACCTGCCCTGCCCCACCTGGCTTTCCGCACCTGCCCTGTCCCACCTGGCCTGCCTCACCTGCCCTGCCCCACCTGCCCTGCCCCACCTGGCTTTCCTCACATGCCCTTCCTCACCTGCCCTGCCTCACCTGGCCTTCCTCACCTGCTATGCCTCACGTGCCCTGTCTCACCTGCCCTGCCTCACGTTCCCTACCTTACCTGTCCTGCTTCACCTGGCCTTTCTTACCTGCCCTACCTCACCTCGCCTCCCTCACGTGCCCTGTCTCACCTGTCGTGCCTCACCTGGCCTTCCTCACCTGCCCTGGCTCACCTGCCCTGCCTCACCAGCCCTGCCTCTCCTGGCCTTTCTCACCCGCCCTGCCTCACATACCCTGCCTCACCTGGCCTTCCTCACGTGCCCTGCCTCACGTGCCCTGCCTCACATGCCCTACCTCACGTTCCCTGTCTCACCTGCCCTGCCTCACCTGCATTTATTACATAAATGCACCAATGAACTAGAACCTGATCTTGAGAACAGAGAGACAGTTTTTTCTTAACACAAAGAGAAGGAAAAAGCCTTCTACCATCTGGCACATCGCCAAAGGCCTGTCCTCTGATTCTCTCCCTCTCTCTCCCTCTCTCTCTCTCCCACTCTCCCTCTCTCTCCCTCTCTCTCTCCCACTCTCTGTCTCTCTTTCTCTGTGTTCTTCTCGTTAATGAGCTTTTTGTGTGGTTGTGTTTCCCCTTGTTACTGAAACTGTACAGTCTCTGTGTTTTATTGAGCAGATCAGTGACTGTAAACAGCTGGTCAGGGAACAGCTCTAATTAAGGACAGAGTGAGTTGAGGGGGGGGCACAGACACATGCTGCCCCCCCAGCTAAGACCGGAGGATGTGTCTGACTGACGTGTGTGTGTGTGTGTGAGTGTGTCTGATGAGTTTTCGGCTAATGTTGTGTGATGTTGCATTTACAGTCTAATTAGAGATGCAGCAGAATGAAGAATCAAGACAGATAGAGAGACAGACAAACAGACAGAGAGAAAGACAGACAAAGAGAGAGACAGACAGACAGACAGACGCTGGATGTCACTGACTAGCGCTGTGTGGTCAGGGTCCCCTGAATCACCACCAGTGTCACGGTGGAAGGTAGAATACTGAGTGCACGAGCGCAAGTGGAGCAGGCTTGGACGAACCCCTGGACGTCCTTGTTCATGGATGGCCACCAGAACGCTCCTTTGAGGAGGTTTAAAGTTCTTAGCACCCCGGGGTGGCCGGCCAAGGCTGAGGAATGTGCCCACTTCAGGGCCACCTGGTGCACACTGGATGGCACAAAGAGCTTGCCGGTCGGAGTCTCAGGAGGAGGAACCTCCCTGAGACCAGAGAGGAGCGACGTTTAAGCGATGTGGGTAGGGGCCACGATCGCACAGCCTCCAGCTTCTGGGGATCCATGGCTACCCCCTGGGAGGAGATGACGAAACCAAGGAAGGTAGTGGAGTGCTGGTGAAATGCACATTTTTCCAGCTTGCAGAACAGTTGATGGGCCAGCAAACTCTTTAAAACTGCCCTGACATGCTGGGTGTGCTCCTCTAAATTGCTAGAATAGATCAATATGTTGTCCAGATAGGCAAAAGCCCATCTACCCAGCGTGTCGCGGAGGACATCAGAAATGAGCTGTTGGAAGGCAGAGGGACTGTTGCACAAGCCGAAAAGCATATCAAGGGTCTCGTAGTGGCCGGTGGGGTTTATGAAGGCCGTCTTCCACTCGTCTCCCTCCCTGATGCGGACAAGGTTGTACGCGCTCCGTAGATCCAATTTAGTGAAGATTTTGGCACCAGAGAGAGAGTACAGGGCGGTGTTGATGAGTGGAAGCAGATGACAGTTTGATGTCATTAAGCTCCAGATAATCGACGCAAGGTCAGAGGCCCCCGTCTTTTTTCTTCACAAAGAAGAACCCCGCGGCCGCTGGAGATTTTGAGGGGTGGATGGTTCCGTTACGGAGCCTCTTCACGATGTACTCCTCCATCGCATGCTGTTCCTCTTGGGTCAGGGAATAGAGATGGCCGCGGGGTGGTACCAAGCCGGCAGGAGTTCAATGACCAGGTCGTACGGCCAGTGAGGTGGAAGTTTAGTAGCCTCCTTCTTGCTAAACACCCCCACCAGGTCTCGATACGGGACGGGAATGGCCTCCAGGTCGACATCGGAGGCCTCTGACTCCCAGCCGGCGCCGGACAGCAGCGTTCAGTGCAGGTTGGACCCCATTGCAGAATCTTCTGTCGTGACCAGGAAATGATAGGGTCATGACGGATTAACCAGGGCAGCCCAAGGAGAAGAGGAGGTGAGGTGAGTTGGGTGATGAGGAAGGAGATGGACTCACAGTGCTGGTCAATGGTCATGGTGAGAGGTTCGGTGCGATGGTGAATTGGGCTGGTAGATAGGGGTCAACCGTCAACAGCTGTTATTTTCACCGGCTGGGATAACACCTCAGTATTCAGAACCAACTGGGAGGCAAAAGCACGATCAATGAAGTTGCCTGCCGCCCCCGAATCAACAAAGGCGGAAGTTCTGATCAGTTCGTGTCCCAGTTGGAGACTCACCTGAATGACAAGCCGAGAAACAGTTAACTGGCAGGAGGTCTGAACCAGCGGACCAAGCGAATTCCTCCCCGTCTTCACTTGGTCTGACCGTTTCCCGGCCGAAGAGGGCAGACGGCATGATGGTGGTCGGGGGCTGCGCAATAGGTGCAGAGGCCTTCGCGGAACCATCTCTCCTTCTCCGTAGCTGACAGGGAGGTGCGCCCTAACTGCATGGGTTCCCCAGCTCCGGAGGAGTGGGTCTTGGAGGTGGGATCAGAACGAAGGACCACCGCAGCCCACTCCGCTCCCTGCCCGGTAAGGAGGGAAGTGAGTAAGGCGATCCTACTAACGTTGCATCTGAAATTCAAAGAGCAGGTCGAGGTTAGTTAGAAAAACCTCACACTTCCCATCCTTACCGTTCCATTTCTCTGGTAAGGCTATTTTGGGAAGTGGAGGTGGAGCTTGAGCCACCGGGGGTGGAGAAGTGGCTGGGGGAGTGCTAGGACCCCCAGCAGACAGTTCAGATAGGGTCTGACGCAAATTGGCGACCTCGACACGAAGACCAGCGGTCTCTGTGTGGAGGTTCATCAGCTCCTGCTTCAGATTGCCTATCTCGGTCATCTGCTGGGTTACCATCTCACACTGCTGTTGCTTCTCCTTGAGGCTTCAGGACACAGACATTCTGTCACGGTGGAAGGCAGAATACTGAGTGAACTGTGTCTTAGCGTGGTGGAAGGACTCAGACGTGAGAGAGCACGAGAGAGTTGGTAAGCCACGCAGTTAGTCTCAAAATGCTCCCTAACGGAGTTAGAGTCCACACCAATATGAACTCGCGTTCTGAACACACACACAGGTAGTATATAAACGACTCCTAAGAGTCAGAGTACTCACGGCACCGTAGCGAGTAGAGTTGGAGGTTGATATGGTTTGGATGACACACGGGCATGAAGCAAAGCAACTTCAATGTCTGTGTGAAGATACTGAACTTAGTTCCTGTTTATATACCTTACGTGAGTCACTTCCGGTGCCGATTGACATCACGTGACCTGGTGCGTGTGACAACCAGAGACGACCTGAAGTGAGACCCGGCTGCTCCCCACACTGCGATGCCAGGAGTGATGCTGATTCGTCTCTCCACAACAATGGCAGGATTGGTCTTCTCCCCTCAGCACCGCCATACGTGCACATGGTGGTCATCCGTGGTGATGCAGAACAGCACTGAACCAGCTACGTCATCACTCGTTACCCGTCCCTGCCTCCCGGTTACTCCACCATTCTGAACACAGCTGGTTCTGCCCTGGTGTTGACGGACAAGGCTGAGGAACCCCCAGTCGGCTGATCCCAGGCCTGGAGATGTCCAAAAGATGGCGGCACCCATGCAGGTTGCAGCTTACAGAGCTCCCAAGACCGCAGTGTAATGTTAACTTTTGTATTACTTTGCAGCCTTTGTTTACTTCGGCGGATGGAGAAGTGGACCTGGTCAAAACGCATGCACCGCGATCAGAAGCAGAAGTGAGGCAAGTGCCACGTTAGCATGAGGCTAAAGGCTAACCCCACCAGACCAGCATTGCTGTCTGTTCTACTTGCAAATGTCTGATTGCTGAATTACATCAAGCTGCAGCGAGCAAACCAGTGGGAAATGAGAGACGGTTGTGTTTTTATTTTCACTGGGATATGGCTGCAAGACAACATCACAGACTTGGCTATCCAGCTCGATGGACTAACCAGCTTCAGAGCGTCTCTTTGTCCAGTAAGACTTGTGGTGGGTGACTGTGTGTATGTAAACAGAGAATGGTGTGCAAACGCTGCTGTTGCCATGTGACACTGTTCTCCACAGTTTTATCTGTGAAATGTCAACCTCTTTACCTGCTGAGAGAGTACAGCTGCGTAATGGTGATCGGTGTGTACCTCCTGCCTAGCTCTAATTCTAACCAGGTGCTAGCCGAGCAATATAGGACTGTCAGCAAGCTAGAAACTGCGCACCTCGAGGCATTCTTCATAGTTGCTGAGGACTTCAACCATGCCAACCTGAAGTCAGTTCTCCCAAAGTTCTTCCAGCATGTGAATTTTACTACCAGAGGGGAAACTGCTTGGACATTGTCTATACCAACGTTCCAAACCAGCCCGCAAGAACATCAGAGTGTGGCCAGCTGGAGCTGTTTTGGCTCTCCAAGACTGCTTTGACTCAACTGACTGGGATGTTTTTGGGGAGGCTGCAATGAATGAAGACTCTATCAACCTTGAGGAGTACACAGACCCTGTAACTAGTTCCATCTCCAATTGAGGGTGTTACTGTCTCCAAGGGCATCACCACGAGAGCCAACCAAAAGCCCTGGATGTCGTGAGAAGTTCGCAAGCTGCTAAAGATCAGAAATGCAGCCTTCCACTCTGGAGACAAGGCTTCCCTCAGGGTTGCCTAAGCCAACCTGTCTCGCGCAGTGAGGAGAGCAAAGTGGGACTACAGGCAGAGGATCAACGAGCACTTCAACAGCACAAGAGACACACGTCGCATGTGGCAGGGCATTCAGGCCATCACAGACTGCAAGCCTAACCCACACAGTAGTGACAGTGATCCCTCCCTACCAGACGAGCTCAATGAATTTGGTTCGATGCACAGAACAATGAGCCTACGAGGAAAGCGACACCCCCTCCAGCGACCATATACTTCGTCTCTCCACAGCTGATGTGAGGAGGACTCTCTCCAGAGTAAATCCACGCTGCACGACCCAACCTCAAACCAGGCCGAGTGCTCAGAGAATGCGCACACCAACTGGCTGATGTCCTAACGGACATCTTCAACACATCTTTGAGCCAGTCGTCTGTGCCAGCATGCTGGAAGTCCACCATCATTGTCCCAGTGCTAAAAAAGTCATCAGTCACGTGCCTGAACAACTACCGACCCGTTGCACTCACAACGATCACCATGAAGTGCTTTCAACGGCTGGTCATGGCACATATAAAGACAAATCTCCCCACATCTCTAGATCCACTTCAATTTGCATACTGGTCCAACAGGTCAACTGAGGATGCCATATCCTCTGCTCTCCACCTTTCACTGACACATCTGGACAAAAGGGACACTATGTCAGCCTGTTATTCATACACTTTAGCTCCACCTTCAATACAATTATCCTGCAAAAGCTGATTGTGAAACTGAGCAGGCTAGGCCTGAACACCACTCTCTGCAACTGGATTTTGGAAGTTCCTGACAGAGAGGCCCCAGTTTGGATAGGCTGCAATACCTCCAGCACCGTCACGCTGAGTACAGGAGCACCACAGGGCTGCATACTCAGTCCTTTGCTCTTCACTCTGCTAACTCACGATTGCACAGCCACATACAACACTAACCACATCATCAAGTTTGATGACTTGAAGCTAGCTAGTGGGCCCTTACTGTTGTGGTCTGGCGTGGGAGGGTGGCCAGTTTGAGCAGTCGGGCCTTGGAGGTGTCCCAGGATCCCCAGGACGGTCCATGTGAGGAGCTCCAGCTGGTCGGATTGGGCCTGCAGCTGTTGGTGAAGAGGGAGCACCTGAGTGTCCTCCCCCCAGGTGCCTCCATGTCACTCGCTGACTGCACGTGTCGGCAGCTCCGCGTCGACCATGAGCGGGGGCAGCTCTGCATCGGCCTCGTGCTGCGGCCCGACGACCACGCCATGATGGTGCTTGGCAGTGGTCGTTGTGGAATGTGGAGAAGCCGTGGATGCAGCGCGGTTCCTTCTCCTCCGCCTCTTTTGGGACCATATCCTGACTCCTAGCGTTAATGTGGATAACACAGCTATTCTTCCTATATTTACAGTAAAATCAGATCACTACCTCATTACATATGATCTTCATCTTAATCATAATGTAAGCACGTCCTCTCGCTTTTGTATCAGTCGTGCAATTACGTCCACAACAGCTCGTAGTTTTATTAAGAATCTTCCAGAAATATCAACCCCATCCGGCACTCCATCTTGTCCAGCAAACTTAGATAACCTGACTGAATGCTTTGAGAACTCTCTTCGATGTACTCTAGACTTCGATGCACCCTGAGCTGCTCCCTGGTTTAATGATCAAACACATGCGTTAAAGCAAAATGCGCGTAGACTAGAACGCAAATGCCGATGGATTAATTTGGAATTCTTCCACACCGCCTGGAAGGAGAGCCTTAGATACTACAACAATGTACTTACCACGGCACACTCTGCCTATCTATCATCCCTCACCTGAATATAAACAACCCCAGGTTCCTGCTTAGTATAATTTCTAAACTAACTAAGAACTCAATCGAGAAATTCGACTCAACCACATTTGCCACCTGATTCAGCAGACACAGATACTGTTGCTGAAAAACTGACATATTTTACTCCAGTCAGTCAAACAGAACTTTCTGCAGTTATTCTCTTTTCAAAATTCTCTACCTGTTCACTTGACTCTATTCCTACAAACCTGCTTAAAGAAGTCTTACCAGTAATCACCGGAACTCTCCTATCAGTGTTAAACGCTTCACTTAATATCGCCTTATCGCCTTACCTAGAACCGCCTTATCCTGGCTTATGCTGACTGACCACTATCAGTTTGTAAGAGTTAACGGGGAATCCTCAGCACCCACCAGAGTAAAATACGGTGTCCCACAAGGTTCTGTTTTAGGACCCCTGTTATTCACTTTGTACATGCTGCCACTAGGCATGATTATTCGGAAACGTGGAATTAGCTTCCACTCTTACGCAGATGATTCACAGCTTTATTTCTCTGCAAATCCCGATGATAAACCTAGATTAAATAAGATTGTATGCCTGTACGCCATGACGCCTGAACACCCTGACACCTGTACACCATGAAGCATGTATGCCCTGACGCCTGTACGCCATGACGTCTGTATGCCCTGATGCCACTACGCCATGACTCCTGTATGCCATGACGCCTTTACATAAATGTTATAAACTGATTTGCAGAATGTGACTTAGTACTGGGTGGAGAAACCCTGGTTGGCACATCTCAGGATGGATTCTGGCCCACTGCTCTTAACAGAAACCCTTTAGGTTTCTTGGCGGCTGCTTGGCAGCTGGAAGCTTCAGCTCCTTCACAGAGTATCTACAGGACTGAGGTCTGGAGACCGGCTCGGCCACTCAAGCATCCTTCACGCGTTTCTTCTTCAGCCATTCCTTTTCTCCCTTGACAGTGTGTTTTAGGTCATTGTCCTGATGGAAACCCATCGTCAGTTCTCATCCAGCATTTTATGGTAAGTGGCTCCATTAATTCACGACTGTGATGGTGTTCTTTAGGTCAGACTCAATATTTCTCTTCCTCCACAGTGGGTCGAGTTGATGCCAAAAAGCTTGGTTTTGGTCTGACAACAGCACTTTCTCCCAAACCTTCTCTGAATCATTTAGATCTTCACTGGTGAACTTCAGATTGGCTGTACATGTGCATTCTTCAGCAGGAGGACCTTCAGGCACTGCAGGATTTCAGTCCATTATGATGTAGTGAGTTACCAACAGTGACTGTGGTCCTGCCTTCAGGTCATTAATAAGCTCCTCCTGTAGTTCATCGTCCAACCCATCCAGTCACAGCATGGAGCTCCAGACTGAGGGCACCTGACAGTCATATTATATTTCTTCCATTTCCAAATGATCACACCAACAGTGGTCACCCTCTCACTGAGCTTCCTGCTAATGATCCAGTAACCCGATCCAACCTGGTGGAGGGGGGGCAAACTTATAAATTCAGCAGGAGCCTACCCCAATCCACCCCCCCACCCCCGCTGTACAAGTATGTGTGTATATAAGTATGTATATGTAGCCCATAGTCTTTATAAATATGTAAACATGTAATAATATAAAGCTTTAAAGTTTCATTTTAGCTTCATGGCTTCAGTCTCATTGATTCTATCAACCACACACACACACACACACACACACGCATACACTGCACATTACCTACTCTGGCAGCTTGACAGCCTTATTTCCTCACACACACAAATCTTTTCTTACTCTCTCTCTCTCTCTCTCTCTCACACACACACACACACACACACACACACAAATCTTTTCTTACTCTCCCTCACACACACACACACACACACAAATCTTTTGTCTTTCTTTCGCTCTCTCTCTCTCTGTCTCTCTCTCTGCCTGTCTCTCTCTTAGGTGGTTCTGGGTGAATGTGGAGCGATAAGGCCACTGAGTTATTCAGGGGGTGTTTTGGGGGGAGATTTATCCAAATGTCGGCATTTTCATTTGGGTCCAATAACCTGAGATATGAGAGTTAGTCACACACACAAACACACACACATGCCTCTCATAGCTAACCTCAGAGAGCTAACCTCTCAGAGCAAACCTCACAGAGCTAACATCTCAGAGCTAACATCTCAAACCTAACCTCACAGAGCTAACCTGTCAGAGCTATCTTCACAGAGCTAACATCTCAGAGCTAACCTCTCAGAGCTAACCTCTCAGAGCTAACCTCACAGAGCTAACCTGTCAGAGCTAACTTCACAGAGCTAACATCTCAGAGCTAACATCTCAGACCTAACCTCACAGAGCTAACCTGTCAGAGCTGTCTTCACAGAGCTAACCTGTCAGAGCTAACTTCACAGAGCTAACATCTCAGAGCTAACCTCTCAGAGCTAAGCTCACAGAGCTAACCTCACAGAGCTACATTTTGTACATTTGACAGGAAAACAGTGGGAAGCGCTGTCCGGCTAGCATGGATACCTCCACGCTTGCCGCGCTTCCTTTTCTTGCACACCGCTTTTGGTGTCTTTCCGGTCGGCCTTGGTGCTTGGAGGAGCCTGTAGCTTTTCCATTGTGTCTCCGTCAAGCGACGCTTTGATGTTTTCTCCAATGTGGACAAGAGACTGGTGATCATACGTGAGCTTAATTTAGGGAGATGCATTTAGCCACAGAGGAAGAGTAATATAAATGAGCAAACAGTACACTTCTACGCTACTGTTTGCTTCTGAGTTGCTGAGTTGCCGCTGCTTCCTAAATCGCCGCCATCTTGGAAGTACTATGCTTTTGTCTCAGAGGTTGTTTGGTTATGTATTAACTGATTGTCGTGCGTTCCCTTCTGTTTTTGTAAATGGCGTCCTGTTATATGTTTGACTACTCTTCGGAGAGAGAGTCTTGCTTGGTTATTGCTTGGTTATTTGTTTCAAGCCTGATTAAATTTCACAGATTATTTTCTTACTCTGACTCTTTTATTCTGTTTTGGCCAAACCCACTCATTCATAAGCTCCTGTTCCATTACCTTCAGACTGTTAGATACAGACCTTTTTATTTACAGAGGAAATTCACCCAAAACACACACACACACACACACACTCTCACACACATTTACAGTCAGAGACACTACACACACTCTGAACTGCTCATAGTCATGGTGTTCTGTGTTCTGTTATCTGTTCTGTGGTGTTCTTTAGAGAAGAGAATAGAAGAGACAAAAAGAAAGCAGAACAGAAGAGAGTATAAGAGAAGAGAAGAGAGGAGAAGAGAAAAGAGGAGGAGAGAAGAGAAAAGAGGAGAAAAGAGAAGAGAAGAGAAAAGAGAAGAGAACAGAAGTGTCAGTTCTGGAAGCTCTAGTGTATCCTCAGGATTTTGTCTCCGTTGGTCATTATTGCTAATTTAGATGTATGGATCTGTCTCTCTTGGGCAACGGTGCCCCCTTCTGCGCCTCAGACTCAGCTGGACCACTTTCATTCTCTCTCTGTCTCTCTCTCTCTCTCTCTCTCTCTCTCTCTCACACACACACACACACACACACACACACACGTACTTAACACTCTTTCATTCATCACCACAGCAGTTACTGTCACAGTCCAGCATAATTGGAGATGCTGGATCAGCATGAGGGAGAGGGGGAGGGGCCGAAAATGTAAAAAAGGAGAGAGAGAAGGAGAGGAAGTTAGAGAGAGAGCGAGAGAAAGAGGGATGAAGACTAAGAAAGAAAAAGCAAGAGAAAGAGGGATGAAGACTGAGAAAGAGAAAAGAGAGTGGGATGAACTAGCCGTGATCCTCCTGCCTCAGCGCCGGCGGCTGCTTTGCGTAATGCATTCCCAGTTTGGTCTGTGGACTGGGACCGGAACAATGTCCAGTTCAGTCTGGACTTTATTCCTGCACAGTCTCTGTCCTGCTGTGTTTATTCCTGCACAGTCTCTGTCCTGTTGTGTTCATCCCTGCACAATCCCTATCCTCCTG
>JBBPDB010000001.1:24573429-24587443 GCA_037974465.1 Brachypetersius altus
AACTGCTGTTATTCCCTCATCACCTGCCGTTATACTCCTCATCACCTGCTGTTATTCTCCTCATCAACTGCTGTTATTCTCCTCATCAACTGCTGTTATACTCCTCATCAACTGCTGTTATTCCCTCATCACCTGCCGTTATACTCCTCATCACCTGCTGTTATTCTCCTCATCAACTGCTGTTATTCTCCTCATCAACTGCTGTTATACTCCTCATCAACTGCTGTTATTCCCTCATCACCTGCCGTTATACTCCTCATCACCTGCTGTTATTCTCCTCATCAACTGCTGTTATACTCCTCATCAACTGCTGTTATTCTCCTCATCAACTGCTGTTATTCCCTCATCACCTGCTGTTACTCTCCTCATCACCTGCTGTTATTCCCACATCACCTGTGTGTTTGTGTGCATGTGTGAGAGAGCAAAAGAGAGAGTTAAGAACTCACTGGTGGCGTTTTTCCCGTCTCTGCTCACCCACTTCTTCAGCAGCATGAAGCTCTGGGCGGTGAGGGAATTTGGGTTTTCTGTGCGAATGTGATTGATCTCATCCACTGAGAAGTTCATCTCTCGAGCCAGCTCTGCAATCAGATCACAACACATCACATCACAGCACTACACATCACATCACTACGCTACACATCACATCACTACACTACACCCCACATCATTACACTACACTACACTGCACATCACTACACTACACTGCACATCACTACACTACACATCACATCACTACATTACACATCACTACACTACACTGCACATCACTACATTACACATCACTACACTACACTGCACATCACTACACATCAATACACTAAACTACACAACACCTGACTACACAACACTATTTAATTCTACACTACACTATACTACCGATACGTATAGACTATATACCGCTACACTTCACAAGACAACACAGACTACACTGCGCTGTACTGATGTGTCTCTATGTCTGATCCAGTATACAGAGAGAAATGCTGCAGTGTAAAACTGTATTTAGCCAGGAAGGGGCGGTGTAACACCAAGGCCATTACAGCTCTCACTGCTACACCACTGAAGCACTCTCTACCTCTCACTGCATACAGGAGCCACTCTAACATCAGAGCTGGAAATAAAGCACAGCATCCAGTTTCTGAATCAAATCACAATGCCCAGCGTGTTTCCCTGGGGCTCATTAAAATCGCTCTGTTCGGCTCCGTTTAAGCCAGAGTTTAAGCAGTCTCACCGGTCCAACTGAGTCCCAGGTGATCGGCCACAATGGCCATTCGAAGATCTGTTCTTTCACACGGGCTTTGTGGACCTGGCAAACAGAGAGCATCAGAGAAAAGCTATTAGCATTGATTGACAACATTGCACCCCATTTAAAGTCATGTAAACACAAGCGGCTGTGTCCTTTTCTGGCCAAACTGTGTTTAGGTGTGACTGGAGCTCTGTTTTTATCCAAACAAGCATAAGAGAACAGGGACCATCATACTGCAAGAACAACAGGGTGGGAATTTTGCTGAGAGTGGCAAGAAAAGGAGCAGAGCGCACAAACTGCTGTGTCTAAAAACACATAGTGCTCTGAATACTTCTGTGAATTGAAATTCTACAGAATCTATGCAGGCAATCACTGTGACAGTATTAAATTTAAAGGAACAAAAAAACAACCAAAACAGAAGGTCTGTAGCTTTCCAGATATTACATAAGGGTGACTTCTGATGAACAAAGGAGGCATGCAGGCATCCTGTACAATTCCAGTTACACGGTTTACTGAGAGTGAATATAGACACTGAAACTGCAGCTTTCTGCCAGCGACTCTTGCACAGACAGACTGTCCAGTGGCCCCTCCCTCCCTAACATGCTACACCGACTGTCAAAGGTGGGGGAGAGAGAGAGAAGAGGGGATCCGACAAGGACAGGTACAGTAACACTCACACAGTACAGAGATGGGAGAAGAATGACAAAGATGGACAGCTACTGTTCACGTCACAGGCAAACTCAGTCAGTCAATCACAACGGCTCATGCAACTAAGGATCAAATAAAGTTTTCAATAAAGTTTTACAAACTAGGCTTGATCTCCGCGACGGGGGGCGCCCCGCGAGCACCTGCGCCCTTATTGCCCTCCTTCCCTGCTCCTGTCCGCCTAGTTCTCCTCCTCTCACTGCCCGCGGACCTTGTGACCTTTGACTTTGAGGGTGTGACCCCTCTGGAGGAGCCGGCAGAGAGGGAGGGCTGGGACTGGGAGGGGTCCGATAGGGAGGTGCTTCGTGACGTGCTGCTGTCCTCCTCCGACTGCTCTGCCTGCGTCTGTTTCTCCTCGTCTGAAAGGCGATCCGCCACTTTTGCTGCTCCCCCGCTAACGCTCTGAAAGAACTTGATCGACTGCCTACACAGTTCACTCAGGTTGGCTCTGTCTGCCTCGCTAAATGCACAGTCATTTGCAGCAGCAGCACCTGAGGACCTGTCCCTGGCTGGCTGCTGGGGGGGGACCACCTGCCTGACTACCCTCCCTCCCCCTCCGAGCCTTCCTGACCTGGACCCTGTCTGAATGGTGACTGCGCCATTCCTTTTGATTTCTTTGACTGGAATTCTAGATCTGGGCTCTACCATGCTAGATGCAGGGTCCACTTTCCTAGCCTCGGGTTTTACAGCTTGCCTAGGTTTCTGCTTGCCTGAGCTTTGATTGTTGAAAGTGAACCCTGCGGCCTTGACTGGGAGCCTAGACTTGGGCTGTCCTTTGACCTCCACCTCTTTCTGGGAGTCTGCTTTCCTGTCCTGACCCTGAGTGCTGGAGCTGCTCCCTGCTGTCTCTGTGGGGACCCTGCAGAACTGAGCTTCTATCCTACTGGCTTTCTGCAGAGTGGGTTCAGAAGATGACTGGAGGTTAAACACTACACTGCAACAATGGATGTAGTTAGCCTGAACACTGGAGGCCTCTAGATTATTGTTGTTATTGCAGTTCTCTGAGGGGAAATCTTTCCTATCAGTTACTATGGAATCAGGGCACCTGCTACCAAACGGACTCTCAGATATGTGGGTCTCCAAACTAACGTATTCCAGCTTCTGACTTGCTGAGGCATCTGCTTTAAAGTCACTCAGTTCTGCAGAACCAGAGTCTTTCTTTATGGTTATGGAGGCAGCGATTCCCATCTTTATAGGGGTGCGCAATTTAGGGTCGACCTTAGAGGCCGTGACAGTGCAAGAGGAGGCGGTCTCGCCTACAGTGTCTGTGCATGGAGGTGCATCCAGGCAGCCAGCGCTGCCCTGAGCTGGACTGCCTCTGGATGGTGTAATGTCTGTGATGGCCTCTACCTTCCCCTCTACAGTTCTCTCCCCTGCCTTTGTTTGGGAGGCACCTACACCCGCACTTCTGCCCCCTTTTCCCGTGTCCCCTGACATCCCATCTGCGGTATGCTCACCAATCTGGAAAAACTGTAGCCTCTCCTCAACAAAGTCCCGCTTGCTCATGTCAATAGCGCCACTGCGGGTCATCTCAAACATCTTTCCCTCGTGGAAGGGGAAGGGGTTGGGCTCGCTAGTTGGGGTGCTCTCATCAGTTGGTGTTCGAGCTGGAGTGGTGTCCGGAGTTGTAGCTTGTGACTTGTCTTCCACTGACAAACCAAAAGGCTTTGGATCTTCATCTTTGCCTTTAGCATCAAATACTCCTTCCTCTGCTTCTTTGCTTGACCAGGGGTCAAAGTCCAAGCCTTTAGTGGCAACAGTTTTAAAAGTGGTATTTAGTTCCTCCTCGAGTTTGTAACTGAAATAACTATCTGCATGCCCTTGCCTGTCAGGATGCCTTCCTTCCAAGGAGTAGATCTTGTCTTCGTCTTTATCGGTCTCTGATTTTTTGCCTGATGAGCTTTTGGATTTTGCCTTTTCTCCAGTGTCCTCGTTAGGAGTGCTCTCCTCTTCAATCACCTCCAATTTGCTCTGGCTAAATGATCGATCGCCAGTTTTTCCATCGTTAGAAAGGCTGGAGGTTTTGGGATCACTCAACCCATCATCCTCATCCTGCAGATCGTAACCATCAAGAGAGTCTATCTCTGTGGCATCGGTGTCGTGGGAAAACTCTGCGGTTGTTGCTATAGAGCAGTCAGTGATAGACTGGTCATTACCATTCTGCTCAAAGTCCACATCGTCTACTTTGATTACACCGTTCACACTCGACTCTTTGTGATGGGAGTCATTCCTCTCTGGTTTCCGAGGCCTGACATGTTTCTCACCCTCCTCTGCCATTTTGAAGGTGTACTTTTTGAGAGGAATGGGTTGAAAGACTGATTCATCATCGCTGGAATCAGTGTTGTCAGCTCCGGGTGGGAGAGGAGAGGGTGGTTGGACTCGGATTACAGGTTCTGCAAGGAGGTGCCTGTCATGCTCCTCCTGAAGATTTACCTCCATCATTTCTGTTTCTGCCTCGGATGATGTACAGGACGCCTTTCTCTCAGGGACAGGGTGCTCTCTTTCTAGTGGTGGAGGTGGAGGAAACTCAATGTACGGCACCCGTTTGTCTTTTGCTCTTTTCCCAGGTGATTCATGTTTCCCTTTTGGAAGCTCAATGGCAGTGGCAGGTTTGGCTTTCTCTGCTGGTAGTTCCCTAAAGATGAAAGTCTTAGATTGCTCCTCTTCCTCTGATTCCTCTGGGATTGGGCTAGGCATGCCAGTCATGGAACCGATGACGGACTCTGGCGCTCTAGAATTGAGGTCAGAGCTAACGTCCTCAGAGCTGGGTGTCTCAGGCGTGACAGGACTTCTTCCAGAACTGTCCATAAAAGTCACCTGCTCTAATGTGTCGTCCTCTGGGCTGCCCTGAGGTGAGGACTGCTGTTTCTGTTTGACACTGTAAAACGCACCCCTGGTCTCATGTACTGTCCGGCTCTCATGGCTGACTACTTTTTTGTAGGTGCTGAGTTGTCCAGTGGCTGTCTCCTTCTCATACTGCTTGCCCACTTCGATGCTGACATATACAGGTAGTGGTTTGATGTCGGCAGTAACACCTGGAGAAACTCTCTCTATATACTCAATTTGATCGCTAACAACACCATTACAGACTACATTAGCAGTTCCTACTGACAACACATCAGTGGACGACTTGTTTGCATCAGAACTACAGTGATGCTTGCTTCTATCTAACGGTGGTATGTGGGATCCTGCTCCATCTGATGAATCTAGCTTTAATGTACTACTCTGGTGATGATCTATAAAACTAGATGAAACCCTAACAGGAATTTGTGATTCCGAGTTTTTTTTTAGAGAACCACTGCGTTTGTCAGTGCTACCGGGGTCTTCTCGGATCACCAGCTCTGTATATATGATCTTTTTGGTCGTCTCTCCTGTGGTGGCGTTACCACTCTCTTCACTGTCAACCATAGCATCTTGGACTAGGGTGTGGGACATTTTTGACTTTTGGGCTTTATAGTGTCCATTGCCATGACTCTCCCACGTTTTGTAAACTTTTCGATCTTTATCTGCATCTTGCTCTTTGCTAGAGACACACTTCTGATGTTTTGCGGTACTGTTATCTGATGCACTTCTATTTCTGTCAGCAAAAGCTTGGGCTCTCCTCATATTATAACTTTGCCCAATCTCACTATCTTGAACTCTCTTTGGGCTGTGCTCGCTTTTGGAAGAGTCTGTTGTTTTTGGAAGATTCCCTCCAGAAAAAGCTGGATAGACTGGCAGTTTACTTTCTTGTAGCTTCCTCACTGGAGAGCCAGAGGTTTGATCCCACTGGGGGCCCTTATCTTGCTTTTGAGCCTCAGCTTCAAATTTCATTCTCACAGAGCTAACTTTGGATGTTGAGGGCTGAAAATACTTTGAGGTCTCGCTGGCACTACTCGCTGAAGAGCAGTCACCTTGTTTTCCATTGTCATCATTGCATTTATGCAAAACACGTCTCTCTGGGCTACTAGGAAGACTGGCACACTTCCTATCATGAGCACCATACCTGTCTCTGAACCTGTCTCTGCTCCACTCCTCTCCACTCCCTCCACTCCTGAACACTGATCTTTCAGGGCTGCTGCAGGTAGAACTGGGTCCAGATCTGGTTTCTCGAGCATCTGCCCTGCGGTGCTTCTTCTCAGGGGAGTGGAGCTCATCATTTAGTTTCTCTGTTTTTTCACGAAAAAACTGTGACACTTCACTGAGCTTCTCCTCCGCCTCTTTGACTGTTCTGTCTACTCTGTCCTCATATATCATCTTGTCTCTATTTTTATTTTGCCTGTCTTCAGACACTTTCATCCAAATTGACTTTTTTGGACTACCAGCATCTGATGCGTACTGCAGCAGGGTCAGCTTGTCGTAGTTTTCATTCTCACTCGAGGCTGTGGCCGGCTTGTCAGGTTTTAGCATGAACTCTCTCATTGAGCCACCATGTGGTCCTTCTTCATAGTAACGAGATCTGTCAATCACAGATTCGTCCGAGTCTGAATGAGAAGAGTCTAATTTCTCAGAGAAGAGCATTTTCTCAGCAAATTTGTACGACTCTCCTCTCGTATCTGCCGATTCCTCCTCGTGGTATTCGACTGAGTGCTGACTGAGCAGTTTCAGAGTTTTGTATGAGTCATCACCCATTAGCTGGGCAGAGCTGGGACGGCTCTCGTCCTCCTGAGAGACAGGAGTGTTCACTCTGGAGGAGTCCAAATAGCAGGGCAGGGATTCCTCCGGCTCCTCCTGCAGTTCCAACTCCTCTCTGTTTTGAAGTTCTTTCATTCCGCTACTCTGGTAAATGTACATTTCTTTCTCAGGGTGATTTTGGGTTTGCCTGATGATGACTTCTGTTGGTTCAGCTTTATTTCCTTTCTCAATATGGACCTCAATGATGCGCTCCACTTTGGGCATTGAGTCTCTATCCAAAGGCCTCTGAGATTGGTCCACTCCTTCACTATTGCCTTTGTGCTCAAATAAGCCTGTTATCTCTCTAGAAGGATCTCGGCCTGACTGAAAGGCCTTCATGATGTCTCTCACAGACATGGTCTCCTCAAGCCTCTCTGTGGCAGCCTCTTTACCTGGTGGTTTGTGGTAGACCATGCGGGTGGTGGTTGTGATATGAGTTTCCTCTTTGAGCCGCATGCCTTTGCCCACTACGTCTTCTTCTGGATTGGTTCTGGCTTGGTAGGCTTTCACTCTCTCCTTGATGGAGCCACCAGGGGATCTGGGCTCTGAATCGATGCATCGTGCAGGAGGCTTTGCCATTTTAACCTCCTCCATTCCAGACTCGTTGGTGTCCTCTGGGGGCTCGTAGCTCCGGATAACATGTACCACTTCGGTCCGTGTTTCAGTGATGACCGGTGGGATTTCCTGAAACAGAGCTTTAGGTCCCATTCCTTCAGCACTCTGAGGCGCTGAGGGCGTTCTCTCACTTCGAGTCTCAAACCCACTATCTGACAGTGGACTTTTATCTTGGTCATGAGAGATATCATCTGGTGAGTCAAGGACAACATCTGGCCCAAACAATGCATCTGCCAGCTTGCACAGCTCCTTCTCTGAGGGGGATGGGCGCATGTTGGAGGGGGGCATTTTCAGCTTGTGCTCTTGAACTGCCATGGCAGGTTTTAAGACACGTTTCTGTTTCTCCTCTCCCTCTCTCCTCACCTCCTCCGTCCTCTGTTTTGCTTCTACAAGTTTTGACAGTGGGCTTGTACCGATGTCGTTGGTCAGGTAGTCAACCACCTTTGCTAAATTAAAATCTCTGTCAGGTATGTTTTTTGCCTTGCCTTGAGACGCCACCGTCTCATATCGAGGGGGACACCTCCATCCGTTCTGCTGAATCTCATCGATATCATCCTGGAGTTCTTCTTCAGCCTTGCTATTTTTGATATTTGCTTTACTCTCCCTCAGAACATCCTTGCTTAGTATCTCACTAACTTTGACCAAGTCTTGTTTGACTTTCTCCACAATCCTAAATGGCTCCTCGTCTTCCACTTTGTGCTCTTTGGGGGAGTCAGATCGGAAGCTTTTGGAGACAGAGCTTGCATCCGTTTGCAGGATGGCCGACATTCGGATTAGATCCTCCTTCATTTCAGCCACATCCTTCAGTATCTCTTGGCTGTTGGACAGAGGCGATGGGGAGGTGGACTTCAGAGTTGCGGGGGACATGAACAGGGGCATTTTGACTGGGGAGAGAGTTTTGGCAAAGGAAGACTGTGTTTGGGCACTGGCCTCAGGGGGCACGGTCTTTCTGGGGGACAAGAGCGCGGCGGTTGATTTGGAGATGTCAGGAAGCTTTTTAAACTGGTGCTCTGGCAACACATTTATAACGGAATAAACGGGCACTGTGATTGTGCTGCAGGTGACAGAGGTGGTGGAGTTGGGAGGGGATCTAAGGGAGGCATAAATGGAGCTGGAGCCAGAGGAGCGGATTGACTGATAGGAGGAAGATGGAGAGGACGACACGGACTTGAGTGTGCCATAGCCTGCAGAGCAGGAGTTCAGCGTCTTCTCTACTTCGTCAAAGGCAGCATTGACACTGGTGGTGGCAGCATTGGTTGTAGCCTGTATTCTCTCCTGTAGGCTTCCAGACATGAATGAATTCGGTGAGGGGGAGCGGTATTTAGTGGGCGACACGCTCCCGTTGATTAGGGCTGCTGCACTGGGGGTAGGGTTACCTTTGAGTGGTGAGGAGAGTGAGCTGAGGAATCCCCTGTGAGAGCTGGAAGCATCGGTGGTCGTTCGGCTCGTGGAGAGGCCTGGGACTGTTTTAATAGGGGAAGCAGTGGATGGAACATTTGAGGTTATGACAGATTTATAGGGCAAACTGGAGTTATACGTGTTGAGAGAGGACTTGGGTGAAGCAGGCGGCGTCATAGCAATGGATGATCTCTCCAAAAGTGAACCTCCAGCAGGAACCGGAGAGGTTCTGGCAGAAAGGGCTGCCAGGGCCTTTACAGAGACCGGGTCGGGGGCGTTCTTTCCTGGGGACGACAGCAGGGTTGGGGAAGCCTGGACTGGGTATTGGGCCTGCTGCACAACTGTCTTAATGGGGGACGAGATGGTTCTGTAGGAGCGTATTGGTGATGCTATGTCACTGGCGGATTTGATGGAGGATGCAGGTGAGCCTCCGATGACTGATCTGATGGGGGAGGCAGAGTTCACGGACCACACGGACCTCAGTGGGGAGGCTGAGGGGGTGTTGGAGGAGGAGCTGGAGAGCGATCCGAAGCCAGACTTGGCCTGACAGGCGACGCTGACGGGCGGGCTTGTCGCCCAAGCCTGGTAGGAGCGCGTCGTAAAGACAGGCTTGTAAGCGTAGCCAGAAGGCTGCGGCGTGGCTTTCGGAGTGGAGTTGTTGCCTCTTTCGGCTGTTTCTGACGCAAATTAACAAACCAAACATAACAATGAACAGAAATTGTTAAGAGAAAGAAAACAGAGAGACGGGAAAGAAGTTTAGTCAAGAAGTTTCATCAAGATGTGCCAGAAAATAGCAAATACACTGTCATGGACTGCTGTAATACACAATGGACATTTTTTGACAAACTGATGGTGACAAATAGTGAATGCAAACAAAAGACAGAAAAGAAACAAATGTAAATGAAAAAAAAAAACAAGAAGCAAAAGAAAACTGGAAAGGAGCGCAGGACTGTGAAATGCAACCATGTATACATAAATACAGCAAAAACATCAAATTAATCATGTGTAAAAAGGTTAAAAGAGTTCTGCCAATGAGAATGTACAATAATTACAAGGACAAAAATAGATTCTTTATTTAACAGAATGTAAAATAACACAATGCAAACTCATGAATCATGCAAAACAGAAATATTCCAAAACAAAAAAAGGGGAAAGAATGGCATGAAATACAACAGAAATTCTGATTCTTCGTATGATTTGAAAAACAAAATGCCAGTGAAGTGCAATGACAGAACAGAAGCTAAAAAATGTGCTAATGTGCTAATTTGGCACTGAAATCAGATCCAGTGGAGGTAATAAACACTGCCTACAGAGGATTTCAAAACTCTCTGAAGAAATGGAGAAGAAAATTAGGAACTCACTGGATGCCGGGTCGGTCAGATAGCTGTAGCGCTTTCGCAACGCAAACGAAGCAAAGGTATGGCGTCGCTCTTTGTTGTCGTTCTGAAATAACAAAAAACAAAAAGGCTATAAGAGAACAATCTGACTCGGAACCGAAGTTATTCTTTTGATTTTATCTTTGGTTTTCCATTTTTAAATCTGGAGATAAAAATTAAAGCTTAAAAATTTTGAAAAACATAAAGCCTGTTCCACACATGACCTTCACCAGTATCAGCAACTCAGTTGCTTGTTACTTGGGGGTTGTGCATAAACTTTATTGGAAAACTGATCTGGAATTGTAGTTCTAAAAGAAAGTCCAGTCATATTCAGCGGTTTCTTCATTTAGTTGGAATATTGGTGGTTGGCTCAACAGCGTATTTGTGTTAAATTAAGTCCTCAGGTTCTATTTAATGGCCACATGATGTTGATCTTGATCCGCCAAGAGAGAGCGAAAAACACTTCAGAAACTAAGAGCTCGGTTCAGTAACACTGGTTCAGTTGGATTCTGAGGAGACTTAAGGACGGATCATTTGACACTCGAGCACAGTTCTGTTGAGACTTGGGCATGGTTCAGTCGAGACTCGGCACGGTTCAGTCGAGACTCGGCACGGTTCAGTCGAGACTCGGCACGGTTCAGTCGAGACTCGGCATGGTTCAGTTGAAACTTGGCATGGTTCAGTTGAAACTTGGCATGGTTCAGTTGAGACTCGGCATGGTTCAGTCAAGACTCGGCACGGTTCAGTCAAGACTCTGTACAGTTCAGGCAAGCCTCTGCACGGTACAGTCAAGCCTCAGCACGGTTCAATCAAGGCTCGGCATGGGTCAGTCAAGACTTGGCACTGTTCTGTCAAGACTTGGCACAATTCAGTCAAGCCTCGGCACGGGTCTGTCAAGACTTGGCACGGTTCAGTCAAGATTCGGCACGGTTCAGCCAAGACTGCATGATACAGTCATGACTCTGCACGGTTCAGTCTAGACTCTGCATGGTTTAGTCAAGGCTCGGCACGGGTCAGTGAAGACTTGGAATGGTTCAGTCAAGACTCGGCATGATTCAGTCATGACTCTGCATGGTTCAGTCAATACTCTGCATGGTTCAGTCAAGCCTCGGCACGGTTCAGCCAGGACTCGGCATGGTTCAGTCGAGACTGCATGGTTCAGTTAAGACTCGGCACGGTTTAGTCGAGACTCTGCGCGGTTCAGTCAAGGCTCGACACGGTTCTGTTGAGACTCTGCATGGTTCAGGCGAGACTCTGCACGGTTCAGTCGAGACTCTG
This sequence comes from Brachypetersius altus, assembly GCA_037974465.1. Taxonomy (NCBI): domain Eukaryota; kingdom Metazoa; phylum Chordata; class Actinopteri; order Characiformes; family Alestidae; genus Brachypetersius; species Brachypetersius altus. The sequence goes on from JBBPDB010000001.1 coordinate 24,584,698, forward strand.
TGCGGATCAGTCGAGACTCGGCATGGTTCAGTTGAGACTCTGCACGGTTCAGTCAAGACCCCACATGGTTCAGTTGTGTCTCAGTACTCATCTAATGTACTCTCCAACCAAGCCTGAGCACAGAACTTGAACCTGACTGTCCCATTTAACTCACATAGAGTCAAAGAGAGGCTCTGGTCTACTGAGAAATAGCACATGCTTGAAATTTTTTCAGATGCGAGAAAACAGGACCGACTGGACCCTATTCAGAGACTTCTGTTAAACAGTGACTTCACACTCTTCACACTCGTGGACCAAAGAGCCACTGAAGGACGAGGTGGTCAGCTGAAAACACTGCAGGTCCAAGATCTGAGCATACGGGACGGTCTGTAAATCTACAGCTCCACAGGACCGAAGGAGACAGCTCGTCGATACGAACAGTGAGAGATCAGACCAGCAGGGGGAGCAGAAGCACAGGAACGGAGATCCAGGCCTGGTGTGAGTCTGGCATGAAGTGATGAAGGATTTGAAGGATGTTTTTGGTTGTAGCTGCAGTGACCTGCGTCCTGTAATCCAGTTAATGCAGACTGTCTGTGCGACACTGAGAAACGGCTGCAGCAGAACAGAGAGCATTAAAGGACCAGCACCTCCTTAAACTGGTGAGAGAATTCTGCTCAACCTACTGGGAATGATCAGCAACTGCAGGCTTTTGGAGGATAATAAAATAATCCTATCTGTTTTCACTATAATCATTCATTACTAAGCATCATTTTCACTGCATTAAACCAAATTAAAAGTCCTTTAAAAAGTTGGTGCATAATCTTGCTGGAAAAGCTTTGAAAATGTATATAAATAAACAAAAATCAATAACTGAAATAATTAAACTCACTACTAAACACACAAAGCATGCAATAAAACTAAGCTCCATCTTATGTCAACCAATGAATGATCTGGGGAGAAAAAAAAGCCTCTGACCAATCACAAAGAAGGAGAGCGTCACCATGGCAATGTCTTAAAATAGCTACTAGCACATGAATTACACAGAAAGCTGGAGCGAAACATGTGGAGCCATAATTACCTCATCATCAGGATCAGACTCCGCCTCCTACAGAAATGAGAGAGAGACCGAGAGACGCAGAGAGAGAGAAAGAGAGAGAGATAGAGAGATAGAGAGATAGACGCAGAGACGCAGATGCAGAGACAGAGAGAGACAGAGAGAGAGAGACAGACAGAGAGAGAGAGAGAGAAAGAGAGAGAGGCAGAGAGACAGAGAGAGAGAGTGAGAGAGACAGAGCGAGAGAGAGACAGACAGAGAGAGAGAAAGACAGAGAGAGAGAGACAGAGAAAGAGAGAGAGTGAGAGAGACAGAGGGACAGAGAAAGAGAGAGAGAGAGAGAGAGAGGCAGAGAAAGAGAGACAGAGAGATAGACAGAGAGAGATTAGAGAACCTGTAGTTGCAACAAAAAACTGATCATGTGTTTTAAAGTGCAGGCTGGTGTGTGTGAGTGGTATGTGTGTGTGTGTGTGTGGTATGTGTGTTTGTGAGTGTGTGTGTGGTGTGTGTGTCGGTGGTATGTGTGGGTGTGTGTGTGTCGGTGGTATGTGTGTGTGTGTGTGGTGTATGTTATGTGTGTGTATATGTGTGTGTGGTGTGTGTGCGTGTGTTATGTGTGTGTGTGTGGTATGTGTGTGTGTGTGTGGTATGTGTGTGTGTGGGGTGTGTGTGTGTATGTTATGTGTGTGTGTGTGTGTGTATTTGTAGGTGTGTGGTGTGTGTGCGTGTGTTGTGTGTGGTATGTGTGTGTGTGGTGGGTGTGTGGTATGTGTGTGTGGTATGTGTGTGTATGTGTGTTGTGTGTATGGTGTGTGATTATGCATGTGTGTATGTTTGTATGGTGTGTGATTGTGTGTGTGTGTGTGTGTGTGTGTGTGTGTGCGTGTGTGTGTGGTATGTGTGTGCTTATGTGTGTGTGTGGTATGTGTGTTGTGTGTATGGTGTGTGATTATGCATGTGTGTGTGTGTTTGTATGGTGTGTGATTGTGTGTGTGTGTGGTATGTGTGTGTTTATGTGTGTGTGTATGTATGTGTGTGTGGTGTGTGTGTGTGTCGGTGGTATGCGTGTGTGTGTTTATGTGTGTATGTGTGTGGTGTGTGTATCGGTGGTATGTGTGTATGTATGTGTGTGTGTGGTATGTGTGTTTGTGTGTGTGAGTGTGTGTGTGGTGTGTGTGTCGGTGGTATGTGTGTGTGTGTGTGTGTGTGTCGGTGGTATGTGTGTGTATGTGTGTGTGTGTGTGGTGTATGTTATGTGTGTGTATATGGGTGTATATGTGTGTGTGTGGTGTGTGTGCGTGTGTTATGTGTGTGTGTGGTATGTGTGTATGTGTGTGTGTGTGTGTGTGGTATGTGCGTGTTTATGTGTGTGTGGTGTGTTTGTGTGGTATGTGTGTTGTGTGTATGGTGTGTGATTATGAATGTGTGTGTGTGTGTTTGTATGGTGTGTGATTGTGTGTGTGTGTGTGGTATGTGTGTGTTTATGTGTGTGGTGTGTGTGTCGGTGGTATGCGTGTGTGTTTATGTGTGTATGTGTGTGGTGTGTGTATCGGTGGTATGTGTGTGTGTGGTGTATGTGTGTATGTTATGTGTGTGTGTGCGTGTGTGTGGTGTGTGTGGTGTATGTGTGTATGTTATGTGTGTGTGTTGTTGTATGTGTGTGTGTGTGTATGTGCGTGCGTTGTGGGTGTGTGTATATGTGTGTGGTATGTG
>JBBPDB010000001.1:24589625-24613654 GCA_037974465.1 Brachypetersius altus
CGACTTCCATCCCCTACCTACAGGGGGCAGTCTCTCCCTGGAGCAACTTGGGGTTAAGGGTCTTGCTCAGGGACCCACAGTGGTGGTGCTGAAGGTAGGATTCGAGCCCGTGACCTCTTGGTCCGGAGGCAGGTATCCTACCCACTGAGCTACATCCACCCACCCACAGACTACTCAGGAGCAGAATATTTGATCAGATCTAGTCCTTGCCCCTAATTAACGTACCGTTGAAGGACAGAGATCTGTTGAGAACCACAGCCATTGATTGGAGGCAGGCTTCTAAAACAGAGTTTCGGGACCAGGGTAGAGAACCGAGGAGACACCTGGGAGACTCCCACAGCAGGATGAAGGCAGCTTCTTCCCAACACTGTCAGAGGTCGCAACCACCCTGGGAATGACGCACAGAAGCTGTTACAAATGCAGCAGTCCTAACATAAATGCAAGAGTGAGCAAGATGATCACTGCCAGTCCCTATAAACGAGAGGGCTCGATCATAAAACTGTTGCTTGCTAATCCCTCGGTTTTCAACCTACCGGTATGACTTCCTCACACTGTTGTTTTATTTTATTGAAATGTCTCATTTATGTACTAGTTCAACGTCTTACGTGCCTAAAACACACAAAGCAGCAATAAAACAGGAACAATGTGGAACGAATATTCTGAGATGGACCGTTCTCGTTTAGCTATTGCAACAAGAACAATATTTACATTTAGAAAGGCCGAGAGAGAACTAATAACAGTCAGAAGGATAATTTAAGAACATGTTTATCTGAACTAAACCATAATTAGTGAGCATCGACCGGCTGCACTACAGAGAAAACATATAAATCTTATTATTGTTACCAGAGAGACCTTTAGCCAAGGTGGCCGCCATCTTGGATGTGCACCGCGAGGCCAAACTACAGCGCGCGGCACGGACAAACAGAACGGAGCGAGGAAAAGGCGGAGGACAAAAAAGCACAACAAAAACGCATCCAAACGAGATTTAAATTATATAAAATACACTATTATATTTTATATAATACACTATATTATATAAAATACACTATATTGGGACACACCTCATACCAAGATATTCTGGACAACGCAATGCTTTGTGGACGTAGTTTGTGGAAGAACCTTTTGGATTGCAGCGTGACTGTGCCCCAGAAGGTCCGTAAAAACTTTCAATGTTTCAATGTGGAAGAACTCGACTTGCCAGGCCTTCTCATCTTATTAATTCTCTACAGAATGAATGGGCACAAATGTTGGAGAAATACTCTTGTGGTAAGCCCTCCAAAAACAGTGAAAGCTGTTACAGCAGCTTCATATTAAAGTCTATGTATTGAAAGCAATGTGTCATTTAAGTCCCAATACATTTGACCATAATATTGTATAAGGGCACCAAAACTCAGTACTTTTTATTCTTTAATATCCAAATAAACAAAGCAGCTACTCTTGATAATGATGCTGATTAGTACCTTATATTAAAACAGTATTAAAAATATGTGCAAAACATGGTTCACAAATCTGCTGAAGATCTACATGGTAAAACAATTAACAATATGAACAGCTGTATTCATTATAAATATACCAACATTTAGCCTACAGTCTGTATATATTTATACTGTTATATTTGTTTATATTTTTCTTTGTTTATTGTATTATTTGTTTATTGAATTTTCTAATAATAACATTGTCTCAGGAGTGAGTTAGGATTACTGAATGTTCTCTGTATGTTGTGTTAAAAACATCTTGCATCTTAAAATTGTTTACTCTTTAAATCCATAACCTGTATTGCACTTATACTGTTATGTAATATGTGGTAGATAAGTGGATATGACTGTCAGAGCTGAATGACAAACAAATAATCTTATTGAAATGGGTACAGAGTGGGATGGCAGTATGCCTTGTAATATATTTAAATATACTTGCAAACATGTTATGTCAGATAGTTTAAGACACATATTTCAGGAATGCCAGCATACTTACCAATACTGAAGTAACAATTACAAGACATACAGCAAAGCTAAATTACAATGAAACTAAATGTACATCTCAATGAAGTACATAAAACATGTGCCATTATTTGAATGTTGTGCAAAGCCTTTAATTCCAGCACCAGCCCTGGAATAGTCAAGTGTGCTTCTTTTAAAAACAGACAATAACAAAAATGTACATAAGACACAATTCCTTAAGACAGGTAGTAAGAAACAATAGCACTGGTGAATATAAATAGAGTCTATTGGGCAACACAACCAGAGTCCAGCACATAATCAATGTTGTTGATCACAATGCAATGTAAAAATCCAGTGCAACACAAACAATACTGCAAAACAACAAAACAGAGTAACAGAGTAGCCTCCCATTCACTGACACGTACAGTTAAGACACTAAAATTACTTTGCAGATATAAAGAACTGAGTAAAAGTCTCAGGCACCTGACAAAATGTTACTTATAATATAAATAACATTAATTATAAAAACCCTAATATTAAATAACATTAATACAGTAACTAGTGATTTTATGTATGTTTTCTTAACCATTTCCAGGCCCCTTTACAAAGCCAAGTACTACTTGTAGTTGTCATCAGATAGCTTGTTTTCCTCCATCAATACTTTATTAAATTAAATGAGGTGTTCTGCTATACCTGAAATTTCACAAATCCATTCAACCACTAGGCACTGATGAGAAATCTGCTTCCTTGTTTTTTTGCATTTGTTCTAATAATTTATGTTTTAATTTGCCCTTAACCCATTTGCATAGGTGCCTAAGACTTTTGCACAGTTCTATATGTAGATCATTAGATGTGGTCGAAGTGAACTACTTAAAAAGAAAAAAAGAAAACACATTCAGTCAGTGTTTTGGTACCACAGGGAACAGAACAGCATAGTAAAAGTAACAGTCTGATTTGTCCGAATGAACACATTTTGATTCAATAAAAAAAACCTGTGCATCTAAGAATGACAAGGAACAGCTGAGACTGGTCACCTTTTTCACCTGTCCTGTCTGTTGTCAGAGAAAGTCCTGCTGTCCAACATTTACGCTTGCATTAGCTTGACAGATTTTGGTGTTTGTTTTGTGCAGATGTGTCACCACCCTGCGTACACAGGCTCTGCATCACACGGGACTCCATACAAACGGCCAGACGGTCGCTCCTTCCGCAAAAGGGGAGCCCGAGAGAGGGAGAGTTCACCATCTGTATCCCTCCTCCTCCGCAAAACCAGGAGGATGATGAACAGGAGAGCAACTAAAGAGAAAGAGTGATTGAGAGAAAGAGAGAGAGTTCTAATATAATCAGATACGGACGAAAAATATATAACAGAGCTTCAGGGGACGTTCGTACCTCCTCCTCCAATCACAAGCAGAGCTATGGTGACCGGGGCCAGCTCACATGTATCTCCAGCCTTTCTGAAAAACGTTTCCATACAATAACCTGGTGCAGTGCTGCCCTCTGGGCAGAAAGCATCATTGGGACACTGGATTGGATTCACGTCTGGACTCTGGAAGCAGAGGGTACAATTCAGTTTTAGACTAAACCATTATTTCTAAATGAAATATGATTTACAGAGATAAATACAAAGATGTATTAGAATCATGTTCCTTATATTAGAGGCCAGGTCCCCACAGGTGAAACTGACTGTACGAGTTTGTGTGTGTTTGATTTTGATTTACTATATTTTCAGAAATGACCTGACTATGCAGAACAATTTTACAACAAAATAATCTGCCTTTGTAACATTAATTTTATAACTGAAAGTACAAAGGATTTCTTTCTGGATAAAGATATTTTGGATAAAGATATTAGTTATTAGTTATAGAGTTATAGAGATAACTAAAGATATAAGACAGAAGATTATTTATTTGCAATACAAGAACAACACACCATAAAATTCTTTCTCTGCATTTAACCCATTCACCAAGTGAAGCTGCTGGCAATGAGGCACCCGGGGAGCAGTGTAGGGGGACAGTACCCCAGCCCTCTGATTGCAGGGCCAACACCCTAACCGCAAAGCCATCCAGGTTACTAAATTATATACTGTATATTTATTTATAGTCACTTTTTCCCCCATTAAATTATTCATCGTTATTATAACAGCTAGATTTGGTCACCACTTTTCAAATAAGCTCATTCTTGGTGTTATACAGCTTTCTCTGCTATTACAGAATTATCTACAGCTCAGATAATTAAATATTCTTCATTTGTACAACAACTTTAATATCACCAAATCAGTTTGATCATAATTGTTCAGTAGTGACCTATCACTGCATACAAACAAATGTGTATGTGTACATGTGTCTGTCTATGTGAAAATAGACAAAAAAAAGAGACAAAAATTATATTTGTGTTATGGAAGTAGTGACTCACAGGGCAGTAGTGGTTTTCAGGGCAGATGTTGCAGTTCTCCTGGCCCCACTTGATCTGATAAAAGCCGCTGCTGCAGATCTGACAGATTGTTTGACGGGCAGGCTTGTGCATACCTGCCAAAAATGTACATTTACACACAGGTATCATACATAGCACTTAACATGTTATGTTAGATTCAGTGACAAAAAGGAAAACAATAAAATAAAAAAGCATCAGAGCAGAGCAGATCAGACCAGATGGGCTAGACTTCCCTCCCCACCAATGAGCCCTGGGTGCTCCTGAAGCTGTTGCCAGTTCACCGGTTGCCCTTTCTCTGGCCACTTTTAGCAGGAACTAACAACCGTATACCAGGAACACCCCACAAGACCTACCATTTTAGACATGCTGTGACCGAGTAATCCACTCATCACAGTCTGGGCCTTAAATCACTCAGATCCTCACGCTTGTACTTCGACCCCTCAACTTCAATAATTGACTGTTTACTCGATGCTTAATATTTCCTACCTCTTGAATGGTGCCACTGAAATAGACTTTCAGTGTTATTAGCTTTAATGGTTTTAATGTTTCGATGGCTGATTGATGTGTAATGAACATTTAACATACATTTAATGACAAACATTATTTAACTCAAAGAACATTACTTCAATGCCTGGCAACTTAGAAAATGTCATGCATTCAGAGAGTCATGCATTCAGACTTTTCACAATTTCTGCGACTGTACTCTTCTTTTCGGCTTTTACCGCTGTTTAAAATGTGTGCATTTGCTAATAATGTTTAGTATTGGTTGGGCTTCAAGCCTAGATGATCTAAGCCTGACTAAAAACAGTGCCATTTCCCACAAGTGTTATGTCTTTAGCATGGCAGCATCACTGGTCAGCATTAGAGTTTACCTGGGCGACAGGGAGTGCACTCTTTAGAACCAACCAGTAGGGCTTCAGAGCCAGCAGGACAGATTTGGCACTGAGCACAGTTAGAGGAGCTATCAGACAGGAAAAGACAAAATCAACCCAAACCATTTAATTCAATACAGGGCCACTGATTATATTATTATAACAGTCTTATGTTGCTGCAATATCGATCTTGTGACTAAAAAGAGAGCTAGAAAAAAAAAACGAGTGAATTGAGGCCTTCACAATGCCTCAGGTTTGGCTACTTAAAATCTCAGAGTAAGAAGCATGTGACAGTGCTCTGCAGTTAGGGACTGCCCAAGGGTAAGAAAGAAGCAGTGTTACTTATTCTATAGGATTCCTGCCTGCTATAACGACTTTAAACATCAAAAACAGCACAAAAATATTGATAAATATATAGAGCCAACTTAAACTGCGAAGCTTACATGTACACTAAATGATACAGTATATATATATAATCAACATTACTATATTTTGAAGAAAGCCTTTTTGTGTTTGGCTCAGCACAAAAGTAAAAGGGGCTCTTAATAACCAGACAACTGTAAACAAAACAGCAGCTGTGTGCCCAACTTACTTGCAGTATCTGCCTTCTGGACATGGGTTACAAAAGGTGGCATTCTGCTCTGATGTATAAAAACCTACAAAAACAAAGTTCAATGTTTTCATGCTTTATTCATTTAGGTTAAATGCTGTCCATGTCAAGTTTTATGCCTTTGTTACAATGTCATTATGGGTGGGTTTTCCAGACTAAGAATCGGTCTAGACCAAATTAAATGTAAAGTACTGAAATACCACTTACTACATGCCCAGAATTCTGACCCTGTCCAAATCAAATTACTTCAATGCTCACCAGGTGCACAGGCCATACAAGAGAAGGAACCAGTATTATTATTGTAGGAACCAGCAGAACACGTCTGGCACACGGGGCTGCCGGTAAAGCTGCGGACAGCAGGAGGAAGGGGGAAAACCACTGTTGAGCTTGTTGATGTGTGGTTCGTAGATTCACTTCTCAAATAGTGAGCCCAGAGAAATAGCTGTTTACAGTACTTGGTCAAGGATAACTCACTTGGTGAAGAAGCCGGGTGAACAGGGCAGACACGACTGCTGGCCTGCTAAAGGTTGATAGAAGCCTGGTAAGCAAGCCAGACACGTCGCAGGGAACATACACAGTCCCACCTCTGGACAGCACGAACACAGCAAAGTCTCTGGAACAAAAATTGAACGTATGAAAGCTTTCTTTTTAAATGGTAATCTATTATACTGCACAACTCAATTAAAATGTATGACAACGAGTAACTAGGACTATGCTCTCCAAATCAGGTATAGCATTCTCAGTAGGCTACACATTTGTCATTTGACTAATTTATTTATTCATTTGTGTCAGTGGAATGTAGTCAAACCTGTAGCTAGTTCTGCAAACAGAGGTTTGGACTTTGTAGTCATGTTGGTTGTTTAAGCAAAATTATGATTTGCATCATTCCTGCAACTTCTATTTAAGGTGCAAACTAACTAATATTGTAATAATGAATAGAGAGAGGCTTTTGATCAACCTAAAAAGTACTGCATAGCCCTACTATTAGCATATAGTTTCTTAAATTTAATATTTTAGTTGACCATGTCTTTTTTTCAAGTCACTACTGGATGTCTGAAGAGCTGAAGGAATATTTATGATGAAGTTTCCACTGCATTTACATTTACGGCATTTAGCAGACGCTTTTATCCAAAGCAACTTCCATTCAGCTGGAGCCCTTTCCTACAGGGGACAGTCTCCCTGGAGCAACTTAGGGTTAAGGGTCTTGCTCAGGGACCCAGTGGTGGTCTGCTGAAGGTTGGATTCGAACCCATGACCTCTTGGAATTTGTTGCTCACCGTTGTTGTAGTATGAACCTGGAGCACATGCCTGGCAGGTGGATGTGTTGAGGGAAGAGCAACCAGGCGCGGTGGTGCTGAGCATGACTGGAGTGGTGGTCAGGTTTTCACGGACTGTGGTGGCTGTCACAGTAGGAGTGAGGGTGGTCTGGCTCCTCACCACTCCTGCACACAAGTGATATGTACACACACACACACACACAGTGACCTATTAAGTACAGTGTACTTATAACACAGGACAGAACACTGCTAATTTACAACTATAATTACTACATGGGGGCACAAAACTACACAGCAGATTATCAGATTCCATTGAAAGAAAATAATTATCCGTTTTTTATTACTATTAATCGCTACATAAGCAGTTCTGTTTGTTCTGAAATCTTTAGCACAGACAGTGCTCATTGAGTTACGTCTCGTGGTTTCAAGGTTGGCCTATTTCTTTGATTTAAGGGTTCACAGAGAACACTTTACTTTTTGGAATCACTGAACAATATCGTCACAATGCCCAGTGATATTAGCTTGTACAGAATTAGGGTTTTTTCTTTTAATCCACTGACCTAGAAACAACAGCACTAGCTAAGAAACCTGATCTATTAAGTTGTCAAAGATCCAGTACTCAAATTCTCAATAAAGTAACATGATATGAATATTTTATAAATATAAAATACCGTAACAGTAGAACATTTAAGAGAAAAATGAATGTTCAGTTATTGTTCAATAGTCAGTTTTATTATGTCAGTTCCATTCTAAATAGTAGAAATCATTAAACTAAATATTATACACATTACAGAATAAAGCAATCTAAAATACACATTGAAGTCCATATTGTTCTAGGAACTGACCAGCTAGGCTGTAACTGACAAAAAAATAGGTTTTCTAAGGGTCAGCAGAGAGGAAAACAGAGTCTTTATTGTGAGCATAATCACATTAAGCATGTGGTTGGCTACTCTCCTGAGTTACAGACACCCTCTTCAGAAATGCAGTAATTCTGAGAGGCTAGTCATATGACTCCCTCTGGCTCCAGCGATGTGAAGAACAGTAAGACAAAAATGCCAGTCCTCAGATTTACCTTTCTTTCAAAAGTTCTTCTAAATATACAGGAACATTTCACAACAATTTCCAGTGTGAAATATCATCTACTTAGTTCTCTTCAATTCAGTTATAAGCAATATATTTTGTGACACTGTTCTTTAGACAGGGAAAGTAAAAGGATATGTTATACGTGTATTAAAACATTGTAAAAAGGATGACAGAGAGTAAATTAGACCAGTTACAGGTGATGTGTCATTAGCTTAGTTCAACAAAAAAATTCCCAACTTATTTTTGCGAATTATTCTTAATGACTGTAAACTGTCACCAAAGAAAGTAACATTTTCTTCAGCTCATTAAGTTGATTTTTGAGAAGTCTAAGAAAGGTTTCCTCACTCAACTGACACTCTGCTTTAACCAGTAAAAGGAAAGGAGATTTGAGCGTATAAGAACAAGGGGATGACGGAGAGTAAATCGGAGCAGACTTGACACACTCTGATGCATCACACACATACACAACACAATATAAACAGAGACAAAACATCTGGAAGAACCTGGCAAACCGGCTTCTCCGTCTTGCCCAGATGAACAAGAACATAGTAAGAAGAAAAGATAAGGTTTTACACAGAAAAACACGAAGGACAACCGACCGGACTCACCCAGCAAACATGCGACCACCACAACAGCCCGGGCTCCCCAGTGTGCCATGTTTCAGTAATTCCTTCTCGAGTCACAACATCTGCTCTATCGGACTAAATTCATGGCCGAGAGCTCAGATCGGCCAACCCGCTAAAAATCAGCACAGAGTCTTACAGGGAACTCCGGTCATTCCCCTGGTCTGTGGCTCATCTATGTCATATGACAAATGACTAGTCATGTGATTTTTTTTCTCAGCTCTCCCTGCAAAAAGGAACCAAAAGCTATTGTTTTTTCTATAAGAAGGTTGCACGTATATCCACCTCCACACACTGGTTACGCCGCAGAGAGAATACACGATTTGAAAAGGAAGTTTTAAAGATGAGTCTGAGGGTTTGAGTTGGGTCAGAGCTAAACTTAAGGTAAAAAGTCGAAGACCCGCCCACATAGCATAGGCACCACCCCATTGTCAAGCCACGCCCCTCCATGTGACCTGCTCAAAGTTGCCGTTCGTACACTATATGGACACAATTATTGAGACACACCTGTTTTTCAGGGTTTTGGCTAGGCAACTTATTTTCAGTGAAGGGTAAGATCAAGACATTTTGGACAACGCCATGCTTTGTGGACTCCGTTTGGGGAAGGTCCTTTTCTATTCCAGCATGATTTAAAAACATGGTTGGATGAGTGGTGTGGAAGAGCTTGACTGGATCGCACAGAGTCCTGACCTCAACCCCATCGAACACCTCCAACACGGAGATTGCGAGCCCGACATCGGTGCCGGGTATAAATGCCCTACAGAATGAATTATCACAAATTCCAAACTCTTGCGCGAAGACTTCTAAGTGGAAGCTGTTAGAAGGGGACCAATTCCATATTAAAGTCTATGTATTTGAATACAATGCCATTAAAGTCCGTATTGGTGTGATGGTCAGGCGTCCCAATACTTGTTATTCTCTGTTTACGGTTCTTTTTTTAATGAGGTCCAATTATTTAATGAAGATGCTGAAAACTATGTGCAACTACATGCAATTTCCTGGTCAGCATTGGTGAAGAACAAAATTAACCAGTAAAACGTTTTAATAATGTTAATACACAGCAATTATTAAATGACTTCAAATGTATTTATATTTGTCAAACAAACATACAAATAAATAAATACAATATCACTGATAAAAGGAATAACTTGAAACACTTTCTATCAAAAGCTCCACCCCTGGATTGTTGTTGCAATCTAAGTGATTCTTAAACATTCAAAAGTGTTACAAATGTCATTTTTAACCTTTTGTTTAATTCATCTTGAATAATAATCTGAATTAGTTTCATATGACATTACATTGAACTCAGTTATATATCACATCAACACAGGGAATGCTGACCCATACTTAAAAGGAAGACATGCAAGCCGTTATAGTTAATACAAAACAGACTCACATACTTGTCACAGCGGTTTAAAACAACACTGTAGTGTTACATAAACGTAAAATGAATTTACACACACCAGGACAGCTTAACAAATGTAGACTTAGACTGAAAACTTAGGCCACCAATTTGACATTTTATTTCCATTGTGTCATTTACTTAATAAATATATAAAATGAGAGGCACAATCTCTGTGTGTACGCATGCATAATTATATGGTACCTGAAAAGTGTAAACTGCCATTACAAGCCCTTATTCGGTGGACTATGCTCAACACTTTAAGCGAATGAGGAAAACACAAATACAGACTGATCATCATGATGTTTAACTTTCTCTCCACAGACTTTATCTCCCCAATATTTACGAAATAGGTGTAGCACAGCTGAAAATAGCCCAAACATGAACAGTACTATTGCTGTTAATATTGACACATCACTCTTAGGCTAGACTGATAAAGGGTCAAATCCTGCCTGGAACTTAGTGTTTTTCTGGGTTAAAAAGAACACAATACATAACGCAGCTGTACTGTTTATTTTACTATATATTGCAGTCACTAAGGGGGTGAAGCAGTTTCTTTAACATCCTTTGGTTTCTTTGGTGGCAGTTTCTGAGCAATTCCATATGGAACATGAGCTGCCACAGTGCCCAGCTCTGCAGCTCCTTCTATATGGAACATCTGATCATCAAAAAAGATATGGGGCTTGATTTTTGCCAGCATGGGGCCCTTAGGGGCTCCAGCCAGGAAGAGGGCTTCATCTGTCTCCAAACCCCAAGCACGGAGGGTCTTCAGCGCCCGTGAACCTGAACTGGCTGCACTCCGAGCCGTCACAAGATAGGTGCGGATGGGACAGTCCATACGATGACCTTTGGCATAGAATTTCCTTTGTAGTTTTCCCAGAGCTTCCAAGAATCCTTTTAATGGTCCCTATTGCAAGGAGCAAGAAGATGATCAAGTAGAGCATCTAAATCAGTGAAACTCAAACAGTAGCCTACTGCATATCAGGCTACAATATAATTCTAAGCATCTTCATAATACTGTACTTCACAAGGGGCAGAACCAACAGTTGGCCAGTGTCACTCTAGAGCAAATCTTCACCTTTTCCACTATTATGATGTTTGCATGTTATCATGCTATCAGGGGTGTTACCAGTTAGTGTAGGGTCTACTGTGTTTCCACTCTATGTAGTCCTATCCTGCCTGCACTTGTGTCGTCTTGTGGTGTTCCTGTTTTTGTTCTTGGTGTTGCACCATGGTCCTGGAGGAACGTTGTTTTAATTCACCGTACACTGTGTATATGGCTGAAATATATACACTTGACTTGACTAATGACACTTCACTCAATAATTGTTCTGAGAGGTTTGTAAACAGCAGTCATGTCAGCAAATACTGGTCCATACTCGTAATATTAAATGAATGCTTCAGGTTTGCCATCAAAATGGTGCAAATCTGTTCACTACTTTACTTACATGATCAAGGGGCTTGTTTTCATGGGCCTGTTCATGTTCAAAGAACTTGTCAAGGCCCTGGGTTTTATAAATTCTTTCGGACTCGTCAGAAAAAAGCACTGCATCTCCATCAAAGGCCACTCGCAGTTGGGTCTCAGACACTTGCGTCACTTTCTCTGGTGAGTATACGATGGCTGCTGCGATGCCTTAGGGAGCAGAAGTCTCTGTTATGAAAATCAGTGACATTTACAGAAAAGGTACAGGAACAAAAACCTTCAGCCCACTTCTTCATTCGTAAACAGTTTCAATTCTCACCTTCGTCTATGGCCTCTCTCACTTTCAGAGAGTCAGCAGACAAGTACAGATTAGTGTGGTAGGCTTTCAGATACCCAATCAGACTGTTACCTCCAGTCATGCAGAAGCGCTCAACAAACAGCTCTAAAAGAGAAAGAAATGTAATCACTTGAACCAAACTTGGACATCGGACTATACTTTAAAGCATATGTATCTGAAAATCTAGAGTCATTTGTTGATTAAATCACAGGGTTAATTAATGTATTTGTTGATATATAAACTATTTATGATAGGGATGTACCATATTCCAACCTCACATCAGATCAGTTTGATTGTAGTTCTTCAGAATATTAGACAGTGCTTCATCTTAAATTTTACAACTGGATTCAGTGTTGTGGTACAAATCAAAGTCATTTTTAAAATACACTGAATACTAGGAATGTACAATTGGTCAGTTGGTCAATTGGTCAGTTGGTCAATTGGTCAACATTGAAATCAGCAGATTTTTGCTCAAAACATAATCAGTGGTTTTTCTTTTCATTTTGGCAAATCTGAATCAAAATGTGCTAAATATCCTTTTACTTTTAACTTTCAATGAAGTGCTTTATATAATTCATCTTTGTCATGGTTTGGCCAGTGGCCGGTTAGGCCACTGCTCTTTGGTTGGTGTTTTTCTGGTTCTTTTATTTTGACAGTTCTCCTGTTTTGTTCATGTGTCACGTGTCTTCTGTTGTCAGCTGTTTCTGTTAATGGGCTCCTCAGTTCCCAGCTGCCTTGTGTTTACATTCTGATTATGTTTTGTATTTAAGTCTGTTTCTGTTAGTCATTCCTCATGTGTCCATCGCCTCATTTTTCCTGTCCCTGATCTGATTCCTGTTTTCTGGTATTCACGTTCCTGATTTTAATGGCCCCCGTGCCTGATTTTGTTTTGCCCTGTTTTTCTTAATAAAGAGTATTTGAGCATGGATCCCTGGTCTACTTGGTCCTTGCCCCGAGGTAGCTCAGAGTCGTGGGTTCGCACCCTCGACTCTGACAATCTTATTGAAAAAAGCAGTATAATTTTAATTCATAAATTCAGCTGAACAAAACATTTTAAGTTAAAGAACTGATCAGTTGAAGAACAAAACATATGACATATGTTGTGATTAAAATAAAAACAGGAAAAAATGGGCTTGTTTCATGTATTCATTTAGCCCACTTGGTGTGAACTTCAGCTTAAAATAAAGTTTAATAAGAAATGCATCTATCAGATTAAAAAATTAAGACAAAATGTAGACATCTAATACTTGCTCACTGGTGGCCATGTGGCAGTTGATGAACTGAGTAAAGGGGCTAACAAATGGTACAGAGAAACAGATAGACCCTGGTCTGTAAATGTAACCTACAAATTTGCACCTATGTGGTGATTCGAGCTGATTAAATGGACAGTGAGTGTAGATATGACGATTGAGTACATAATAAAGTGCTCTTGTCAGTGTATAAATAAGCTTCTCTCATATCACACTCTGGACTTTCAATAGCACCTGCACTTCACTTTCTATTTACTACCACAGCAGGCACACTCATATCCTGTTATTTGATAAGCTTACACTAAATTTACACTTACTCAACGAGGTTCCATGCAGCTAACTGCCTCTTGTATAATAATAATATGATGATATTATTTAGAGTGCAATATTAGTCAAGGTGTACGTCCCAGTCATACCCAGTTACATTGCTGTATTGTTTTTTAATTGTATTGTCTCCGTTATAACTTGCACTTTGTTGAATGTTATATATGCGGCCCTATTTATGTGTACACTGTTGCTGACAACAATAAAGTAGCCTTGACAACACAAAATAATGCAGACATTTTTGCTTTTTATGCTTTAAAATGACCCGCCCTCCCAAAACCCTTTTTGAATGGGCATGAGTAAACATGATAATAATATATATTATCATATATGTAAAATATAGACAGATGGCAGAGATTATGTGGTTACTGCAGGAGCAGACTTAAAGAAACTTTAACAAAGTGAGAACCACATTTTCCACTGCCTTAATTATTATACAAAGGATGTAAATGCCACCTCCCACTTCACTCCATCACTAGCACTCGCATCCATGTTCACAGCTATCGTGGCAAACATTAGGAGTCAACAACAGTATAACACATATGAGCTGGTCATGATGATTTCACTACTGACCGTGTAAAATCATTTAAAAGGTGAAAAATGATAGTTACTGCCGAGTCCGGTAAGAAATAGGCAATACAGAGACTGTTAGTCTGTCCAGCGCTCGTTTTGAGCTCTCCACTTACTGTGGTGGTTGATTGAGTTGATGAGCCTAATTCCGGCGTGCGCATGATTGTTGGTCATCAGAACTACATCAAAGAGCTCTTCACTCTCTGGGTAGAGATTTCTCAGCTGCTCATTGACCGCTTCCAGAGCCTGGAGGTGAACATAAAAAGTCTTATTTTTTACTTTGAGGTCTTCTTATGGCATTTGTGTGATTTTACACACCTCATCTAAAATCTCTTTATCTCATAATATAAACCACTGTTTTTGTAACGATGCCTTCAAGACTAATATATGTAAATGATCGGTGTTGTAATTGGTAGCCTGGTTCTAAAATGTATCCTGTTTATCACTATGATGCAACAATACTACAACGGATTGGGGAGTGAATGGTACATTTTGCATTACATGCTACATTAAAAAAAGAAAGGGCTTTTTTCAATATATGGGCATCTTAATTGGCATAATAAATCCTTTGCATTATGTAACACACTCCTGCACATCTTATTACAAAAAACGGGTCTTATTAGAACTACCCATTGAAAGGCTTCTTAAAGAACCAAAGTGGTCCTTCAAATGACCTTGCCCTAAAGACACCTTTGCCACCTCTTCAAGGGACAGCAGCAGTGCAATTCTTTGTTTTCATCAAGAGCAAATCATTTTTGGCCATCAGCCTGAAAAAGCATCTTCTAGAATCTTAGTGATTTTACAGTTATATTTAAGTAACCAATGCTATGTACGTCATCATAGTTGTGTGGCTGTTTGTTCTGGACCTTAATGAAAGGGAATGCAGGCCCGGGCGCAAATGGTTCGGTCTCGTGCTCAACCTGGTACTTCAGATATTCCTCCATTCCCTTCTGCTCAAAGATTTGCTGCTCAAAATCCATGTTGAACAGGGCCCGCGATGACACAGCGATAGTGATGGCATTCTGAGGCTTGGGCTGAGCAAACACAAATTTCCAGAATAATTCTTCAGTCAAATTTCAGTCTACCAATTAAAAGATGCAATAAAATGTCGTGAAGTTTCAGGGATAGTGTGAGAATCACATGCTCATTTAATTATAGTGTTTCTAAATGTCCAACAATAATTCTATTTAAAAAGTGATTTTAGTGGGAAACAAACAGAATGTATGGGATGTATGGGTTGTACTATAACTAAACAGTGAGAGTAGGGCTATATGCATTATATCTAAACAGTGAGAATAGGGCTATATGCATTATATCTAAAGAGTGAAAAGAGGCATTATGTAGAATAAATAAACGGTGAACAGTGCGAAGCAGGTTAATAGCATGGTGGGTTATAAATGATTCATACTGGTTTAAGGTTACAGCAGATCTACTGTAGCGCATAGAAATAATGGGTGCAGGATTATTTCCACTCTGAGCTTACGCTTTAACTCGGTGCCACATTTCTCGTAGAAATTAGTCATAAGGTAGTGTAATAAACAAAATGGAAAGGTTTCGGATAATCCAGCTGAGTGGGTGTTAGAGTGCAGTGAGGACCACCTCCAAGTCTCGGTTACTTTAGCTTTCCTCTGCAGTAGAAACTTACGAAGAATACGCTTTGGTGCGTCGGCGCATGCTCTGTCGCGTGTGCTGTTTATCTGAAGGAGTGCAAGGATCCACGGATCTACGGCGTTACGGAAACGACGGTTTTATCACAAAATTAAAACCAAACATGTGATGCAACAATGTGAGCTACATCACAGTGCACGGAGCTCTTCAGTAGTCTAACAGATCTGGGGTCAGCAGAGCTCCTCCTGTTCCTCATCACCTTCTGCTGTACGTCCTGCGTTAAGTGGCGCTAATTTTGTTGGGCATTATCAGACAAACAAGTGTCTGTTGACTCTGTAGAGCTGGAGCTCAGTGTGAACTTCAAAAAGAGTCACAGTTCATCTCAGTTTACTTAGTAACAAATATAAAGCAAAATGAAGCAAATGAAGCTGAGATGCATTTCCGTTTAAACCCCAACAAAACTGTTCAGCATGCAACAGTTTTCACTGGTGCAAAGCTAATGACAGGCTGTCGGAACAAAAATTAACCCTATTCTGCAGGTCATAATTGTCATATTCTACATTCTTACCATTTAATCTGTGATGACAACCAAAATGCATGCAAGTTTTGTAATGCACCATTCAGACTCACAGATTTAGGCTTCCTGGATGGAGAAGGCTGATCCCTAGCTTTCATCCCCTCCAAAGAATGTGCGTCACCTTTGCTGGTCGTATGTTGATGGTTCATTTTTGCAGCGCCTCCTGGTTCATGCCAGAGAGAAATCAGTCCCTGCCTCCGCTGATCTCATCAGTAACCACCAGGGGTAGCATGGATGGAGCCTCTGGGGCAGGATGGCTCAGCAATAAGTCGTGAGAGCATGCAGAAGAAAATCGCAAGGCTGGAAACAGCCAGCCTACCAGAGAGGCTGCCAGTGATGACTTCATTTGCAGTCCTTCTGCAGGCCAAGGTGTTCTCTTTCAGTGTGTGCTGCATCAAGCGATTCAATCTTTTCTGTGGCCACGCCCCCACCCCTACAATCATTCCACTCTGTTAAGCACAGGAGCACCATGTTCGTGGCTTGCCTGGGGTGGGTGGGATTTCTGCAGAGTCTTTAGGCTTGTTGAAGGAGATGCTGTTTTATTTTTAGAATCAGAAAACCTGTGCCAGATTAATGCGGAGACGATACAATGTTACCATGACAACCACCGATGTCAGCTAGTGTAGCGGCACTGTTGCATCATCACTTGTCACGTTCTTTTAACCCGGTTCAGGGCTGATGGTGCTTGGCCTAAATCATGTTAAACAAATATATTAGCATGTAGATGTTCAAAAACAAAAATACATTTTTTTTTCATTTTATCATCATTTGAACGCAGCAGCTTCCCTTCAGTGTTTGTAAGCTTCATTATGAGAACTACAAAATTACTGGGAATAACATCTATTAAAATGAAAATGCTTAGTAAATTAAGAGAGCTTTTATCATTCTGGAGATTTTATGGACATCAGGTACATACATATGCAATAGTTATACAGGTCAATTTCATACTATGTTGTGCCGTCACTCTTGTGAACATCTCAAAGACCTACGATGACAAACATTCCAAAACAAGATGAAAACACAAGCTTTCAATTTTTGAAAGAAAAAAAATGTAATTTATTACTCTCATGGCATGACAAATACTTGATTTCAGACTTCAGAAAAAGTTCTTATGTCTTGGATTGAAACAGCCATTATAAAATAAAAACAAGCTTTGAATAAATAGTGTGTACAATTTTGTCACTGTGATTTTCTTTATACAGAGAAAAAAATTATACATTATATATATATTCATAATTTTTGCTCTTTGTAAAATAAGACATTTGTAAAGATCTTTAGATCTGATTTTCCTTTAACTTAAAATGCTAAATGAAACTGCAGTGATATGGAGGCCTGAGGATTGGCAGGTATACGTCAAAAACTCCCCGTACAACAGGCCCAAAGCTAAGTTTGCTAAGACAAACAGCCATGGCAAGGTCAACTTGTGGCCGATTTCTTGGCTTGCATCGCCAAATCT
Organism: Brachypetersius altus; assembly: GCA_037974465.1. NCBI lineage: Eukaryota > Metazoa > Chordata > Actinopteri > Characiformes > Alestidae > Brachypetersius > Brachypetersius altus. The sequence continues at coordinate 24,607,405 of JBBPDB010000001.1, forward strand.
GAACTAACCCGCTTTAGGAGATTATCAGCCTATGCTTTGCATCATACCTAAATACAAACACAGTCCTGAAAAGCAGCAGTGATCTCAGAAAAGGAAGCAACGCAATGGGAAGTCAGCCCAGATCTATTAGGCAAGCCATCTTAGGCCAATCAACCAGAAGGGTATAGACGTCTCAGAGTCTACCATACACAACTTTCTTACATTACACTTTTAACAAATGGGAACAAGTTTATGCTGCATTCAACAGTGGTTTCAGTTCTTCCAATGGACTTAAACGTATGTCTGCTTGTACCGGGAAAAAAAAAGCTTATCCAGTCAGAAAATGAGAATACAGCCGTTTCTATAATACAAGGGTGAAGACTGAGTAGTAGAGAGGTACTGTGTTTTTAAAGCTTAGGATTTGCAGACACTGATGTACTACATACATTAAGGACTGCTGTGAGAGGACCTCAAACACTGAGGCTCCCACCAAAGGTATTTGCCAAAGAGTTACTCCATTGTACCATATTACATTAGTTTTCTAGAAGAAGGAATACCGAGTGATAAGAAGGCATTTAATGGAATTGCATTATAAGTAGAGGATGAGTGGGATGAGACAACATCCAGGTGTGTAAACACTTCTCTGGAGAGCTTGCAGGAACATTGTTTAGTTTTCTGCGAATGTAATAGGGCTGCAACAAACTGATAAAATGGATATTGGAAAATTATTTTGCCAAATTGATCTATAGTTATTAATTGTAGGTAAAAAGTATGCTAGCTGCAAACTATGTAAATCTGCACGGCAAAGGGGAACCACAGTAATGAGAAAACATCTCAGACTAAAATGAGTTTAGATCCACAGCGTCCGTCATATCTTTAGGTAAGGAATCATTCATCTCACATCAGGTAGTTCTACTTGTCCATCTAATAGACAATGTTTGCTGATTCAGTCTGAGTAGCTTATTAAGTCAAATTTACTTCAGTAGTGGATAAAGAGTGTATTTAACTACATGGTTAATGTCAGCTAATGTGTTCTGTAGTAAGGGGGGAAGAAAAGGAGAAAACAATGTATGTGTGAGAGACTAGGTGTGACTAGGTGAGAGAATACGTTATTGTAAAAACTACCAATATAATCCTTTTGCACGTAATAAAACACATTAAGGTCTGTTATTTGTGTCAATATCGTTAATTACGGTTTTGGGAAAGAAAAAAAAAATCACAGATATAATCAGCTTGATCAACTATCAAAACAGTTGCAGTACTAGAATGCGGCAGTCTTAATGCAGAAGTACAGGCAGCGAGATAGGGAGGGAGGACATAGGAAGGCGAGAAGAATTTGAAAGGTTTCAGAATGAAATAAAGTGATGTAATTCACTAAAAGTCCACAAGGGTGTGTCACGGACTATTACATGGTTCTTAGCTATTACAGGACGCAAACAGCAAACATTTCAATCAGTGGATCTAAAGCCAGTCCTCAGGGACCTCCACTGAGATTTGCTGTGTGTTTGGAGATGAAATGTAAGATAAATGAGGACTGTAAGGAGGGGCTGAGGACTGGAGCGAGAACTGAAGATTTAAACAGTAATCAGATTATATATACACAGCAAAAGAAAGCTGGATCACACTGGTTAACATCACACGACTTGGATGTTACTGTATATGATCACCAGTTTGAGGCTCTTACAAGCAGGACATCTTTGAGAATGTCGATTACAGGTAATGGTGGAACCGGACTGGCACCAAACCTTTTTCATTTGATTTGAACAACGTCCTTAAAAAAAAAAAAAAAAATAAAAAATAAAAAAAATAAAGAGCTGATGGATAAAACAAAAGGTTAATATTAAGGCATTCTTAAAATTATTTTCATTAGTACCTGTTAGAAGAGAAATTTTCTCACTAGGGAATGAGTTCTTTTTTTCACAATAGTGACATGACAAATTGAAGGCGAAGCAAGCAAAGTAAATGGAACACAAATGCAAGCAGAACAACGTTCCATCAGGGTAAACTCTCCTGTAAATGATTAAACAATGCAGCTTACAGTTAATTCATGAACTTGAATCATAAGTGAGTTTGTGTAGAGGTAGCCAAAAAAGAGCAACGGAAATAAACTACAGGTCATATTTGTAACTAAAAATGCACACCTGCTTTGCGGCACTAATCTATGTAAAATTAAGCTCTTGTGTAATCCTAAAGTATGCATTGTGGGCACATCTCCCTCTCTAAAACCTTTCCCTATCAAACTATTTGGTAATGGCAATACACAAAACTAGATTTAAAACTATTCTTAGCCAAATACTGTAAACATTTTATGAGAAGGTTTGACCACAGAAAAAGACTTAAATATTGCATCATCTTTAGCTCATTTTTCTCAAATCAGAATAAATTATTCAAAAAAACAACAGAACAAATAAATAAATTCTACTAATTATTAGTAAGTTTGGTCACATTTTTGTCACCTGTATATTTAGAGATGAATGTAAAAATGTGGCAACAGAAAGGGGAAAAAAAATCCTGACTGATCACAAACAATAATGAAGGACCTGTCGGGGGGTGGCCGCTAAATTTGTATCCCCACATCCATTTTCTTTTAACCTCGTCAGATGTGTTTAGACAAGCTGGTGCCTTCCAAGTAACTGTGAATATAGTCTAGATCAGAACCGAAAAGATCATATTCCCTGTGCTAAATCTCAGACTACATTTAGACTGCAAGTTTAAATGTAGTCTAAGCACAGGACCGGGATCAGACTGTGCTGTAAAAGGCAATTACTTTCCAGTTTGGTACATATTATTGAAAAAGAGCATCCAAGTCTACAGTGTTACACATTCATTGCCATTAAGAGCACAAAAGAATCTTCTTCTATATCAGATACATAAAATCACTTTTATCAAGATCAGCATATATACAGATATCTTCTTTTGGCCATTCCACATATCCCAAATCCTTGCTTCTATATTACAGAGAGCAGCATCATTTCTTAAATAAAACATTTGGATCATTTAATAAAAAAAACAAAACAAACCTGAAGAAAACAAACCTTCAGTGTGCTATGATGGCCTCACAGGTGTAATCAATGGTGCAGTGTGTGTTAATATTATTGTCTTCATACTTGTCACAGTTACTTACATTTTTGTCTTGGTTTACATTCAATATGGAAATCTGAGCCCTATGGAACTTCTGGCACTGTGAAGTCACACCACCGTCACCAAAAACTCTTAACATCTTAATTGCTGATAGAAATGTGTTTTTCATTTTCATGCTCTTCCCCAGAATCAGTATATTTACCAAAACCAGTTTCAGGACGCACCAAAATTCACCTGAAACTGCCGGCTGATTTCATGCTCGATTACAGCAAAATAAGACTTCTAATTCAAAAGGGAAGCCCCATTAAAAAAGCTTTGGCTCCCAATCTCCCAAGCAATAGGAGGGTTTCTGTGTGTGCTTGACAAGATGCATCATTCGGTCATTTTTCATGAGTAAGTCAAAGCTTTTTTGTTTCTTGCTCATGGGTTCCTTTCTTATTTTGTAGTGTAAGATTTAGTGTATTTTTTATTTACAAGTACATAGGTATGTATGATTTTTATTCTTAAATAAATGTGCATGTTTGTGCGTATGCACAAACTCAGCAATTGGAAAAAAAATGTGCAGCTCTCCCTAATCAATGACCGCTCTCAGCGTGGTAATGTGCTTATGTTTATGGGTGACGGTGCTTGGGTGGTTCGGGAGAGGGTTACTGTCAGACACCAGTCCTGTCACTGTAGAAAGGTGTGACGTGGAACATGTAGCAGTGAGTGCACACTCTCACAGGTTTCATCTGACCGTATCGAGGCAATGGGGCAGAGTGCGAGGAGCAGCGAGAGCAAAATATCTGCAGGTGACAGGGGAAAAAAAGGCCACAAAGAATGCTCATACATACATAAAAGCTGTGGTTCCATATGTAGTTTTTCAAGTGAAACACATCTTGATGTAGATGCTGAAGAATACATAATAAGACAGGGTGCCACTGCTGACATGCTCTGCTTTACCTTCCCACAACTTCTACAGTGGTGCTTCCTCCGGATGACTGTGAATGGAGCCTTGCATGCAATGCAGGAGTTACAGGCCTCATCTGGAACCCACTCAGGAGGATCTGTTGGGAGAGGAGAAAAATATTAGGGTATTCATATGGAAGAATAATTGCAGTAAGTACACATTATGGGGCAAAAACATAAGTACATTGCAATGCACCAATTAAAAGGAGCCAGTTCAAGTTGGTATTGACTATTATTTGAAAAACCCAATAAAGCACATCATTATTTCATAGTTCTAACAAAAAACACACTGATTAATTCATTTTGTTATGACACCAGAGATGTAAACTTCTATGGTGCAATTGATCTGTTTTCTTAAAACAAATTCCTGTAGAACAAAAAAACATGGCTAAATAAATTAATATTTATATAATTTTTTACAACCAAGTGGTCACAAATCAGCTTTACAGAAAACAACATGTTCAGAATAATAGAACATTCAAGAAATAATTTAATGATCATAAGTTTTTAGTATTCTGAATAGTTTCTCTTTAACACTTAAGAGCACAGCAGAAAAATCATTCCCCAGTTACAGTTAGCTAAAGGCTGAACAAAGCCAAACCTCCCTTTATGGTTTCACAACTCACTCATTTTCTCTGAAAGATTACAGCAATGTAGGCAAACCATGTTTCAGCAATGCCAGTTTGCCGATTTCAGGTTACTGATTTGATCTAAACTTGAGTGCTAAATACTAAGTTGATTAAAGGAATTAAGCTCATTCACTAGTTTAAAAGCCCCAAAACAGCAACAGCAGCACAATTTATCACTACATCTTTACATATTTTACAGAAAACAATGAAATAACTTGCTAGATTCCTCATCTACTGAAGTTCTGTAAAAAAACTATGTGCTCTAAAAGCTGAAATTATTTTTGATTCTTCCCTGCATAATACAATGTTACATTCTCATGCCATCATTTACAGTGGAACAGAAAAACTCCCGCAAGAGGATGACAACAAACCTGGTGCAGTAAGGGAAAATAGAATAGCCATTTAAACTAACAAAGTAGCTAAACAAAGATTTTATAAGATTTATGTCTTCAACTTGATCTGCGTCATGGTTGACCACTCCTCATATGTCTGTCATAAGGAGTGATATTGAGAACTCATTCTGAAACACGTACAAGTATGTTCTTATATAAAGCCCCATACAATCTTTGTTTAACATCTTATGTTTTTGTCAGTTTAGATGATTTAACAAATAAAAAGAGACAAGTTCCTATTCTATGTCTCACATCGTGCTCCAGGTTCATTTTCATGCTCTTGAACAAGAATGTAACAATCAATAAAGTTTCCCGATCCTGATTTTAAATGTACTAACCTTCGAACTGTCCGTCCCGTGCCTTGGCTGCCAGCTCTGATGAGGAGATGGTCTCTTGGCAGAGAGCACAGTCTTCTAATCCACCGCTTCCCAGACTGGGCCCTGCAGAGAAAAAAATAATGGAGTTAAACACATGACCGATGTTAAAAACACAACCCTGCTGTTCATTCCAGAGGCTACTTGCCTTTCTTCTGCTTCTCATTGTCCCCTTGCTCAGATTTTGTTGCCATGACCTCAAACAGTGTCTTCAGAATACTCCTCAGGTCACTTGCATAGTTTGTCTGCAACTGATCGGCGACACCTGAAGGTACAGAAATCAGTGTAAAGACAGTACAAAGCTACATTCAAAAGTGGAAAACATAAGTGAGAAAGAAGCTGAGAATGAAAAAGAACATTTTGGGTAGTGAAATTTAATTGATTTTGACAATAGCACTAAATTTTAAGGAAAGCACAGGTGGTTTGAAAGATTATTGGCTCTGATTTTGGGTATACATACATACACACACATTATATATACACATTTTACAAAGAAGGCTTTGTTTATTTGTTTTTTCCCCAACTCTGTCACACATTTAAAAGCTGTGAGATAAAAACAAAAGGTTTTTTTTGAATAAAAAAAAGCATAACATCTTCAAACCTGAAAGAATCTCTGTCTTAAGACAAAAACGTCGCTTTAAATAACTTGAACCAAAGGACAAAGCCTAACAAAAGTCCCGCCTCTTGCTCCAAACTCCTGCAACTGTCGGAGACCCCCTCCCTCCGCTGTCTGCCACACCGGGATGCTTCGCCTTGAGGTTATATGATACTGATGTAGTGCTTCGGTGGTAATTGAATTCACTTTTGCAAAGCACACATATTACCCTTGTCTGGTCCAAATCCCCCT
>JBBPDB010000001.1:24615060-24630595 GCA_037974465.1 Brachypetersius altus
AGTGTTGCTGGAATTTGTTCAAAATAAAGATATAATTTTGGGAGAAAAAACATTGTTCTCTTTATGCACAAAACACGTACCGAAACCGAACCAAAACCGTGGCCCAAATACCGAGGTACGTACCGTACCGTGGGATATAGGCAGGGTGGGCATGCAGGATATTTTGACCTTTACCCAAAATCAGAGGACTGGTTACACATACACCAAAACAATTCCATGAATGCCTCAACTCCACCAGTAGTAGCTGAATCTTTACGCATGGGTGTATATGAAAGGGTGCAGAAAGAGTGCATACCTGATATGCAGACAAATAGGCGATGGATGAGGTCACTACTGCTGTGGAAACGTGAACGTATTTTGTTATGAGAAGCCAGTTTGGCAGCCTGCAGTGCTAGCTGGATCTCATGGTGATCGAGATCCTCTGATATCTCAGAGCTGGTGGTCAAACTACTGACAGAGCTAAAGGACAGATACAGAGAGACAACATTAAACACAAAAGGTTAACAATGAAAACACTAACTTCAGATAACTGGCATGTTAAAATGTTTAGGAAAAGTAAGTATTTTTTAGGAAATATAAAGTCTAGGGTTTCAAACTTAAAATGCAGTCCTTAAAGGACATGGAAACTTGTAGGACATGTGCCAGCCAACTACGGCCCTACAGTGCGCACTGAACAAAGCTATCAGAAATATAACTTATAAGAAAGTTATAAGAAGCATAAGGCACCGTGGCACTATTCATTAAGGCATTCTTCTATGCCACAATACTATTTTTTAAAATTTAACTATAAAAATGAACAAAACCTCACCACTATAGGCAGTCATTTGAGAGAAGTTGTGAGGAGGCCTAATTTTGAATCAGATTTCTTTCATGTTTATGATGGTAATTATCACAAAAACCTGCCTCCCCACATGCCACCAATGAATCCTGAGCACCCCATGACCCTGTCACAGCTTCACCTGCTTTCCTTCTTAAAACTAATGGCAGGTACTAATCAGATGCATATGCTCTGACCCTGACAACTGGTCATTACAGTTTGCCCCTTGTCAAAAGTTGCTCAGATGCTTATGTTTACCCATTTTCCTGCTTCCAACACATCAACGTCAACGGACTGTTCACTAGTCTAATGGATCCGACTCCCTGACAGTAATGAGACCAGTGGTATTTACTTCACTTGCCAGTGTTTTTGATGTCTATCAATAAAGGATAAAATCATTTTTTGCCCATTATTTACATTTTATAGTCTAACAGAGTCCATGAGTCCAAAATATTAACAAGGAAGTAGAGAGACACACAGCCATAAATAAATGTGCAGTCACTCTTGCACAATGGTCCAAAAGCCATAACTGTTTACCTGGGGGTGTACGCACTGGACAGAGTGCACGTGGTGACAGACACACTCTCAGAGTCACTGCTGGTGCCTGAACTGAGAGGGGACTCCTGTAAACTGTAGCCCACCAATCAAAGAAAACATGGGGAAGGAAGAAAAACAAAGCAAATAAAAATAAACAAGGGTTCAATCTTAAACTTAACTGAAAGCAACTAGAAATCACATTCAAACAGAAGAAAACAAAAATATAAAAAATGTAAAACACAGAATTTCTGGCCCGATAAAGTTCACACTATAACCCTAGCCTATTGTCAAACAATGCTTTTCATTTCCAAGAACTACCTACTTTGACAAGAAAGGTAATTTCACCAATGGGAAACAAACTCAATTCTTCAAAGGAAACTAATTTATAACTTTCACAGCTATAAAGCCATGAACATTTTTTAATCAAGCAAAGATTTTGCTCTGAAATGCTCAGTCAACTGCTTGCAAACATTTCCCCATCAGAAACTGTGCTACAAAAGTGTGTTTACTCAAATGTGTGGATAGCCATTCAAAACAACCAACAAAATCCTTTTCGTTGTGGCTACAAAACTAATTTTAGAATGATCAATTCTAGAGTCATTGTAAGGTACCAAGCACAATCACTGTCAACTACGCTACTCTTCCACAGAATTCACCAAAAAGGGTTGTGACTATATACGTATAAGGGTTCATCCAGGAGAACGTAAATAGAACGTAAAGCTACAGACTGTTAGTAGCGCCACAAATTTCAAGAGAAGACTTATTCATAATTACACTTTTCCATTTATGTCTTGGGCACCCCTTAATAAAATGAAATAATCAAAAATATTAACAAATAAAAAAAACTCTCTCTTAGCAAAAACACACACACAGATACAAACAAAAGCACAAACCTATAGTTCATTTTGTCTTCTTTGGACTGTTTCTCCTGTCTCTCCTTTGCTGCAGTGCTCTTCATCACCTTGCAGGCTCTGCTTTGATGGGTGCAACTATCTCTCAGCTCCCCTGAGTCTCCAGAGTCTCTATCTTGGGACAGTGTTGAACTTGAGCTGCTGTCAAGGCACTTCTCACAGCACAGGGACTGGGAAAAGTCCCCTCCCTCTGGCTCTCCATCCTCTTCCCTCACTGGTTGCGGAGTTGGAGGAGGGGGTAAGCGAAGAGGGCCATCTCCCTTACCTATACTGCCAGTCCCCACTGCTGACTGGATAACAGAACTGGTTATAGTGAGTTTAAGCTTATCAAAACCTAGAGCCCCTCCTCCTCCAGCAGTCTCTGTGGCAACAGGGTCGTCATGGCTGTCAAGGCAGCTGGTGGCACAGCAAACACAGGAGTTTAGCAGGCAATGGGTGGCTACCAGAGCATTGCCGTGTGCAGCTATGGAACCCTCTCCAGAGTGAGGTAAGACTACTGCTAAGTCAGACAGACTGGGTGACCGTGGGTTAAAGATGACTGTGGCAGACAGCTTCATACCGCCTGTCCGATGAGCAATCACTTCTGCTGTCTCCGCCCCCTCTTCATCATGTGGTCCTTCCCAGCCATTTACCAGTGGCAATGTGTCCGTTGTACCCACTGGTTCAGAGGAGGGACATGGTTTATGCTGGTTGCTCTGACTAACTGATTCATCTGACTGAGAGACTGCCACCCAACCATTGCAGGTGGAGTCAGTGGAAGGAGTGGGCCTGCCACGTATGTTGGGACTGGCTCGCTGTCCTTGGCAAACTTCTGCACTGGTCACAACAAACCCCACACTGCCTAACCCCTCCAGGTCATCCATGAAGAAAACTCGCTCATCTTCCTCCTGGAAGGAGCCAGGAGCTCGTTGAGGAGAGTTCTCAGTGCTGGAGGGCCCCCTGGACCCTGCCAGGTTGGGCCGGTATGGCCTGGGATTGTGGGTTGGAGACTGCCTCTGGCTTGGAGGTGAAAGCAGTGTGGACATCTGGTCACCCACCCGATGCACCATCATATTGAGCTGCTCAATCTCCTCTTCATCGTATTGCATGGAGCAGGCCAGGTCTGCCTCCACATCTTCCTCTCCCTCACTTGGGACATTCTGCTGACACCCACTTTCCTCCCACACACTTTCCTCCTCCTCCACACACTGGGAATTACACAAATCAATGTCGGTCACCTTCTCTGCCTCTTTCTCCTCTTCTCTCTGTATTTCCTCCACTTGGCTCTTTGTGCTGGTGGAGGTGGCTGGTTCCGGGGTGGATGAGATGTCTGGGCCTACAGGGAACTCACCATCCTGGGAGATGCACAAACTCCGCTCCAGAGTCATCAGCTCCTCTTCCGTCAAAGTCTGCAGCAGGTCCCTACGTCAACAAAAACATCCAGAAGCCTGCTGTCATAATAAGGTAAAAACAACCTGCTGAAAACCACACATTGTAATTAGCACAATGAGAACAGTAGGCCTGGCCGACACTGGCCACAAGAGCATATTTCTTTCTCTTTCTCATAATGATCTGGTTATAAGACCATATTACACAAAAAGCAATGTCATAGTAAGTAAACCAACTACTGTCTACACACTGAGGGAGAGAGAGACTGGAATGCCTTAATAATAGGTTATAAGTGTGAGACAACACTTTGAAAAAAAGAGTTACCTTATTTTCTTCAATAAAGTGCGAAATGGTCGGAAGAGCTCAGACATGTCTTCTGGTTTGTTGTCCAGATTAAGAGGCCCTTCAGGATACACCACCAGTCCACTAATAACACAACACGAAAAATGTTTTACATTATTAAAAAAACATTCTTCAAGCATTTAAAAGAGAAAACCTGATTAATAACCTAGTACTGTGGCATAAAGTGAATAAACTGAAATGACTGAAAAGTGAATCACTTACCATACAATGGCTAGTCGAGGTATTGTAAACATGAGAGCAGGTTCATAATCATCAATCATGTCTTGAGTGAGATAGCCAAGCTTCAGAGCCCTTAAAACAGATGACACATACTGAATTACAAAATTTGCATAGTAAATAATTTTTAACCAACTTGATCATTTAAATTTTAAGAACGGAAAAGTCTTTACAATTTAAAAAAAATCTAATTTTGTTTCTGTGAACTACAAATTTCACTCTTCATTTCAAACTGCTGATTTAATAGTCTTTAGTTAAATAAATGCATCCAATTTATAAAATGAGAGGATGAGTCATATGATAACAATATAGACTTGGCAACCATAAATTTAATGAGCTCATAAAGGCCTTTGATACAGATCTGTATGGAGTTGTTGAACAGCTAAGCACTTTGCTGTGTTGAGTAATAAAAACAAACGAATAGGCAGCACTGTGTTAAGTTCTGTGTGGTTTCTGTTTCAAAGCATAAAAGCAACACACCCAGGCTGTGGGAGTCATGGAGAACAGGGAGTAGACAGGAGGGTAGAATGGTGTAAAAGTAGAACAGTAGTGAAGAGATAGGAATATATTAGAGAACAGTGTGGAGTGTGTCTCCAGTTTTTGCAGAGATTCTAAAAACTGGGTGGGTGCAAACCCAGGTGCAGTCTGGACCCACACCAGAACTGTCAGGTGTAAACAGCAAAATGCCAAATCCTACTTTGCCATGTTTAATGATGTTTATAGCTAAACATCATTAAACATCATTAAACATGACAAAGTAGGATTTGGCATTTTGCTTTTTACACCACATTCTTTACATGCAGATAGAAATTGACAGCATACATATAGATAGACAGATTAATGGTGTATATAAAGTGCAAGCCAATATATAAGCTATTTTAAAGACTATATTATATCAAAGCAGATTGTAAACTATTGCTTTGCCCTCTGTTTGTCACTTACCTCTCTACAGTCTCACAGAAGAGCACAATAACTTCCTGCTGAATGTAGTACTCTTTAGGGGACTTCACAGGCACCATGGCTGACACATAACTACAAGAAGATAAGTAAATAAATAAACACACTGTCTAGCACTCAATACAGCCAATGGTTCCAACCTCTCATTGATAAACATTGTAAAACTAAGTAAAGCCGTTATGAGCTTTTCGTACTAACATGTTTTCACATGGTAACAGTTCTAGTTACTGTGGCTTTATTTTATTATGAACACACCTGAGCTCAAACTCAGCGAAAAGGCTGTCAAACTGCCGCAGTGCCTCCCTCATGCGCTCGTTGTAGAAGTTGAGGTCTCTCAGCGCTTGGTCACGTGTGATGTTGCGCACCTCCTCCAGACTGCGTGTCAGGTCTTTGGCCAGTGGCCGCATTGCCATGCTCTCAATCTCTCTGTTCATGATGATGGAGCCTGCTGCCAGGCACTAGACATAGCCCCAATGTAAACAACCATGTTATTCACACAAGGCACATACCAGTGAAGGAACTATTATTTTGCATGTTTAAGCAGTTATATTCTGTCTTCCACTGCCTTCACTGGCTACCAGCATTCATCTGTATTCAGTATAAAATCTGTCTATATTCTTTTAAAGCCCTTCATGGCTTTGCTCCCTCTTATACACACAAGATTTGCTCCATTCCTACACCACGTCCCACACATTAAGGTCAGCAGACTCTGGTTTACTTACAGTACCCATATACAGACCATCCTCCAAGAGAGGCAATTTGTTGCCACATCTGAATAATAGAATTCATTGCTCAAACACCTTAGAGGCACCTGTTCCCTTTTAGAATTCAAGAGCTCCCTTAAGTCATGCCTTTCTCTCTCTGTTAGGACTGTGTGTCTGTCTAGTCTTCTTATTGTGCAGTATATCCTAGTTTTGTATTCTTGTCACTCTGTAAAGTGTCCTTGGGTTTTAGAAAGGCGCTAGTTAAATTAAACTGACTATTGTTATGCAAATCAAGTATGTCTAGCACCCTACAGCATGCATTCCAGCTTATTTAGCATTGTTCGTCTCTATTAGTACAGTACGTTTCAAAGTAGATGCTGCTACTTCCGCAGAAATCCTTGCCAATATATTTCATGAGTGGACAGTTAATGCTAAACCCTTTCAAGTCATTTGAACATACCTCTGCCCCAAACCACAGCTGTCCTGCAAGGTTGTCATGGCGGATCTCCTCCGGAAATTTCACACAGAAGTCTCTGTTTGCTCGATCTTCTGGTATACACTCGTCCATAATCTGGTTTATAATATTCAGCACATTGTCCTGCACAAGAAAGCGGCAATTCATTCACCAATCACTGTGTCGTCTGTTATCTCTGGTTCCACAATTAAAAGTCCCCAGAGACTCTCCTGCAGTGTGAGGGCAGGTTAATGAGAAGCAGATAAATAACTAACCTGGCAGGAGCGGAACTGGTTGACCAGCAATGTGCACCGCTGAGGGTCCTTCCTCCCATCCAGACTGTCCAGCTCCGATGCCACCTGGTTCAGCTCTTCATCTGCATAGTAGAACTGGGCCAGTAGCTGGGGGTCCGACCTCTGCACCACATGAACAGTAGAGAAAAAGAGCCTGTTAAAAAAGAACCTAATGGAAAACTGCTGAGGCTGAAAACAAACCAGGGTTTGTTTGTGTATGCACACTTGTGTATGAATAACCACAGAGGCCAGTACTGCCCAATGCCACAACACTGGCTATTGTGTCCATTAATGTGATAAAGCCAAGAAGAAGCATTCTTGAGGAACAAAGGCCACACACATACACACAGGCATACAATGTGACGACCACAAAAACATGGCTACTGTATGATGGTGAGAAAGGATGCCACCACGGGAATAAAAAAAAAAGGGCACTGATCCACAGGCAGACCTTTGGCCTCCTTATGCCGCATTCCACACTCTACAGGGAACATTCTCCAAGTCTCCCCATATCATGGGTTTGGGAGGATCGCGTTCCAGAGAAGATTCCAGGAACACCCCACCCACCCCCCGTCCTCCCTACATCACTGTGCCTGCCCCGACCTCTGGGTCTTCACACCATGTTATGTAGAATTATGAATCACGCTTGTTTCCATTATTATGGTTTTCCCTACCCAACAATCATGGTCAATGATTCACAGAGATGTGCATCACTAAATTCAAAGAGGTACACAAAAAACACTCTGTACAAGTCATATGGCCTGGGTAATTTTAGAAAAACTTTTATCAACAGTCTTTATTGCTTGCACCCTTTACATACAATGTGTGCATTTTTACTAGATTCCTTCTCTCCTGTGTAGAACCCCAAGAAAAGGATTATGACTTATTACATTTTGGGATGATTATTGGGGGAAAAGGTTCCACCACTGTGCTAGTACATCCAAAGACTACTATGCAATAATGATACATGTATCAAAACTGAGTTTTCTAAGCACTATTCAAATACATTCACACAGAAAAATTACAAAAGGGTTTTTTTGGACACTGAACATTTCATTAAAAGTTCATCTAAAAGAGAAATTACTTTGTCTACTATTACAAACACTCACTTAGAAAGTTAAACTCAGGCATTTAACCCTAATCACTTTCCCAAAAATGTTCACAATGTTCACAACCACAATATGGGCTCTACGTCATTTATGTCAATACAAAGTAAATGTAAAACAAATTTTGTAACAGTGAGAACCAACCTGACAAGATGCATCAATCTTTTGGTCCAGTATTTTTCCACATGTTAAGCTTGACAGCATTTGAACATTTGGGAGTTGCGTTTGTAATCCGTTCATCATGTGTGTTGTGAACCAGGCTTGGTTATGACACGTGTCTGGCACACGGACCGGTGGAGAATAAGCCGATTTGAGCGCCCAGCAGACCCCCAGCTCAGAGATGCTCACTCAGCCAATATACACTCCAAAAGACTTAAACCACCTGATAATAATTGCTATTCTCTAGATAATCCACTTGAAAGAAACTGTTGAATGCTGAGAACAGTGTCCACACTGAGAATGTCACGTCTTATCACCTGGGCTGTTATGCTTCTCCTGATTGTTTGAGCTCTAGCCAGCACTGTGTAATTAAACACAATTTACTCTGATAGTAATAAGAAACTGGGCAGAGGTGTGGTTGATTAGTTTGCTGGTGTGGTGCAACTGAAGCCATTGTGAGGCTGCTTTTATTCTTGAGCTCAATGACACATCACATTTTCAGACTATTCTGTCTACAAAAAAAGCTTAATTTTTCCCCCCCAATTAATTCATAATCTCAAGTGACCTGTTCCACCACCTTCAATAAAACTAGACTGATAAAAAATTAAGCTTGCTTCCTTCATCCTGGTATAAAACTCTTACTGTAAGGTATGATTTGTTTCACAGCATTGGTAGATGTACAGTAGGAAATTATACTAAAGCAACTACAAATGAGCCTTGAACATTTAAATATAAAACTAGCCAAAAGTTGTGAGTGTGTGTGTGTATGTGTGTGAGTGAGAGACAAACCTAATCATATTGTTACAAGCTGGTGACACGCAAATTGTCTTTCTTTCTTATTTAAATTTTTAAGCATTTTCTTTGTAAAATTATTTTAATATTAATAAGTTGTATGAAACAGAACACATGAAGCAGAACACACAAGCTATAAAAGTAGAACATCAATGAAATAGAGTTATAATAAGTGATACTAGAACCAGGGATTGGATATATTTGCAATTATATTATCATTAAGAAAAACGCATACTGTAAGGCATCGTAATGCTCACATTGTTTACTTTGTTTATGAATTAAGATAATTACACGAACATTCATCATAATTATTTTGCACATGATGAACTTCTGTGCAAATTAAGTTCACCGTCCAAGCTTAGTGAAAAAAATTGGACCATTGTTTACGTACCTATATATCTTTAGCCCTGTGTTAGTAAGACTAGACACTGCAAATCCTGAACAGGACCTCTCTCACACAAGGCAGTGCCCAATATCCTAACTGATTTTGAGTTTTACAAGGTAGGGCCGAACAATGACGCCACAATCTAAATGGCTATTTTGAGTCCATTATGTCTTGCAATTTGTTGACCTGTTGGGGGGAAATCAACAACAGGAAGTAAGAACAATCCATGTATCTATTTTAAATTCAGAACATGGTTCAGCTAAAAAAAAAAAACTAATTACAGCAAATACTTCGAAAATAAACTACAAAATTGAACAACGCACTAAATTCAACACAGTTAAGCACCCCCTTTGATCTTGCTGTCTTGTGCAAAGGTGGCATTCAATACAAAATGTGCAAGTGCAGCGTTCATCAATTCACACTCACATACTTGCACACACACCTAATCTATGGTCAGCTTGCAACTCTTGTTCATTTATTGTACCTCTTCATTTTAGTACAGCGAAGTGGATCAAGGTCTGCAGGTAACAGGACAAATCCAAGAGCAGGAGCAGAGGCATTTACAGAAGTCTGGCAAAGACTGTGCAGTTTTATGGAATTTCTATTGCATTAGATTAAATAGAACCTACTTTAAGATGGGAAAATGCTGGGACAGTCCTGCCCAGTGAATTTAATGACAGTGGATGAGGGTGATGTGATTAAGTGTATGTACGGGCAGGATGGTGATGCAACTGCACATCAAGAGTTTTGTGTGTACAGTATATGAAATCTTTCGGAGACTTGCATTCCATTGCTGGCCTCTGTGAGCTAACATCTGTCTAGCTGGATGACTAGGTTTTCAGGCAGAAGGCACAATAAAAGTTTATATCTAGAACATAAATCTAATACAAAGTTGTTTTGGACTTGTCAATAAATGTAAGTCAGCTGAAGAACAATGTATGCACATATTAATGACAGACACTCAGCAAAAACAGGAGACATCAGAAGTTAGCTGTATTATCAGCCTGATACACACAATATATTGTGGTTTAGTTTTAAAGAAATGTGTCGAAACTCACCTTTGGCTTATACAGCCACTTTCTGAAGCGGTTCATCATTGGTTACCTCGCCAGCTTCCCGACCCTTTGTCACTCTTCCCTCCTCGAACTGTGGAGGAGCTCGGTCCCCGAGGCAGAGACTCCCACCGCAGCCGTTAGCAACCAACACTGCTAACGGGCTAGTGGCTACCTAGCATCCAACAATTTACCTCGGGTTATGTAAACAGAGACCCTAAATAGAGTCGACGTGTGTTATTCCTCTTTACACGCACAGCAGCGCTGACCCCGCTCCTTCTGTCCGCTCGTTCCAGTGCCGTTTCGCCCCCAAAAATATTCCCTTCTCATGACTGAGCCGAGCAGCTACTCAGCTCGCTAACAGCAGGGTCCGAATCCTGAAATCAGCTCGAATGTGTTATTTTCATTGTCCGAATCGATTCACATGTCCAACCGAGTCGAACTCTTGATCTATTGTTTATGTTGGTGCCATGGGCTTTAAAACCTTTAATAAAAGTCAAAAACGTTTTAACGCGTCTTATCAAACATAGAGTGTTTGAATAAATGCAAACAAACAAGAAAGCACAAAAAGAATCAATGATTGTTTTGTTTGCCCCAAAAGCAGATCATATTTTGTGAGCTGATGAGCAGAACATAGGTTCGGTTCCAGATTTCTCCTCGATGCCTTCAGTCATTGCTTGGATTTGCAACATTTCATCTGTAGCCACCTGATTCAATTTAATTTATTGATGTACGGACTGGGTCAAATCTGGTTTCTAATGGAAACTACAAGTAACACAGGAGTTCCACAAGAAACAAATTACTGTACATAAAATCGCTATCATAGGATATTATTTGTTTTTCATACTTTTTATTATTATTTATTAGAACCAAAATATCTTTATTGTCTTTGTAACAGATTAGGTAATCTTTGTATGTTTACTTATATCAATCTGAAAAAGAATGTTTTCAAATAGTTTTTGCAGGTGACCTATTAGACTTTTTTTCTCAGTGCTGTAAATGAAGAAGATACAAGACTGTTAGAGGAAGGTATCGTCCCCTCACACCGCCCCATGTGCACCGTGTTCTTGCCCCTCATTGGTGGCAGCCCTCTGCTGTCAATGAGTTAAATGCAGAGGAAGAAATTCGTGCTCTTCACGCTGTGGTGTGTTAATGTATGACAGAATGGTCACTTTACACTGTTTAAAGGATGAGAATAAAATCATTTGACTTTTGAATCAAGGAATCATTTAATCGGACCGTACGATTCATTCTAGCAAACGATTCTTGAAAATCGGCTCTATGACGTCTAAATGAAGCTTCACTGTTCGCTGCGGAAGTAACGTCAAACTGAAGCGGGGGGGCGGGGTGTCGGATTGGGTTGCCAAATGTTTTTCACGGCTCCCCTTATTATTGTGTCAGAGGTCCTCCTTTTTTGTTTCGACGGAGGGGCCAGGCCCTGTAGAGTACTAGTGATTAACGGAGCACATTTTGACCAGGTTTTGTTGACAAAAATGTATCATTGTATTTCTGTGCAGCACAATTCCAAAAATGCCAATAAGAAAGGAACGGTATGTTATAGGGATGTTTCGAAAATGGGAAACGCCCCACTGTTGCTTGGCAACAGCAAAACATCGTAGTTCTCAGGACAGGCCGGTGCAGAAAATGGAAATTTTTTCTGGCAGGGTTATTGGAGTATTGTGTTAGATTTAGCACACACAGCTTTGAAGGTACGCTATTCTTGAAATATGTGTGATTGTCCAGTTTTAAATATGCTCTACTTAAATATATTCATTTATTTGATATTGTTCTGGTCTGTTTAGCATGAATTACAAGGATCTGGTCGCAGATATCACCACCTTTCTGGACAAGTATGAGCCAGACAAACAGTGTGTGGACAGTTTTATAGAGGATTCTGCCAGAACCCTTGAGGTATATGTACTATTGATTTAGCCAAAGTTGCAAGAATAATGTGTTTTTGAAACAAGATAAGAAAGAGCTTTAATTATCCCTAGAGAAATCCCTGTCATTAGCATGCTAAGAGCAACAAGGACAAATAAAAGATAATAAGACAACAGAAAAAGTATAAAGGCAATAAACAATAGTGCAACCAGTGATAATTTATCAGTGATATTTTTGTTGGAGATATGTATCAGTACCCTAGAGCCATCCCTCTTTTTTGTGTCCATTAGAATCACCCCACTGGAGACCAGAAGTTTGTGACTGATACTGTTTATGGTTGTATTGTACATCGAAGACTCTTGGATATTGTGATTAACGTCTTTTATGATCAAAATGGGAAATCTTTATTCAAATCTGATCGGAACATGTTTGTTGGTAAGTTTGACTATATTTATAGTATAAGGATTGTACTGTAGTCGTGAAGTGAGCTACTGAATGTGCATTATAACTAAACTTCAAATCCAACTTTGCTACAGAATAAAACTTGCTAGTTTCATTACTTTTTATTCTTTTCTCTCTCAGTGGTCTGTTACATTGCTATGTTCCATCTTGAGGATATGGGTTTGGAGCAGTTCAGCAGCATAATCAAGTCTCTGGACAGCGCAAAAATGTACAAAGTAAGGAGATATACACAAAATTTCACAAATTGCACAAAATTTTCACATATTTCATTTTGTTCAATTTGTTTTTGACAAAAGAGTTTCAGGAAGTAAACACTGTATATTTTTCTTTTCAAATGTATCATTATGTCATAAAAACCATTGCGTTGTCACCTTTTCACACTGAAGTTATAAGGCGTGTTTTTGAATGAAGTGTAATGAAGAGCAGGCAATCGGAACAGATGTAATTTACATATTTCAGTAACAAAATCCAATGGTTTATGTGCACAAATATGTTTGGTGTTGCTTAGTATATTGTGTTTTTTTCCCCCAGTTTCTTTGTTTCTTCTTTAATGTTAGCAACCTCAGCACCTGGATTTATGGGGAGTGGAGTCACATCTATGATGCTTCCTATGTGGAGCACAAGTGGATTGGTCCGTTACTGAGGTAATACATTGCAGCTAATAAGTGTAGCATGTGTGTCTACATAACCTCATTTGTGCTGAAATGGGAGTGGATTTTATTGCATATGATTTACACTTAATTCTAACATATTTGTGTCTCGTGTAAATTTAATAGAATCCAGGATTTACTACAGATACATCATGTCCTCCGGATGACGAGCACTGTAATAGCAATGATACCTCCTTTTCTAAAAGCTTCTTTTCTAAAAAGCTTATAGTTTCACCCTGTCCTTCCCATTAGACGGCTACCTGAGATTGAAGGACTGCTTGATTACCTTACCAAGAAAATGACCAAAGGCAGTTTGCAGAGGAAATCCCCTAAGAAATACACGCAACCTCAGGAGTTTGCTTTAACAAAGCCAAAGCCTCGGGCAGTCCCTGCTCCCGAGCCTATTCCACAGCAGGAGAAAACCAAGCCTGTCAGTATGCACACCTCAAAGATGCTTGTTAAGATGATTTTTTAAGTTATTTGTGCATGCAGTAATAAGTCCCTTAAGTTTTCATTTTTACTCAGGTTCCAGCAAGCACCCACAGATCTCCAAAAGAGAAGCAAGTTCTGGAGGAGATCATTCAGAAGAATCACCTGAAAGCAGAGGTCAGATCTTCTGAAAGTGGAGCTGCATTGTGTTACAATATGACAATTCTGTTAACTCTGTGTACAGTACTGCTTTTGATATATTTATATTCATTATATTTCTGCCACGCATAGAAAGTCTTGTATGAAGCAAATATTCAGCAGTTCCGGTGTGCGAACCCACAGAAATCTGAAAAGACAAAGGTAAAAAACAATTATTCAGAGTCCCATGTTTTTATATAACATACTTAATTCCCATTTCATTTTTAAATATCTTGGTTAATGCTTATATCAGAAGACATTGTGTTTAAATGTGAAGTGAACATATATAAATATGAAATGCCAGTGGTGTATTATACATTTCAAAACCATTAATTTCGTAATCGGTTTCTCTTACCAAGTTATGTGTATTTTCTGTTGGTAGAATGTAATGTCAGAGATTCAGCACGACTTTGAAGCTAAACTCCAATTTGATACAGTTTACACTTCTGGGACCCCAGCAACTCATAAGGTACTGTAAAACAACGTTAAAGAGCAACTTTAAACTGAATTTAACCTAGTTTTGACATGTGTTCTATATCTAATACTGTTTTTTGTATTTGTTTCAAACTTATACAGATGAACAACTTGCCCATCAGATTAAACACAACAGCCATCCTGCGGGAGGGTGCATTGTATAATCGTCAGATGGAAGAGGAGCTGAACAAGTACTGTCATCTAATGCCTTAAAATCAAATTATGTAAATAATACACATCTTACTACTAGATTGATCAGTGTAGACAATCTTATATTTTACACCTTTAAAGAGAACATAGCATAGAAAATGTGAATGCAGTATGTGAACAATTGAAAGTCCATTTTGAATTAATCTTGCTTGCGATGTCACAACTATAAACACCTTGTTCAGTTTGTAGCACTTTAGTAATTCTGTGAAGTCTTTTGCTTCTGAATTTCAGAATTTTTTTGTACATTTCCCTACCATAGATTCAGGTCACTCACTGCACAGGCAAAAATCATTTACACATATCCCACAGGCACAGTACTTATACCTTACTTATACCTTAAAGCAGTGTTTAAAGGCATGTTAAGGCAGCGAACACACAAAAATGTGCAGGCCAAGATGCCTTCAGGACCAGGATTGAGAAACACTGTCTTTAAGGCACAGTGAGAAAAAACAGCTTATTTTATTCTAATAGAAAAAGAGTTTGTAAAAATAATAATGTAAAAATAAATTATTCCACTTTCTTGCAAACCCACACAAGCACTACAAGTGGACATTAGGGGAAGAAATAAGATGTGATATTAGGTCCCTTTGATATTTGCATTATGAGTAATACATTAAACTGCTCATGCATTTGCAGACTTGAGCTTCTGACACAGGGGGCAAATGAGCCCTCTGCATTCCTGCAGTGGCAGAGAGAGATGAGGGAGAAGGACCTGCAGGAGGAACTAGCCCAGCTGGAGCGCAGGAGGCTGGAGGGGAAGATCAGCCATGAGGAGGCTCTTCTGGCACGGCAACGCGTGCTGGAGCTCAACCAACACAAAGCCCAGCTCAAAAAGGAAGAGGTGAATAGCATCTAGTCAGAATATTAGTCCTGCTGCATAGTAATTCAAAGGGAGCAAGCAAGTATTTAGACACTTTTGTTTTTAATATTTTGTGTACTTTCAGTGCATATATCCACTTCAAATTCACACAAAAAATCAAAACAGATTCAGCCTCTATAACAAAATATTTGGGGTGTAACGGTACACAGATGTCACGGTGCGGTACGTACCTCGGTTTTGGGGTCACGGTTCGGTACGGTTCACGATACAGCAAAGTTAAGCAACAAAAAGTTCTAA
>JBBPDB010000001.1:24630695-24670989 GCA_037974465.1 Brachypetersius altus
TTCCCTGAAGCAAACCCGGCGGCTTCATAGCTGCATCCATGTTAGCACGTCACGTTTGATGTGGTAATTTCACAGCAGGCGTACACACAGGTTCCAAGACTCGTTCTCGCCCCCTACAGTGCAATTCGGCTAGGTATACATTCACGCTAAAATATCAAGGTGAAAGTCATCATAGCTGCGTAGTATAGACCCAGCTCCCAACCCAACTGTGAATAGATTTTTTTAATCGCCCGATAAGAGTCTCACGTAAACGCAGCACGTTAGCGCCGATAACGGCCCACCACTTTTATTTATACTTCTAAACTGCAACAGTATCTCTGTAAGCAAGTTATTGTGACCTTGGAACAGCTGTTCATAACCATACATAGATAACATTAGTGTGTGTGTGTGCGTGTGATTGGCATAGACAGAGGAACTGATGCGAAGGTATGCAGAGAAGCGTCTGAGGGAGGAGGAGGAAATGAAGGAACTGGTGCAGCAAGTGGCCGAAGGCCACAAAAACTCCAAAGCTGCAAAAATCAAACTGCACAAGATGAAACAGCGTATAGGTGAGTGAAACCAATGTGAAAAGCTGCAGGTTTAATAGTGGATCAAACTATACAAGCCTTTTCTAGAAACGTTCCTAACAAATAATTCAAACTTCATAAATATGTGTCCCTTGTGTACATGTATGTGTGCCACAGTTAAGGAGGTTTCTGAGCAGAGCAGGGAGCTTCTTCGACAGGCACTGGAGGAAGCCCAAGCTGAGCTGAGCCGCAAGTTTGAACTCATCCGTCAGATTCGAGCTATTGAGTCAGTGCCTCATATCAGATACAAGTTTCTGGATGATACAGAGGTGGTTACCATCTTACACATAATGTAGTAATACAGATCTAAAGAGTGGCAGAGAGAGAGAATGAATGTCTGATCTGGAAACCACTGTCTGTCTGTTCTTAATGCTATGTCTTAGACAGGGGGTCACGACCTGCTGTGTGAGATGTCTCTGGCGGAGCTACGGGAGCGCTTGGCCAGGCTAAGGGAGGAGGAGCAGCAGGAGCAAGAGGAGAAGAAGAACAGGATCCTTGAGGAGAAACAGAACAAAGAGCAGCTACTGCTGGAGCAACTGGACACCATTGCTCTACACAGGACTGCAGCAGGATATATCACTATACAAAAGTAACAAGGAATTTTCTGAAGCTCTTGACCAGCCAGTGACAAAACCAGGATCTCATAGGTTCAAGTGGAAAAGGAATGAGCCCTTCCACCCTTATTCAGTTAATAAAAATAAAATGACAATAATAATGATCATATGCTTGTTTACTCACTATCTAGACTACTGGTTGAGTTATCATAGCTTCTCTTGAGTGCATCATTGTGATATTATTATTATTATTATTATTATTATTATTATTATTATTATTATTATAGTGATATTAGGAGTCCAAAGACACTGGAGGGAATCAATCACCAAAAGTCCCCAGTTAGTCCAGAGAATCTGTCACATGCAGTAGTTATGTTGCAGGATCAGCATATATTTATATTGGAATATTTAGAAAGTTTGGCATAATAATGTAATTTTGGTAAATGTCTGCAAACCCATCTTGGTGAAACAGGCAGGAGGAGAAGAGGAAGAGACAAACGCTGCAGGAGGCAGTCAGTATGGATGAGAGAGTTCTGGCCCTGCAGAAGACTCTGGAGATGAAGAAACTGGAGCGACAGCAGAAGAGGGAAAGTGAAAAAGCCAAAGCAAACATAGCCAAACAAGTGGCTACTCAGAGAGTTAAGAGCTATATTCATGAAAAGGTGAGTAAGGCCTTGAATGTTCATTTTACTATTCTCTATATTCTTGTTCTGCTCATGCATAGTTATTAATTTTATGACAAATGTTTGTGAAAAAATGTATATTAAGCTAGGACCAGTTTTTTAGGCCCAGAGCTAAAAGAAGTTCCCATGGAAACTGATACAGAAAAAATGCTTAATCCATACTTGGGAAATTGGCCCTTAGGTGCTTTTGTCTGGATGTTATTTTTGAGTCCTTTTATTCCCTGAGCAGGAGACACTGGAGGAGCAGCACTGGTTGCAACTGGAGCAGGCTTTAGAGAGGCAAGTGCAAAAAGAGGCGTCCAGAAGAAACACTTCAGCTTTGACCCATGGAATATCTACGTAAGAACTGTGGTCTTCATTATTGCTGAATATGATGTGTTCGACTTAGGTCAATCGCAATTTGTTTGCTAAAGGAAATTCAAGTGTCTACCAAAGTACATTCTATGTTTGTGCCTTATCCTGATAATATCAAACTAGAATTCTTGATTTAGCAACATTTGTGCATTAATTTAATCATTTAGATGTAGTAGTTTGATGTGGAAAAAGCTCCATAATAGAGAAACTTTCTACAGAGAAGGAATAGCATCTAAAGGAGTCAATGTCTAAAAAAAAATCTACCTTACAGAAACTATTACACAGAATGTTGAATAAATACATTGGACAAAAGCTTAGGATTGTTTTACAACAGCTTTAAGATAAGACTTAAATATGTTTTGAATTCATTCTTGGCACAAATCTACAGAGCACTGTAAAGCAAAATAAAAATGTTTCCCCTGCATGAAAGTGTGGAATTCTCCTTTAAAATCAACTTGAAAGAATATAATTAAAAGTCTTGAAAGAATATATTAAACAGTAATAGTAATATGCATGTACATTGGAAGTGGATATAAGCACTGAAAGCATATTAAATGACAAAAAATGTCTGAATACTCACTTCGCTGTAGCAAATATTACCACAATTATTTGTACTTCTAAATGCAACAATATCTCATTAAGCAAGTTATTATGACCTTGGTACAGCTGTTGAAAAACAATACACCGACTAACATAAGTGTGATATGCATAAAATTAAAATGGTTTTCCCCTGCATAAAAGTGCGGAATTCTCCTTTAAAGTCAACTTGAAAGAAAGCAAAAACCAAGACAGGCTGATGATCAGTGGTTAAAGTGGTTTATTCAGGACCAAAGGGAAATGAAATTACATGACCCGCAAATAAAACAATTACATTAATATTGAAAGAATTACAAATGGAAAAAAATATATACCAACAGAAGATAAAGCATTGCACAGTAACTACCACTTTAAGGCTCTTCAGCGGCATGCATTAGAACCTGGTACATTCCATTTCACTCAGTTACTGTTTCTTACATGGCTTTAAAAAAAAAAAGTGCCAATCGATAAACCACTCTTATTCATCTTATATGATCATGTAATATTCCAGAACTACAGTCTAAAATATCAATATTTTTCTAAAAACTGAATCATGATCTAAAGGATTTTTTACTCTATATGTTAGGTTCTGCTGTACTTAAAAGAGCCAGTCTAATAAAACATTCAACAATTAGTCTAGTACAGGGTTGAGAAACATCTGCAGAATACAAAGTAGTTATTGGTCAAATTTCACAATATATTTCTACACAAAACATAATACAGTAATTCCATTTAAAGAAATACAGCTACCTAGTTTTTAAATGTATGTAGTGTTATTTTTCCATAAACCAATTACTTTTCATTACAATGATTTAGTTTAAACCTATGGTGATTACATATGATAAGCCCAAAATTCCACCTTCCAGTTCCATCTGTACAATAATGACATTTAGTGTAAACTAGATAAGACTGTATGTGCTGAGCTTTCAAACATTAAGACAGCAGCAGCCACCTAATGTGCATTCTTACAACTCTATGTGCCAAGTTCCTTCCCAAAAGTGCATATAGTTTAGTGGTTCTTTATATCATTATCTGATTAAATGAAATGTTTATGATTTCAAATACAATTGTGTTTAGTGTGTTATGTCATGCATGGTTTTAGTTCTGCCATTAAACAATGAAGTTCACAGTTGTGTAGAAATTCCTTTTTGTTAGAAAACTAAAGTTGCAGTTTTCAGCTGTACTGAAATAGGCAAAGTGAGGACAAGACCAAGGGTGTTATCTGTAGGGTCTTTTTGTGCAATTTGTTAATAGCTCACCAGGCTTTGGGGTTCATCTTCTCTCTGAAGGATTTTCGTAGTTTGTTTCTCGGGGCAGGGATGGGAGGCTGAGGTGCTTGATTTATTTCTTCTGGGTGTTCAGCTTGGTCAAACTCTGTGTCCCACTTTTTTGGAGTGTAAGGGTTCTGAGAGGGTTTGATCTGGGCTAAAGGTGGATTTTTGCGGGGTGGGGCATGAGTTTTCTGTAACTGCTGAATGATGGCAGAGAATTTAGCATCCAGGGAAGGCCTTCCTGTACGAGGCCTTGTCCCCTTACAGGAGTTCTCCTTCTCCAAACATAATGGGGCAGGTTGGACAAATGGCAGTTTATCAGGGGGAGGTGGAGGGGCTCTTCTCTTCTTGTTGCTGTTTAGGATTGGACTGGAACTGGACTGGATGCTCTCTTTACCTGGTGACAGAAGAGTTTTCTGCACTACCATTGGTCTGGAGCCCTCAAATAGTGCAGCCCAATGTGGAGGCTCCCTTTCCTCTTTCTGACCAATGAGAAAACACCCATCCGTTTCCTCAATCTTATTGTGAATGATATCAGTCAAACTCTCAAACTTCTCAGGTGAACCAATACCTGCAAAGTAAAAAGAACTTTTAAGTTAGCCCATAGGGGTGAATTCAAGATGGCTTATATAGTATACAACATGGGTGGACTCTTGTCCATTCAGTGTGGGACAGTTACTCACTCATGTCATTGTAGACAGAGTCAGCTGGTTTAGTGAGGAAAAGTGGGGGCTTCCGTGGGGACAAAACCTCAATCTCCATCAGCCTATCACAGGTGTGTTGCCACTGACCTATTGTCAAAACAAAACAAAACAAACAAAATATTCTTCCCCATAAATAAAAGCATGCTAATCTCCACCTTCTTTATACACTTCCACACAGATATATCTGTAACTCACTCTGATCAAACAGGTGTTTCCAAAGGGCATTTAGCCAGTCCTGCAAAAGACCAGGTGTTTCGGCTGTAAATACATGGCTAGTAGGGTCTCCTGTCCCTGGATTAATCAGGCTCAGCCTGGTCCCGCTCCTCTGGTGGCCCTCTACCACACGAATCCGGGTGTCCTACACAGAAACAATATTTTAAAAAAATAATTACTTTAATATTTTCCTTATCGGTAGTGATTTATTTTTAAAAAATGAAACATTTATCCATAGTTGAAAATTACATAATTATCACTACACCACTACAAAAAACAGGAAAAAGAAATCAGGATTCTATCAATGCTGCTGATTCTTAGCTCTCCAGTTAAAATGTAATGTATACTCTAAATACAACATCCACTACTTCTTGCTGTCCTACCTTATTAATAGGAATAATAAAGCTAGGCTCCACTTTGGCTTGGATCTCCTCTGGACTGAAGTAGCAGGAAAGCAGGCCAGCCTTCAGCACACAGTACAGCCTGCAGCAGCGCTGCAAACCCTCAATACTTTGCTAAACATAAACAGATGTTTATCACCACATGGAGCTCTAATATTTCAACCAAAGTCTGATATTGTATACTGTGGGTTTATTGTGCTATCAAATAGTTTGCTTACTAACAATCATACCATACACATAAAAGATGTGTAAAATGTGTGTGTTCCCTTTACCTGCTGGTTGAGAAAACCACTCATCATATCATGTGTCATGCAGTCAGGCTGTGCCACCAGCTGACAGCACAGGTTTCCATAGAGAGGCAACCAAGATGATGCCACCACTGGAAAAGCAGAGACAACTTTAATTTTCACAAAGATATTTGTGCCAATGTCCATATATGTCAATAATGTATGTGTAGCCCCAAACAATGAGAATTAAAATAAATATGAATGGAATGAATGGGGTCATGTCTATAAGTGCTACATTATTAATGCTGCTTTTTCACTTACCACTCTGTAAGACTATGAGTGAGTGAGACTGGAATGAGCCTTCTGCCTGTTCCAAATCCAAAGTGGTGTATGCCAGCAGAGAATACTGTGCCCCACTGAAAAATATTATAATCTTAAGAATTTCAATAAACAAACAACAGACACAGATACATAGAGGAGTAGTCCTTACGGTGGCAAGGGGTTAGACTGAAAAAAAGTATCAGGATCATCTCCATCTAGAGGTGGACAAAGGTTTTTCCCAGATGATTTTCCAAAATTTCCTGGCCAATTTCTTTGGTGTGTTGACTAGTGTTCCCTCCTCTTCTACTGCACAGCTGTAGAGTTCAACTACCAGCTCAAAGTCTGGCTTAGCTTCAGAACTGTGACAGCACAAGCAAGAGACAGGGCATCACTCTACTGTGCAATAACAGGTTCCATTACAAATTATGTTGATCAAATACTTACAAGATAGTGACACCCTGAAAGCAGATATCAGTCACTGATTGGTCAACAATCACCATCTCTGTGTCAAATATCTCAGAGCCAATCTTTATTAGACAGAAGACTGCCACCCGTTGAGAGCCTATTTGAAGAATTTAGGATTCTGTTAGTGAACATGCATATAGCTTCAAATGCTTCATACCCAAAACATTCTTATAACCACAAACTAGTTCAAAATTTCCATTTAGCTAGTTATGAGGTTAGCCCTGTAACTTCTATTGCGAGTTTAAAAAGTTTACTAATGGTAACTGACGGTTCTCTGCACACAGAATGTGAAAAAACATGCACATCAGAGTGGTTCATTTTGGTCAGTACACATTTAAAGATCAAATTGTGACAAGAAAGAAAAAAGGAAAAACAACTAGAGTACTCACTCCCTTTGTTACTGAAATGTTCAGAATCCTTCCAAAATAGTGGGACTCGCAGACCTATGAGCAACAGAACACTGGAAATTAACCACAATTTCTTACTTTATGAGATCAATGACAAAGTAAAGAGAATGATATGCTGTCAAAAACGTATTACCAGACAAAGCCACTTTGCCTTTACAAGGCACTCTATTCTGAGAGTCCAAGGACCTGTAAAACAGGCATTTAGGTAGAATTAGTGACACTATTCTACAGATAAAATGATTACATTTTGTTTACATGTTCACAGACATTTTCAGCAACAGTAGGCATATCTGACCTCCTTCTGAGACTCTCAGCCATGTCTTGCTGTTCCTTCCTTTTCTGTGCCTCAGCCATGTAGGCTTTGATTCTTGCGTTGGAGGTAAACAAGCTTTTGGCTGCATCAAGGATCTGTTCTCTCTTGGTGCTGGCAACTAGAAGCTTGTATGCACCTGCTCTCATTCGCACCTCAAAGTCCATCTTCTCTTGTATGTCACAGTCCTAAAGTACATCAAATTAAGATAAGCAGGCATTCTGCAAATTCTCTGAAACCAGGACTATGGTAGACAAGAGGCGGATACTGCACAGGATGGAATCGGGAAAAACTGACATGTAACTCTTGGGGAGATGGGATGTTATAAAATATGAGATTGCTACAGGTTTCCAGACTCACCGCTAAAAGCATGGGAATGGCACTAAAACTATCATTAATAACGAGACGGCTGGACAGGAGAGTATTTCCACCAGCCTTCAGTGGTCTATCCAATGCATGAGCAGAGGCCATATGGCAGGCTGAAATAATGCACTGAGACAGGAATGAAAAGGGGCTTTTGTGCAAGTGGGTGGATGAGAAGAAAGTATGGGTAGTAAAACAGTCGCAAGAGCAGTGTGGTGATGTTGAAGTGTACAAGACCAACAACGTAGATACTGGGAAACATCACGACACGCTCTACTATTTCTACCTGCAGTTTCTTAGAAATTTGTCGTATGTACAACAAATTCAGGTCCGCTATGATCTGCTGTGTGTCATTCAGGCTTGTGCATCGTTTCATGTTTCTTGCTCGTGTCTGAAAAGAACATTGAAATGTTAGGTGGTTAGCTTAGAATTATATGCAAAAGTGGAATACAAACCTGGGGATTAAACAGAAAAGGCATCATGGAGTGATGTGGGGACTTCTGACCAGTTTCTAATTCTGACTCACAACAGACTTCGTAATAGCAATTAATGTCTTACATTCATTTTTGACTATGAGGTTTTTGATGTTTGTTCTGCTTTTTATGTCACCTTCTTCGGATAAAAAAATATATATATATATTTAAGCTGAAAAGTGATAGAAGCATATATCCCACCAATTAGTATTGTTCAGTTAACTCTAATATACGCTTTAGGACACATCTCCACGATGTACATATATCTAATGTGTAGATACAAATACTTAGATGTGTGTATACTAGGGCTGCTCAATATATCGCAAATTTACCGTCATTGCGATATCAACATGCGCAATATACATATCGCGAAAAACTGACTGAACTGCAACAAATGGTGTTTTCCAAAGCTCTTCACCCAGTGACACAGAGAAGAGGGCAAAAATTTCTGATTTTTTTCAACAATGCTCAATGTTTGAAATGTTTTATGGGAGGCATAAAAAAAACATGTTGGAATGGAAGTATTGCATTTCATTTGCATAGACTAGTCAGTGCCTGGAGTCTTTAACACTATAAAGTTTTTACTTACTTATCGCATGTGCTATTGCCATCGCAACACTCAACATTATCGCATATCGCATGTTTTCCTAATATCGTGCAGCCCTATACATATATATATACACACACACACTTTATGTATATATAAACAAACTTCTACACATCTAGATTTTATATTATGCTGTTGTGTTATATAGTTTTTATTCTATTAGTTATATTGGCTATACTCTATTGATAAAGGGTTATTTTATCTTATGTTTTGTGAGCAACACACCTGCAAGAAAGGCAAAGCGAATTAAATTTCAGATAAACCTGAGTTAGAAAAGGCACGTGGCGACCAATTTGAACAATTATAAAATAAATAACAAGTGTGTTTATCAAGAAAATAATTAAAAAAAAAAGAGGGCTCTGCAAGCTGCAAGATCTGGAACGTCAGTTACCATTAAAACCGGGCGTAAATCACAACAACAATAGGAACTGAGCAGTACGTACTGTTACATACCTCGTTTTGTAAAAACAACACACTTTCTCTTATCTTCTTTCTCTTGACCTCCATGGCGAAAGACGAAGAGGACGACACGGTGGACCTTGCTGCGATATTTCGTCTAAAAATTCGTCCGTCCCGCGGAACTTCCATACTGGCTACCCCAGGAGAGACGACTCCTCTCCGCTCAACGAACCCACGCTCGGCCCGGCCGAAACTCAGCCAATCGCCTGCCTCCAAACCTCAGCGTTGCCTAAACAACCACAGGACCGTACCACTTTCAAATTTCGAAATGGAGGCGTGGACGTTTATATGACTAAACATATGGGTAGACGCACTCAGCTACACAGATTATCCATATTGTAACTTAGAAAATAATTTAAGTCAACCACGTTGTCATTTTGT
Source organism: Brachypetersius altus (assembly GCA_037974465.1). Classification (NCBI taxonomy): domain Eukaryota; kingdom Metazoa; phylum Chordata; class Actinopteri; order Characiformes; family Alestidae; genus Brachypetersius; species Brachypetersius altus. Next base: position 24,640,031 of record JBBPDB010000001.1, read on the forward strand.
GGTCGAAGTGCTTGCAATCGTGACGTTTTTGGTTGAACACCCCCCGTCTGTTTTTTTTTTAATGGATCGAGCCGATCGTCTGTCGCACTCTGCATTCTAATGAATTTTCAGTCATTCTTATCAAACCCCTCCAGTTAGAGGAGGGCATTGTCTGTTATTATGACTGTATATTGCCAAATTGGGTGGCTTCCTGAGATCATTTTGAATGGATGGCAGTTCGGTGTCTCATCAAAAATGTCTGTGACACTGGTAATTATGTAATTAGAGCAGGTTTAGATGTGTTCTTCACATGTCGAACCTGCCAACGAGCTGTCAGGTGACAAAACGCGTGTCGGGCAGAAGAGCAGGGAACTACAGCCGGACAGATACCTGTGATTGTCTTTTGAAAAGGAGGTGACCACTCGACCAGCTGAGATTCTGCACTTTACCAGCAAGAAATCGTTTTTACAGAGGTACGCTTGGGGTTCGCAGTATCTCCCTGACTCTGGCTGCACGACTAGGTCTGACACCCTACTGTAACAAGTGAACGCCTCCAGAGGAACGCAATTCCATAACCAGCTCCTTCCTTACATGTAAGCCCCTCGAGCTATCCTTAGTTATGTCTGAGAATGATTTTCGTGTGATCAGTGATCCGAAATCAGAGGCTATTATTCTAATCTGAGTTATGTATCTACGTCATACATATGTTGGTATGCAAGCTTCTTTCTTCTAATGTGTCAGAGACACCACCTGATTAATTTACCTATTTCATCACTATGAGCTGATGACTGAATCACGTATCTAGGTTGATTGCTATAAAGAGTGTCACTGTAGTTAGAGGATGAACCTGTTACAGCTGGCTGGCAGTCTATTACTGTTCCACCCAAATCCAGCTCTTCAGGCAAGAGCTAATGCATTCAGATTTTCCTGCTTTAATGAATGAACAGGCCTATGCATTAGGAACGCAGGCCTGTAAAGAAAGCTCTTTGTCTTTAAGACTTTACCAACCCGATATTTTATACAAAAAATCTGCCTGATCTTTTTTGACAAAGTCAAATCAGAGTGGTTTAAAGTGAAGTGTGCCATTCGAGTTAAACTTCCACAGTCGTAGTTGTTCATAATGGTTGTGTTAATAACCAGAACCATAATGCATTTAAAGCTATCTCAAACAAAGCTAATACATTGAATGGTTATGGGTATGCTGCCTGATGCCTGAGACATTGTTTTATGGTAGTTTTGAAATTAGAATTTGGCCTGAAGTGTGTGTGCCTGTGTCTGTGTCTGTGTCTAAACCCATTAAAGCTAGAGGGTTAAATAATGGTAAAGTTAGGGTGTTGCAGAACAATACTTTCTTCTGTCTGATTTACTACTATTTTACCATTGTCAATAGTACTTTTATGTATAAAACACTGTGCATTTTGGATACTAAATAAAATTACTATAATTTTGTTGTAGACATCTCAGCCCTTGGTTCCTGCCTCCACCAGCATAAGGAAATCCAAACTGGTAAGTTTTACTATAATGCACTTTCACATCAAGAAATGTTAAATAATTTTGTTTAATTCTCAACACTTGAATTATGCAATGTTTTGAAAAATTTGTGTAATTCCCTTTAATTCATGGGGATACTGAATCTTACCAGTTCTTTGTATGTGATATTAAATGACTGACATTGTGTTGTCAGGATATTTCTGACATGCAGCAGAAGTTGTGCACCCGCAACACGACCCTGTTTGTGGAGAATGGCCAGGCCTGTGGTGCGGGGATGTCTCAACTCCCATTTCGTTGCCCTCGGTGCGGAGAGCATGAGCGCTTCCACAGCCTGGCTGCGCTGAGGGCCCACCTGGAATACAGCCACACGTACCACACACATCCCAGGCATGACCTCAGCCTTCCCAACAGTAGGGGTCATTCATACCTTGACTGTATAGAAGACTGCAGGAGAGCCACTGCAGAGACCCAGACAACAAAAGATGCAGGCACCGATACTCATTCTCTTGGGAGGGGGGAGCACAAACTCCCTTTCAGATCTGACCCCCCTCCACCTGAACAGTGTGCAGAAGGTACCCTCTCCCCAGAAAAGAGCCTGGTTGAAGGGGAGCCGGTTGGCACCGAGCTCCTCTCGGCACCAGTGGCTTCAGTGGGGCAGAGACTGGAAGGTATGATGAGGACGGCTAACAGCAGTATGGAGCGACGACTGCTGCGGCTCAGCTCTGAGCTGGCCCAGACGGACACGGCTCTGCTGTGTGAGCGGGCTCACTCACACCACCTGGCCCAGGAGCGTCAGGAAGTGCTGGAGCGCGAGCGGGCACTCAGCAGGCAGGTGGACGCAGCCGTCGTGGTCATCGCCACACTGCGGCAGCAACTCAGCATGTCTGAGCATGAGCTGGAGCACAGGAAACAGTAAGTAATGCACCCCAGACACAGCCAAATAAACAATCAACAACATGAATAAAGATAATCAATCGCATAGACAGACAGACAGACATATGGACAAACAGATAGACAGATTATTAGATTGCTACCAGAAATTGTGTTATTTTGTCTTGGTGCAACAGAAAACAATATAATTTTGTCAACAGCACAGATCATACAGATAAAATACATAACACAGAACATACAGCTGTATACACAGTGATGAAGTTTATTTTTTTAGTAAATAAAACATGAAATTTGACTAGACCTGTCCAAACATTTGCTTGTGATTATGTAAAATATATTACAAAGAAAATGATTCTCAGGTAATTGAGAAATGGATTTATCCGGATGCAATTATCTGATTGTACTGTAACTGTTTTGTTGTAGTGAATGAGCAGTTGTTTATGATTTGGTTTAGGGAAGTGATCACTATCCAGAAATTTCTAGAAGCAGCGGCGCAGCATGAGATGTGTGGGAAAGTTCGTTTGCGACGGTTCATTGAGAGCCTCCTGCGACGCATTGCTCTGGCCGAAAGACTGCTAGAGTACTACCAGAGCACTCCACACGAGCACTATTGCACCGCGCACCCTGTACGTCACAGCTTCCTCTATTACAGCTGAATACAGTATACAGTGCATGCTGACAGTACAGTGAAGTGTTGACTATAAAGAAAAGCTCTTTGGGTTGTTCTTTGTAAGATAAAGGTCCTCTCTCACAGCTCTGTTATCTGTCTAGGAACCTCCTTCAACTGATATTGGTGCCCAAAGAATATCCAAAAGCAGGTACTGCATGACTTCTTTTTTCACACATTCAGAATGTGCAGTTGGTATTCCATAGTATGGAACTAAATAGTCTAAATTGTTAGCTGTAAATCATGGCCTGATTTACCTAAAACAGCTTGCAGCAGACATGCCTTCCCTTATTACTTATTCACTGGGATCAAACAAGGTTAGTTGAGGATCGTATCGCCGTTTAAAAGTAATGATCTCTCATTTGCACTGCCTTAGGGCTTTGTGCCTTTCTTGCTAATCCCATTGGTCTGCTTTGATTTTTTTGAAGTATAGAATTACAATAAATCATGATGGGTCTTTTTTGTTTTTGTGTGATTTTTGTTGAATGGATTTAAGCGCTGGAAAAATAAGAGATCACTGCAAAAAGTTTCTCAGGTTTTATCTTTTGTAGGTGCAAGTATTGAACTAAACAGCTTTGCCTTAGTTTTTAAGAACTGCTGACAGTTTTTAAGAACAATTTTTCTCCTAATTTCCAAATAAAAATATTGTTCTTTAAAGCATGATTGTAAAGGAAATGACAATACAACAAATTAAGAGAAATGATGCAGTGTTTACAGAACTTTTATAATTCAAAGAAAACAAATCTGTCATAGAGATGCTGATTTAAAAAATAAATTGCAGTGTTTTTTTATATATATATATGTGTGCGTGTGCGTGCAAAATTACTCAAGTACTCATGAAATGTGTTCCATATGTATTATATGAGATTAAAAAATCTGGATTCTATATATAATAATATATATCTTATTATGCCATCACTGCCAAAAGAATTTTATCTCCATTTTGTTGTCTTTTTGTTTTTATTTTTAGACAGTAATGTTCAACCACAACTGTGACATTGTGGTCTCAAACTTTGTGAGAGAACGGACCAACAGACAAACAAATGTTCCAAAAAATCTTTTATGTATCTTTTATGTAAACACACACAGCCTACCTGTTCTGGTGTTTCCTACCAGGTGTACAGGAGAGCAGCTGGTCAGTGATGAAGAGCAGGTACCTGGGCGTCACTCTGGCTGGGGAGTGTCCAGAGTGTCTGGGGAAAGACTGGGTCATCAGGGCTGGCTCCAGCGCAGCAGGTCAGACGGTTATGAGGTTTAGTGAGCCGGCCTAAGCTTTACACTGAATGTACTATTTATGTTCAAAATGTAGCGCATAGAGATTGTATTTCAAGCTAATGTACAGACAAAAGCAGTATGGAAAAACAGACCAGAAATGAAAGGTTGACGATGATCTCCCTGTGAGAGACAGGGTGATGTGGGAAGGCAGGCCTGTGGACCAAGCCCCAGGCTGGGCATCGCCTCAGTTTGGGAAGAAGAAGCCTCAGCTTGGGTGGAAGCTCCAGTTTGCGTATCTAGTTAAAATGAGTATATTCTGTATATAATGGTGTTTATAATAAAGGTAAAATTAAAGGAACTGGTTAGTGTGTGGGTTAGCTTACCAGCTAACTAGCCAGCCCTTCTATTTTGAAATAGCTATTTATACTAGCTAATCTTATTTATTGAAATAGTTAACCTTAACTCTAAATATTCATTGTTCATTTTGAAGATATTTACACTAACGCTAACCCTCAACCTAACTTTAACCCATTTATTTTGGACAACTAATTTACATCCGCCCAATCAGGACAGCTCTTCCACCCCGCCTGGGGCTTCACATCATTGACCTGCAGAGATGCAGCTAGTGGGTTAATCTTACTGTCTCTCTTACCCATTTCAGTCTAAATAGTGTTCAAGTTTGGGCCAGTCGGCTCTAGTGGTGTCCAGTTTTGGCATGTTAGTGTTTTGATTCTCCGTAAATTCACTCTAAATATCATCTCACTCCATCTGTAGAGTGCTGTTAGAGCATATTAGTGACATTTTGGACACATAACAAAACTGCCCTTTATATCTGTTTCACAAAGCTACCTAAGGAAACATGAACCAATTCTAATCGTGTGAGAACTGAATGATTCACATTCTACCAAATTCTTGGATTTTAACTGAATGAATGTACTCAAAAAACATCCAAAACACAACCAACTATGTCATGGAAAGGTCCAAATCTGTAGAACTTTGATCTTGCAGTTAATTTGTGGCTATGTGTTAGTAACAACAATGTATTCCTTGAAAAATTTATTATTCAAATATTTAATTTGTCTCTTGGTCTCCAGTATTTACTTTGGTCTCTTTTGAAGGTGCTGTTGCACTATGAATGTCTAAGATAATATTTGAGTGCTTTGATGCACATAAATTACTGGTGCTAAAGCCTGGGGCATGAATGTAAACGTCCCAAACATTGTATTCAATATTCTAAAAGCCTACAGATTTAATTCATTGTAAGGGTAATTTAATGGGTAAACATATTTGATTGGCAATATGTTTATTGGCCAGCTCACTTTTCATATTAGAAGATTTTGAAGAAGATTTATCTCCCATGATGATTAGTTTTACCGGGAAGTTTGAAGTGAGTGGGTGCCAGAGTGAAAATCCTCATAGGTGAGTGTAACTAGAGCAATAGCACGTATTGTCTTAAGCTCCATTGTGGCAAATTTGTGTAGCAGTTGCAAAGATGATTTAGTGGCCTACATTTACAATGGCTTAGTTTGAGGTTTACAGACTTAAAGAGGACATTTGGGGTTTTTTTGTTAGTTTTTTTTTTTTTTACCATTTTCAATAATATGCATATTTTTGCTGCATGCTTCCAAATTGTCATGCAAGATGTTCTACATTAGTTTTTAAAAAAAGTGTATCGTAACGGCACTCAAAAAATAGGAAAAAGTCCTACCCTTTTCCAAGTTGTCACGTATTCAGTCTTTATGGTTTAGAAGGTGGTGCAGTCCAATTTTCTTACCATATACAAACATTGGTGTAATCTAAACTAAGGCTACACTTCAGCAATTAAATAATTGATCACTAAGAACACTAAGACACTGAGCTTGTAACAGTTTCTTAGATTGGTCAGTACATTCAATACACACAGCACAGCACAATCAATGCTGTGATTCAGACAAGCTCATATCAGATGAGGCACACTGATCATAATTCCTAAGTTAACTGAGATTTAGCAGAAAATACAAGTTTCTGGAGGCCTTTCATAATGTACTGCAAAGACAAAAATATATGATTATGCCACCTCAATCATGCAGTTATTGGTGGTAGTTGTCTGAGGCAGTAGTAGAGGGATGTCTGTAATCTGGATATTATTGAAAATCATAATGACAGCACTAACTAAATCTTGCACACTTGATTCATATTACAGCTACATAATATGGATATTAATGTTCATGCTTTTATTCTACTTTGATGCCCTTCTGAATCAGTAATGTGATGTAATTTAAGATTGGCCTACATTTTTCTGACCCAATTCATTTCACTTTTTTGGAATCCCTTGCTTTATTAAAACACCCACAGAACCAATCTTCTGAAACGGTGTGCTCACACCTTAATTGGCTACAGGCTCATTTGTAAGTTGCCACCTTATTGCTGCAAAGACCGATATCACAATAATGATGAACAGAGCAAATTAAAAAAAAGTGGAACTCTAAAATTGCTGGCAAGCATAAAGTGTCAGTTTTCTTATGAATAAAATGACATTGTCCTATTTCAATGCTTACATGAATGATTGATTTATCAGTAGGTCTGTGGTGTTACACGTTGTGGTTTAACTGTAATCAGCTACACCAGCTCTATACTGACACTGTTTTAGAAATGTTGCTCTAGTTTGTTTGTTTGTTTGGGTTTTTTTCATGTAACTCATAAGCGATTGGCCAATGACTAACAGAGTATAGACCTGTAGTAGTACTGGGAGAGCATGAGGTTGGTCCATTGTTTATTGTGAGTGAGCATGCCGTAGATGTTCTGTAACCAGTGCAATATGTGAAAATATATTTTTGAAAGAAATCCTCTTTCGATGACTGAGCTGTGTTTTGAAGTGGAGGTCCAGGATATCTGGAAGACATTCATGTACAGTATAATGTAAATGAAGTTACACTATAAAGGACAATCAAAACGTTTGACAAATCTGAACATGTTGTCGTTTTGTTTATAGATTATTGTTTGACATGCCCTGATATAAGGTGTTTTTCTGCTTTTGACTGTGCCATGCTGGTTTCTGTTAAAAATGTCAAGCTTTCTGTTTGTTAGGTTACATAGCCAACTTGTGTGTGCCTTTCTCTTTCGATCTCGTCGTCGTTATTACACTTGCAACACTGTGAGGTCTTGCAGGATCTGTGCTGCTCCGTGTGACCGTCTGACAAATAAAAATGTGACTATTATTGTTATTTAAAAGTATTGACTTGTTATTGCTGTGTATGCATATTACCCAGCACTGTAGCAATTACAGTTGTTTTATTAAAACTGAAATATCATGCAACCAGACTGTCTCTTTCTCTCTCTTGCTCTTTTTTTAAATTTGGCCCATTTTGCTTTTGCTCTTTTCTTAAAGGGCCAAAATGTTTACTGTGATTTAGTGCATTTTTCGAAATAGCCACTAGAGGGTGTCATAGCTCATGCTGTGTGCAGCTCTGATTTGAAGTTTCCTCATTATGAGGCAGCAATGACTAGCAGACTGGTGCCAGGACTGAAGTGTTCAGCCCACTGGTTTAGGTGCTGAGTTAGAATGACATCTTCTGTTTAAGTGTTACCTCCTACAAAAAGGGTGTATGTCATTGAGGAAAATGCCATGACCTTTAACCCACTTGAGTCAGACCACCAGATGGATTATGATGATGTTTATTTTAGGATATGGAAAGAAACAAAAGTCATGCTATAAGGAAGTTCAAAATGTTAAGGGTCTTTATTCAGTACATGCAGAACTCCTGATCACAATTTTGACCAATAAAATATCCAGATTGTAGCATAGTGCATGTATGTCCTTTGCAGTTGTTTACAAATTCCAGACCAGGTCGGTTTATCATATTAAGGATAGTAAATATAAACTAATTTGAAAACACCCGCTGCTCTTTTCACTGCACCCTTAAAAATGAAGGCATCAACAAGGATTCTTTGTTGGATTTTTGGCTCGCTAAAGCATGGGTTTTCAGTGCTGGTTGTGAAGCTCCCTTGCCCTGCGCAATGCACATAGTTTTCCTGTTCTAAAACCCACTTCAGCCCAGGAAAGGCTTACTAATTAGCCGATTACTTGGACGAGGGGGGTGGGGGGAAAGGGAAAAGTGGCAAGGTGACAACCCCCCCCCCCCCCCCCCCAGTGCATTTTGTCTAAGAAATAAATATAAGAAAATTAAAATTAGGAACTAAAAATTACCCATAAATATAAAACTAGTTATTACCCATAAATACTAATCTAAACTAAAGTTTTTTATTTTAATTATCTATCTGTACGATAAACAAAGACAGTACACAATACAAAAGTGAACGTGTGCGAGTGGTTCAAGGAGAATGTGAATTTCAAGTTATTGCCAGAAATATTAGACAAGACAGAAGTGTGCTAATTGTACTGGTGCAAATTTAGCATGAGGTACAAAACACTTTTAGCAAACATTTTGAAAATGGCTCCTTGCAAATCCACTTTTTACAACTGTTGAAGAGCATGCATGTAATGTAAAGGTTTTGGACAGAACTTGTAAAGGTTACACTACATTTTTAGTGTATTTATGAATTATTTGAAATTGAAAGATATGTGAAGACTCTTCACATGCAAAGGTCTTTTTTTATCAACTTTATCAGGTGTTAAGAACACCCATTTTATCCTAGAGCCACCAGTGCCTTCCAATAGGGGATTCCTAACCCTGCAACCTACATGAATATCTCTTAGTATACAGGCTTAGGTTAACCCCTTTAGAAAACACTTGATTGGAGACAGCTGGATGAATGGATGACAGGCAGGATACCTGTTCAGAATGGAGGTCCTGAGCCAGGAACAATAAACCTGATGAAAAGGGAGGACACATCAACCAAAGAGCAGAACCCTGTGTTCCTCATTAAGTAAACGAATATGTTATAGGGATAGCTAAAAGAGAGAAAACCAACAAGGAAGGATTGGAATAAGGGATTGTAATTGGTAACTGAAAAGGAGCAGCAGCAGACAGGTTCACTATGGGGAGGCTTCAGAGCTCAGATGCTCTCTGTGTGCATCTGTGTAGAGCTCTTGAAGATCAGAGAATCTTTTGGGTGGGCTTTGGAGTGGCCCACTCTCATTGTTTTCTTTGTTGTATTTGCTGTAAGACCATTCGTAGCCCCGACTGAGCACTGGGAGCAGCATCTGAGGCCCAGGCTGACGTCACACATCACATTAATCATGCCAAGACCATGACCTCTCATATTTACATTTTTCTGATGTTAACTGCATGACAGAGCCTTTTAGAATGACAATTTGAATCCAACACAACAAGGAATAGGATTTTACACATTGGTTCACTTTTCACACAAATTTACATTCCATGCAAATCAGTCATGCACAGTATTTCAAGTTCTGCATGCAGATGTATTAAACCACAGGTTTTAACCACAACTGGCCAGTTGTTTGTGCCAGTGGTCAATCCAGCTGCAGCTTTCTAAGAACTTCTGAGAGTTTTCAGGGTCCTCCAGCTTCCAGAGCCGTCCCTGCAAATAAACAGTAGCTCACTTGGAGACCTGTGTTTGTTTTTATTGGCTGTGAAGAAAGTAACAAGAGCTGTACTGAGGTTATCAAGTAGAAAGACAGATGGATTTAGTCTGATGTGCTGACATTCTGAATCATTAATCCATACATAGCAGAATTTAGGCAGCTTAAAGCATCAATCACCAATTATAACTGCTGCTTACAGTTTGTATTAGTAATGATACACTATTTATTCCTCCCATACACTCCGTCTAATAGCTAACACAGCAGCATTAGGGTGCACCATTTAATGACACAGGTGTTCAATTGCATACACATAGAATCAGAATCAGAAAACTTGGATGAAACTGCCTATGCTAAGACTGCAGCCACACAGACGCACAAATGAGAAAAATAAAAGTAAAAATAAAAAAAATAATATAAGTTAAAATAAAACTCTCCAAAGTTTTATTTAAAAAATGCTTGGTACAAAATACATTTCACTATGTACAAAAATGCTGTAGTCAGTAAGATAGGTGGATATAAACACCAAAGATAAATAAAATGACTGTATAACAAGTCTGTTATTGTATATACCAGTGACATAAGTACTCATATTGCACATGATTAGACAGTTGCACAAAACAGTAGTGCCTAAGTAGTGATTTAAGTAGTGATACTGATATAGTATAACTTATATAATTTCCAAAGAAAAGCACCAAGCCCAACGGGATGGAGCGCCACTCAATACCTTTGATATCAGTAGAGTGGCATCTCTGATTAAGAACTACTCGACCAACAATTAATACCTGACCTCATTAAAACTCATGTGGCTAAAGGCTACCAAATCCTATCAACAATAATTCAGCTTATAGTGTTAAGCTTTCCCAGTAGCAGCAAAGCACATATTGCCTATTAATACATTTAATTTCAGAAGAACTGCTGGTTTACTAGTTGTCTACAAACGTATGGAATGAAATTGGGAAGTGCGCAAAAAATCAAGCATAAAATATAATAAAAGACAGTAAGAACATTGCTTCACTTCAAGTAAGACCTTAAAAATACCCTGGGAGGTTTTTTTTTACTGCTTTAAATGCTTCTTGTATCTTGTGTCTGTGCGTGTGAGAACGTGCGCAAATGACAACTTGCGACTGTTGATTCCTGTCACACAGCAATGCCTTTTTATGGATGCTGTGTGTGTGTGTTTGTGTAAATAAATGACAGCCGTTTGGAATGAAGCATACGATAATGACCACATGAACTGAGATGACTAAACTGTGAACATTTCTCGTGCTATTAATAGGGCAAACTGGCTTAATGCTCGCATGTAAACATGAGTCATTACTGCATTGCCAAATGGCACTATTTCTTTGCTTATGAAAAAAAAATCATATCATCTGTTCATGACCAGCACATATGAGTTAATCCATTTCAGTGTAAGCTTACGGTAAATACTTTGGTATACAGTATATCTATAGGTGTTTTACTTCAAGAATATTATTAAATAAAACTTCACTAACAAAACCACATAGGACATGACAAGCCATCTCACTATGACAATTCGAACTACATAATACTTGTGAAATGTTTCCATACATAATTGTGTAATGGGTATGAACTAATTTAAGTGGGCCTTCTGGGCACATATGACTGAACACAAATCTCTGCAAACGAATGTTCTGGGTTTTTATTTTCCTGTATAACATTTTGTGGTTTCGTACCAAAATATACTGAAAATGTTCATTTTTACATCTTTATCACTTAGAATTAAACAGACATTTCTCTCACTGTGTTTTTAATCCTGATATTTGCGAACAGGCCTCTGTTCTGACTGGCTGCCCTGCACAGTGTCCCATTTAAGAAAGCATTCTAAAACACAAATAATAACATCTCCATTAAGCTGAGTAGGAAGATATAGAAAATATGTTTGTGTATTTAGGTTTGTGATATAATGAATTCAAAAAAGACTGTTTGTGCAGCTTAGTTGCCATAGTTTAACTGTATATGGAACTTATGGAGATCTGTACTGGGGAGTGAAAAGAAAATATTGAAGTTTTTGCCCTTTAAAGATAAGATAAACCTTTTTCAGGAAATTGCATTGTTAGGACAGAGTGAACAGTACAGAGGTAAGAGCAGCAAAAGCAATAGAATAAAAGCTATACAAAAGCTTTAGCTCATAGATTGTGAAAGAGTATCCAGCTGTGTATGCATTTTGTTTACTGTTTTTATAGAAAGGCCATTTGCAGTTACCCCAGGGGACTGTGTCCTGTGCCCTGTGCCCTGTGCGTGAGAAGACTAAATATGTGTTTTTCTCTGAACTTGTGTTCTCATAGACTTGTGAAACCTTACGGCCAAAGGATAGTTCCAACTCAAAGTTTGAAACTAGCCAAGCACAGACTCAGGTAGAAACATAATATTGGTTTTCCACATATATATATGTGTGTGTGTGTGTGTGTGTGTGTGTGTGTGTGTGTGTGTGTGTGTGTGTGTGTGTGATGATCACATGAGACCAAAATCGGGTTGGCCTCAACACCAAATAACACATCTGGCAGAAAGCCAAAACAGCTCACCCTTCAAAGAACATCATACCTACCATAAAGTATAGAAGGAAAAATAAATTGGCCAAAATACCATCACATTATTGAGAAAAGCCTGTGGCACTCTGCCAGAAAAAAAGGGAAATGACCCAAAGTACACAGAAAATTTTGTAAGTGTGTATTTATTTCAGACTGCAAACCAAAAAGAAAACAACTATATGTGAATATGGGTAATTCTCACTCTCTTTCTGTCTCTCTCTCTCTCTCTCTCTCTCTCTCTCTCTCTCTCTCACTCTCTCTCTCTCACACACACACACACACACACACACACACACACACAAAAAGCTTCTGTATTTGAGTCACAGACGACTGGAGTGTCCCGGGTCCCTGATCAGGTGGAACTACATATCCCAGGATTCTTGGTACGTGGCGCGACGATGTCGTCACTGCGGACGTGTAGATCAGAACCCTGTATATGGGGATGTGGACCTGATGAATGATGTGGGTTTTCATGTTGTTTGTGGTGGCCTCGAGTGTTTTTTGACCAGTGTTTGCCGTCGCGCTTGGCTCCAGCGACTGGCTGAATCACTTTGGAGTGAAGTCGGCTCTCGGGTGGTGTTTATCTGTCTTCAGCTCTGGGCTCAGGGCTTAATCTAAAGTCGGTGGCTAACGGTCAGGGAGAGTGACTTTGGGATTTGGGCTTCGGGCTTCGGGCTTCGGGCTTCGGGATTGCTCCTCCCGGTATGATGCCTCGGGACAACATGAGCTCCCTCGTCCAGAAACTAGCCAGACAAGCCCTGGCCACCTTCCACAACCACGCTGCCGCCGCCGCTGCTGCTGCTGCAGGTGCGGGAGAGACCAAAGCATTCCTGGAGAGCCAAAACAAGCTGAGGAGCCTCCTGGCACAAGTGAAGGCGTCTGATCTGAAGATTGCACCGAGGTACGCGGAAAGCTCCACGGGGCCCAACTCTTTGGGTCCTCCAGTCACCTACATGCACATCTGTGAGACCGACGACTTCAGCATGGGAGTGTTTCTGCTCAAAAACGGGACCTCCATCCCCCTCCACGACCACCCAGGAATGTACGGCATGCTAAAAGTTCTGTACGGCAAGGTCAGGATCAGTTGTTTTGACAGGTTGGACATGTCACCTGAGAGTGCCAGCGCAGGGCCATTCAACCCCTCCTTACTGCCCTTCCAGAAAAGCTCATTAAGGCCCTCCGTACATCGGTCAGTAGGGGAGTTCACAGATGAGAGCCCCCCGTGTGTATTATCTCCCCACAAGGACAACATCCATCAAATCGAGGCCGTGGACGGGCCTACAGCCTTCCTTGACATTTTAGCTCCCCCGTATGACCCAGACGACGGCAGGGACTGTCACTATTACAAAGTGCTCCAGCCTGTGTCAGAAGGAGCAGATAAGAGGCCAGAAGGTCAGGAGCAGACTGAGGTATGGCTCATGGAGATTCCACAGCCCAGCGAGTTCTGGTGCGGAGGTGAACCTTATCCTGGCCCAAAAGTTTCCCTGTGAAAGTCTGCCTGCATGAGAGAACAGTGATGCCCCGAATTTGCTTTATTCTAATGTATACATCATTTTCACATTAATAAAATATGACAAGGTGATTTTTGTCTTTCAGTTCGCTTTCTTGTGACTGATGTATGTTTTTATTAATCTAAATGATGTGCACATTTCAGTCAAGTAAGTTGAATGCTCCCAACCCAGTGTATAACAGTTGGTCATACAAAACTATAACCTCAGCTGCAAGAAAGACTGGAAGAGTTCTATGGAAGTTCAGTTTTTTCTTATCTCAGTAAAGTGTGTGCGTGTGCTCTTGACAACAAATTGGACTGTGGACTTGATGATCAACTTTGTTTTGACCTGTAATGAATCCGCTGCTGTCTTTATCGTTTCTGTTGTAATTTGGCACGTGCAAATTTGATGGCCTCTTTTGCCTGCCTTGTTTATGCACATAAATACTAATTATTTCAAAGCAAACTGATTTAAGACTGTATTTTTGAATGGTGGATTCCAGAAATGAGAGCTCTAGGATTTCTTTGCTGCATTTGATGCTTTTGTAGACTGAGGGGGATCTATAATAGTACATTGGTAGTACACTAACAAAGGATTATACGCTTCCACAACTTTAGCGTATTCATGTTTGATTTCAACTTGAGTAGCTTAGCTGCTTCTGAAAACATGTCACAACAATAAATTGACATCTTATAGATGCATGTTTATATACACTGTGCAACTGAAAATATTCTGAATAGTAAATTTTTAAAAAATCATTAGGAGAGACTCAACGCTCAAAATGTAACATAAGCTGGTGCATGAATAGAAAAATATTGAAAGGAGGGACAGAATAATTTCCATGTTTCTTAATGAGTCCTGTGTTGTTTTGGAATCACTTTTAAATAGTATAACTGCAAGCCAATATCTAGATGCTATAATGTACACTATATTTTGGAGTGATTCTGTGTGTGTTTGTGTCCATTTATTCTGTAGAGCTTTTATGAAGTCAGGCACTGATGTTGGATGATAAGGCCTGGCTCACAATCTCAGTTCCAGTTCATCCCAATGATGTTAGATGGGGTTGAGGTCAGGGCTCTGTGTGGGCCAGTAAAGTTCTTCCACACTGAGCTCCTCCAACCATGCCTTTGTATTGTAGTGTGCTCTGGGGCAGAGTCATGTTGGGATAGAAAAGGTTCTTCCCCAAACTGTCCACGAAGTTGGAAGCATGGCGTTCAAATGCTGAAGCGGTACGATTCCCCTTCACTGGAAGTAAGGGGCCTAGAACAAACCCTCAAAAACAGGTGCCCTAATACTTTTGTCTACGTAGATTAGGTTCACTTATTGGAAAATACTCCAACATGCACTTGTCAGTTGTGTGACTAGGCCTTTGTCAGTAGTTCACTGTTCTGGAGTGTCCTTACTCTGTTTAGGGTAGGTTTCCTGACTCTAAATTGCAGTTACTTTTTCTAGGCTTAGTCTTAATCTGGGTTGATGTTCTGGTCCTTTGCTTGATCTGTCACACTTCAGTGAACCAGTCCACTGATTCATAGGCCTTTCTGAACTAAGGCTAGTGTATCACGGGAATAAACCCTACAGGAACAAAATCAGGACCAAGTTTAAAATCCGCTGGTTTATGTTGAAAAAGTTCATTGACAAAGAGCTCCCTCTAGTGGTGCGAGTATGACGTGCATGACACAACCACCTTGCAGCCACTGGTTTCTGTGAGAATGCAGTCTGTTTATTTGTCTGTTAATAACATCAGTTACAGATCACATCTTGTAACAGATCTTGCCATGTATTTTGTGTACAGAGCAAATGTTAAAAGGGCACACGTGGAACAAATTAAAGCGCTGAAGAAAGGCTTAAGTTTCCCAAAATAAGTTGGCACAAAAGAGAACAAGCGAGTATCACATTGACATTCAGATGACTGCAACTCAAAATATGGATAAATATTGTATAACAGTGATTTGTTCATATCTGAGAAAGATCATGGACACAATCACTGCTAAACAGTAGACTTTCAAACAGTTCAGTTACAAGAGCCAAAATATACAGAGCTAGAACACTTTAATGGGACAAACAAGTGGTTCTCAGACAAACAAATTGTTGTATAAATGTATTTAGTCACATTGTAAAAAGCTGAGGTTTTAGCTTTATAAGATTAGTAACTGGAATTCCTTAAAATATGGAGTTCAGAAAACGTCTAATAGTAAATTAACAGAATGTCAAACATATATTTATTCCATAAACTTACTATAGAACTCAGTACTTCCAAGTTAGTTTGAATTAAGTTTTAACTTAAATATTAAGGCAGATTTAGAGTTTAAGCTTTATTTTACAGTCTTTGCCTCACATTTAAATCAGAGTCAGCATGTATGAACTTAGGCTGCAGTTAAAACTAGGGCTAGACCAATAGGCTGGTTGAATGATAATTTTGCCCAATGTTGACTTTCCACAGATTTATTGGTATCATCTGCCAAAACCCCACCAGTAAGACATTGATGATGGTTGGTTTGTTTTATATTGTAGCAAACCAACAAATGAGTGTGTTTCTATTCCTCAAAACCACTAACACGTTTACTGCAAGATATAAAGAAAAAGATTGACCAAAGATGAAAATTCCTAGATTTGTGTCAATCTTATTGATACTTCACTTCATGTGTCCCTTTCTACTGTTATTCTGATAAAACGAATAAACTGTGAATCCTCTTCCTTGTTCAGTAACTTTAGTGGTTCATCCAACAATAAAGGCAGCACAGTGCTTTTTATATAGTGATGGAAAACTAAACAGTACCCAGAGGGCTCTAATTCCATTTTGCTCTGCCCAGCAGATCTACTCTTGGCATATTTCAGTGACTTCGCCTTTCTATGAATGGCCAAAAAATTTACCTGATAAGGTTCACTAAAACATTCAGAGTCTGTATTTTTACTTATATTTACTTGTATATGACTTATGTTGTCAAATGCAGTTGCCAGAATGTAACTCCTTTAAATCAATGTTGGTATTGAAATAATTGTTCGTATTGGTCTGGGCCCAGTTAAAACAAGGTGCAGCTGAACAGAAATGTCAACTCATTTACTGTTTGACAGACAAGTCCCTTTCTTTCTTTCTTTCTGTCTTTCTTTCTTTCTTTCTTCCTTCTCTTTCTTTCTTTCGTTTCTATCGTTTCTCTCTTTCTTTTTTCTTTCTGTCTTCCTTTCTGTGTCTGAGTGGACCCTGGTCTGTCCCTGTGCTGTGATTTCCCCGTTCGGTCGCTGGTCAGGTGGCCGGGTTGTGTGGAGCAAAGTGAAGAGTGATGAGGACTGTGGTCCAGTCTAACAGTGAAAAAGGTAAACAGGTAAACACGCTCACATGAGCTCAGGTTAAAGCTGCCTTCTCAGGTCAGTACCGTCCCAGTGCTGGTGATCACGAGGGCTCGTACCGTCTTCACCTCGCGCCCTCCGCGGGCTGTCCCGCGCGCTCGCGCCTCTCGCTCTGTCTCTGGTGGATCTTGGCGTGGCGCCGGCGCTCGTCGCTCCGGGCGAACTTTCTGCCGCACAGCTCGCAGGCGAACGGCTTTTCGCCCGTGTGCGTGCGGATGTGCGTGGTGAGGTGGTCGCTGCGACCGAAGCTGCGCATGCAGATGCGGCACTGGAAGGGCTTGTGGCCCGTGTGCACGCGCACATGGCGCGCCAGCTCGTCGGAGCGCGAGAAGCGGCGGTCGCAGCCCTCGGCCGGACACGGGTACGGCCGCTCGTGCACGGGAGTCTTGCACGCGCGCGGCGGGTACCTGCGGGGGCGCGCGATGGGCCGCAGTGGGGCGGCGTGTGCGAGGGGCGGCGCGGGCGGAGGCGGGAGGAGGAGGCGTGCGGGCGCACGCGGACCCTCCGCCAGCGTGAAGTTGCGTATTGTGTTGAGGGGCGTGAGGGGCGGAGGTACCCGGACGGACTCCAACGAGCACGAGAAGGGCTTTCGTTCCTGGAGAAACGGCGGGACGTCCCGTGGCGCGCTGCTGCCCTGGTAGAAGCCCCCGTAGTCCGGCAGGATGGAGAAGAGCGTGCCGTCCATTGAGGGCTTAGGCGAAGAGGAGTAGGACATGGCGCACGGGTGGGAGGAGGCGGAGGAGTACGCGGAGGGGTCCTGGTAGACGTCAGCGCTGCAGGTGTAAGGAGGGGGCGGATTGTACATGTGCTCCATGGCGGAGGAGGGGGTCTTCTCGGGCCCTCCGGATGGCCCCGGAGTCCCGGAGAGGTCTGTGGGTCCCGGAGAGGTCTTCCCCTCGACCTCCGCACTGATCAGGCTGATTAGACCCTCCTGAGTCCAGCCGTCCTGTGGGCACTGAGAGTCGATGGAGATTTTACCCGTGTAGGAGAGGGCCGAGCTCTGAGCGTCCGGAAAGTCCAGACCCCTCTTCCCCACGGAGAAACTGTCAGAGGTCAGATCACCTGTCAAGTGAGAGGAACCAAAGACACACATTTAGAGCCAAACCCATATACAGGCCAAGCCCTCGTTTCTTAAAAAAGAAAAAAACGTACCTCTTACCAAGCAATAACTTCCTAGACCAACAAAGGAATTACTTAACTAGGCAATATCAAATAAAAATGCGGATTCGATTGTTTTAAAGACTAACACACTCTAGGAAAGTTCCTTCGTTCACATTTGACTGTCGTTTGGAATGAAGTAAATGTAAAGGCTAATGAGTTACTGCCCTCATCTGTATCACAGCTCTATTACAGCATATTCATAGCTATTATTTTGCGAAAAAGAAAGGTTCTCATGGCATGTTTTTTCTTGAGGTTTTGCAGACATTAAGACCAAACCAGCATTAAACAATCCCAGGTATCCAAAATTAACTCAGCTGTTCAAAAACCAGAGAGAAAACAGTACAAAGTGTTTAATAAATCCCAGAACACATGATGAACGTCAGTGAACCACGAACCTAATACGCGTCGTGTTTGGATGGAACCTTACCTCCCGCCGCCTCACTGAACTCAGAGTCGTTTCCAGGGTCTACATTAGAAAAGCCGTCGGGCAGGGGAACCTCGTCCATAGGATAAGCCGGAATGGAGCGCAGGAACTCACTGAGCGACTGGGCCACTTTATCCACACTTTTAGACGTCATTTTAAGAATAAAAGTTGCTCGGATCGGCTCGGCTGCGATATTAACTCGAGCATAGCACGCGCGGGCATCACAGTTCAGCAGGCGGGGGGCTTTAGTGGGCACATTCAGTGGGATTTTGGGCCCGTTCTCCTGTGGAGGATTCACCCTTCCAGCTTGTCTCGTGTCAAATCAGGGAGCACCGTGTGTTTAGTAGCGTTTAAGCGGGGGCCGTGACTGGTCCGTGACGTCACTGACCATATAAGGACACACTGCTCTTTTCATTTTTTTTAAAGACAATGAAAAGAGGTTTGGGCTCGTGATGGGCAGAGCCTCTGACGACAACACTGGGAGTCCTCACCTATCAGACCGTGATCTAATACAGCAGTCACTCAGAGACACTTTCCCAGAGGCTTTCGTCTACGACTACAGTTTGATTTCGGGGTTTTTTGTCACAAAAATCATCTCTGTTTTTTTTAGAATCGAAAAAAGAGAAAGATCTGTCTGCCAAACTTTCTTTAGCCCAAATGCACACCCCGTCAGGAATTCCGGTCAGGTCACTCCCCATACATGGGTTTATCCGGTGACCCAAAAACACGCCCTTCTCGACTTAAATGGAAGCATCCGGGAAAAGTCGAGACGGAAAAACAGCGCGATAACGCGGAGCGTGCATCTCGCAGCAAACCCACATCCAAGAGCTGATACGACTTCCCGGATTTACTGGAGGAAAGTTGCATTTGAATAAGTTTTTTTGAAAGTTCCATAGTGATAAGTGGGGGAACATAGTGTATCAGTACTCAGAGGACATTATAGAAGCTCAAAATTATCTGCATAATTTATACTGCAGTTTCTTCCCTGAACATGTCCAGCCCTTCTGCAGTCTAATGGAAAAGGAGTTTACTTGCTCCTTACAGCTGTAGTTTGATAAAAAATAAAACGAAAAAAACAAAAACAAAACCCATATATTTGTGGGCTGATATACATGAACACATGGCTGATGTGTTGGTGCAATAAGACCGGTTAAGAGGAAAAGAGGAAATGTGTTTCCTGGTAAATGTTCAAATGAACTGCTGCAGTTACTTTAAATGACTTTCCAACAAGCAGTGAATTCTTAGATCAGGACCAGTCAGTTACTGTGATTCAGGGGTTGAATTATTCCTCCATTAACGTCATTTCATTAGCTCTGGTTGTTGCAAGTAGAAGCACTTTGGTTAAGAATTTGTTTTTCTGATTTGTTCCCCTTGTTATACAGTGACTGGTATTTGTTGTGTCTCTTGCACCAGACTGTTCTGACATCTGCAAGGACCTGTATGTGACCTGTAAATCCAGTTGCTCACTCTCACTGCTAGGCAGGCTCACTTCTTTCCTATTCATTTCCACAATCATTTATTCATGTTGACCAGAGGATTCATCCTGGTGTCTATCAGGGAATCTTCCTTGCCACAGCCATTCTTGGGATGCTTACTGGGGGTGTTGGGTCTTCAAAGCTGCTTTTTAACAAAACTGAATTTAACATCTAAACTGAATTTCAAAACTATGTCACTTCCATGTAATAACTTTTGTGTTTTAAATATGTAAGAATAACTAAAATGTCAACTTTAAAGTACAAAAATGCAATTTTTGGCCATTTGTTACCTTTGTTTATTTATTTATTTTTTATCATTATTACATGTTTTGTATCAATAGGGCTGATGCTTTGTTGTGACAATATATTCACTTTGTTGTAGTTACTGTATAATTTATAGCAGTTTCTTAATACCAGTAATGAAATAACCCGCCTGCAGTATGATGTTGCTGGGCATACAGTAGTAAAGGGGAAAATGACATGGGGTGACGTCTTCATTGAGCCCCACCTAAACTGGGGCTGGAGGAAAGGTTTACACCCATACAGCGATTCCAGATTGCGAGATTACTTTTCTCTTCCTCCTTGACACTCACATACACTTCTCTGACACAAGCATCATGCATTTTTCCCTTTCTGCCATGAACATGATCTATTTTCATTCTCTATGGTGTGAGCAATTGAGCAGTTGCTGTACTTGTGATCCAGGGTTAATTTCTGAAGCCACCCACACTTAGAGAACAGCCCCTTCTCCTTGGAATCTTAGCCTCGGCAGAGGGCTCCTCTCCTCTCCGTTCTCTCTGAATAGATTCTCCCACCTACGGCTTTTCCTCTCAGCTCCCTCCTCCCTCCCCCGCTCTCCTCCCTGCTCACACGCCCACATATACATGCATGCACATGTCTCACTCACCCTCCACACGGCACAAAGTGACGCAGCCAGTTTCATAAGTAGTCTGTGTTAACTCTCAGGACTATGTTTTATGCAATTTAATGTTCTAAATGTCAAACACCGGTCTTAATAAGCATGCCTTAATGCTAGACTATCAAATGCAGTACCTATTATTAAAACAATACTCTGTGGCTGTCATACTAAAACCCAGAATTACTTGAGACAAGGGTCTTATTATATTAATGCGCATCAACTTACATTTTGTGTGTATCCATTTTGTGTGGCTTTTTGGAGATATGAGGTTTTGTTACATCTATGTGGGGTAAAAAGAACTGACTCTCAGACGCATCTTTCAGGGTGCAATGAAAAATCTGAACTCCTCTGCTTTTGCACATTTGTCACAAAAAAGGGTTTCTGATCCTCAGACAAGGACAACATGAGGAAACACTAAACAGATTGAAAAGATACTGAAGGAAAGTTTCACAGAGCCTGTTTTCCTCCCTAAACTTAACAGTAGAGGCCAACTTTCGTACCGACAACTGCAACCAAACACTTTCTGTTACTGAAGATCATTCTTTTACATTGATTTGGTTTTTTTTACTCATTCAGAAGTGGAGTTGCTCTTGTGTTTGAACTTCAGATCAAGGATTGATGACCAGACATTGTCATTTTCAGATATAGAGCAGACTTCATCTTTCTATCAGTTATGGCAAGCTACCCAGGCCCTGAAGCAGCAAGGCAACCTCTCATCACACTACCACCTCCATGTTTCAGTGCAGAATGCTGTGTTTACCTTTACCTCCAATGAAACTGAATCTTCCGAGTTTCACTTGTGACTCATCACAGAATATTGTTCCAAAAGGCTTTAGTTTATTGCGGGGTTTTCTGGTAAATGTGAGCCTTTATGTTCCTCTCGGTTAGCAATGTTTTTGACTTGGGTACTCTGCCATGGGTTCCATTTTTGCCCAATTTCTAAAGAACAGAGTCATGAATGCTGACCTTATCTGAAGCAAGTTCCCAGATAAATTGTCTGAGTGCTCTGACTGTTCTAACTTTTCTCAATTTCGAGGTACTGGCTATCACTGTGGTTTGCTTGGTTTGGAGTTGTTACAATTTTATTCTCTTCTCAGCCTCTTTTAGTTTCTTGTAATCATGGAATAGTGTGGAGCCTATTGAGACCTTTTAGCGTAAGCATCCCTGGAAAGGGTCTATTTAAGTAATGTTTAATTTCAACAGCTCAGGCAGAAATCTTGTGTTTCTAGTCTACTTCATGCCAGTTATGAATTTGGTCACTTTTTAATTTCGACAAATGAAATGATAATTAAGACATGCATTTTGTGTTTATTCAGGTTGTCATTGTCGTATGTTTTATTTATACATTGAAGTGTGATAAATCCGCATGGTATACAGGGCAGGGTCAAAATTTAACCAGCGCTTCTCAGCCCTGGTACTGGAGATACATCCTGCTCTGCACATTTTAGTGTTTCCCCTGCATTAACACACCCAAATGTACAGGGTATGGATCCTCCAGGACTAGGACAAGAAACACTGTGGTAGATGATGTGATGCAAACAGCCAATAATAAATCGTTTTGTTCTATTAGATGGTGAATTAAGATATATTACAGTTAGCATGAAACAGGGTTGATGTTTGTAGAGTAGATTCATGCAACACTCACATTGCTTCTGGCAAAAGAGGGGCATTTGGGGAACATTACAAAATTATAATAAATCAAGACATGGCTTCTTGAATGAAACTGAAATACGCATCTAGAGATTCCTACATACATACCCTTCTAGTTTAAGTCTTGATATATACTCCATGTACTATGTTGTATAAATGCAATATTTGTTTGTGAGGGAGCTGAATATGAGTACAAGTCTGTCTCTGTGAGCTTGTGTGTAAATGCGTGTGAAGTAGGGGAGCATCAAGGCCAGAGCAAGTTTTGTATGCAAGTAATTAGAGTGCCACAGATAATAGTGATGGCAAGTACGCACTGGGTGTGTGTGATGTAGAGCATGTGCAAAGACGGCTCACTAATGAGGCTTTGTCCCTTCACCCTTAAACACACACTACATTAATTCCAATCCTGTCGTCTGGGTTACTCCAGTGCTGACAGGACAGCTAATCTGAAAATGCTATCATCTGATGAGCTCTTTAATATCCTCAGGCCTTCGGGATGTAATGACTTATGGAGCGAATGTGTCTTCTCTGCTGTCATCGATTTCATCAAACATTTATAGTCTAAGAGGGGAAAGTCTGAAATCCCTTGCATGTTATCCACAGCTGGCATTGCTTTATAGATTTTTCTAAAGGCTGTTGAACAGTGAGCGCGACTCAAATGACACGAAAAGGAAAAATATTGTAACATGTGATAAAAACTATACATATTAGATGCAACACGATTTTTAAAATAATCTCCATCATGTTCACGCCACAATTCGTTCCATAACTACACTGAAAGAGTTTAAATCTAAACTCAAAACATACTTGTTTAACCAATGTTACCATTTTTTACTGGAGTCTTCTTAAATCATCTTTGAAACGGATGTATTTGATGCCATACTGCATATGAAACTGTTGTACTTATTGTTTTGTGAATGTTTTCTGTCCTTCTATGTATGTTTTGTTTTTCTGATTGTAACTGTACAGCGCCCTTGAGCTTGGGAGAGGCGCTATATAAAATAAACGTATTATTATTTATTATTAATCCAAATGAACAGACTGGCAATAAACGACCAAGCAGTGCCACAGAAAAGAAAAGGGGACACGGCCTTGGAGTGATTAAGGAGGATGGGGGCCCTGGGCAGAGGTATTTTTGGGGGCCTTGAAGTCTTTCAAGTACCCAAAATATTATACACATCAACTTCAATGTCTTAAGAGTCACATAGAATGAATGACCACTACAGAAGTTTTAAATTATGAGACAAAATATGTCATATCAAAGCTTGTTTGAGCTCTTCCACTGCTGGCTGCTATAGTGTGGTCAGTTACCTTTATATGGCTTTCACTATTTTCATGCTCTCCTGCATTCTGTGGCATGTTTCAGTCTCCACCATGACTACTTAAAAGTTATTAACAATATGTACACATACACTATTATGGACAAAGGTATTGGGACACGCCTGTTTTTCAGGGTTTGAGGTAGGCCCATTATACTTCCAGTAAAGGACTTAATCTTAATGCTTCAGCATACCAAGACATTTTGGACATAACAATGCTTCCAACTTAGTTTGTGGAAGGCCCTTTTCTGTCCTAGCATGACTGTGCCCCAGTGCACACAGCAAGGTGCATATAGACATGGTTGGATGAGTTCAGTGTTCAACATCAGTTTTTTGTTTGTTTTTTGATGAAGAAATGCTTATTAAGATTATTTTGGCCCTGGGCATTACTGCAGCACTAAAACAATGTAAGAGCTTTTGGATATGTCTGTTGGACAAAAGGCTCCAACCCCTTCTCATGGCGTGTGTGAAAAGTCCTGTTATGCGTTCGCTCCCTGTTACAGAAATACTGCACTATGTAGCGTGTCCACTCTGTGGTACTGCTGTTTAATTCTCCACTCTAAGTCCCAAAAGCGCAATTTAAAAAAAAAACTCTCTGCGTTCACTCCACTTCATGAAAAGTTCACGGTCAGCTTTGATGTCGCCATGCCAACGGCAGAGTCAGCAGTGATTGGTCAGTGAGTTTACGTTTCCCGTGATAAGTTAAACAAATGTAGCAAAGGGTTAATATAGCGCATTTTCTCCATCCGAGCCCATACATGGGCGCGTATTGCGCAGGTGTCCAAACACATCGCACTCGCTGCATTGAGGCCCGAGTACACGACAAAGAAGTTAAAAATTCTGAAGTGTGTTAATGACGGCATATGGTTCTTTAGACCGTACCGTGTGATAGGATGGGTAATTTATACCCGTCCTAATTTATATTGTAATTTGTATAGTTTTTTTTATTCGAAACTAAAGCAAACAAGCCTCGACTTTTGTTTAAAATGCAATTCCTCCTGCCCAAACTGTAGGGGTGACATGATCAGTTTTGACCAGATTCATTTACATGTAGACTACATTGTTTATCGAAATGTAGTTTCATAGTTTTTGATGCATACTCTCGTCGCACTTTTCTCCAGAGTTTGATCAAACAGCCTGTAATGTGAAAAGAAATCTTAGGAAAGTTATTCCATTTACCATGGAAAAGCCGTGATGACATCACAAATAAGAGAAAAATTAGAACATTTCTCAGCCAATCAGATTTTGTCTTTGTACAAATTGTGATCAAAATATGTCACTATACCTTTTCTAACTATGCAGATGACATCACCACATTTATACTGATTATAGAGAGCATTTAGCAATCAGTGCTTAGTATGTTTAGAAACATAATCTGCACACTAAGAACAAGTCTGTTACATCATTATTGTTTCATTCTATTCTTTCTTAATTAGTTTAAAATTTATTTTATGTAATGTTTATTTAATACAGAAGATAAGTCTGGTATCATAACATTTATAGCGACATGCTAATTTGCAATGTTTGTCCCTAATTGATCCTTTTTTATAAAATATATGCAAGAAAAATAACTGTATGCTTTTTCATGCCCAAATGTAGATGTTCTGTTTAGCTGATGTATCTCATTTCTTCTAACCTCTTTGCAAACTTTACAGAAAGCTAAATATCGTGACATATATCATGGGTTATGAAAACATCTTCAAGTATCATGATGTTATATTTGTCTTGCATTGCCCAGCCTTACAACCTGCAGTATTAGGGACATGTTTTTTGCACCCTATTGTGTGCCTGTTTTGTGGTTATGTAGGATTCATCCATGCCTTCACTACCAGCATTGCTAGGGGCAGCTTCAAACCTACTCCAAATGTCCTTGTCCTTTGTTTCACGCCCACAGGCACAAAAATGTATTCCCATTGTGTCAGTATTGCCAGCTTCTCTTTTGGATTTCTATTTTAATCTGTTCAAAGAGAATGTGCACACGTTAATAGCTGATGTAAAAGATAAAGCCTTCTAGATTATGGGTAATATAAGTCTAGTCATGCAGGTTATACAGTATGTATAATATAACTAACATCAGTAAAAGCATGTTTTGCTGTATCTGTGGAGATATAACAAGAAACAATCATTAAAAAGAAAAGTAAAGATAATGTTGGTTTATCTGAATGCAGTGGAAGTGAGCTTATGGGCTGCATTAGCATATTTTTAATGTGATTTTTTTGGATACAGCTTCTGTAGCCCCTCCCATGCCCCCTGTGCCCTGTACGCCCACGCCATGCCATGTTGGGGTGAGTTCAGTGACCGTTTTGTTTTGCGTATGCTTTGGTGCTGCATGGGGGCCTGATGACCCCTGCACACGACGATTAATCAAACGTCACAGAGCGATTTCTTTAAACCACAATTTTTTTCCTATCACACCAGACCAATATTAGATTGAGTCTAATGTTTTTATGCACCACTGCATTAAGAACAGAATCAGTGCCATAAAATCCACTTAGCTCTTCAGAAAACTGTATTTAAAGAGCTACAACCTAAAATCAAATCCACATGGTTCTAAAACTGAACGTGATTCTGGTGGTACTTCATTGGTTATCCGTATGTATGTTATGCACACGCCTAATACCCTGAGTGTTATATGTTGACATCTAAAAACAGTTCTAAGCACATTTAATTCTCTTTAACTTTTTCTTTTTCTATTATTTCACCAAAATTAGACTGAAATCATAATTATAGACCTAAACCATCAACACACATTCATTCATCTGAAAAACTTTAGGCCCTCAATTTACGTTTTGTTAAGTTTCAAAGTAAAAATAAGTACACAACCTCTACAATGTTAAAATGCCTGCACATTTTAATGCGTTCACTATTTGTCGATTTTCTCATATTAATAAAAAAAATTCTCATAATAATAAAAAAAAAGTATAAAATGTGTATTTTTTCTCCAGTTTAGAAAATTCAGTAGGAAATTCCCTGTAGTTTTTTCCCTGTAGAACGTGTGCACTTACTTTCACTTGGAAAAGCATGTTTGAACAGCGCTACTTTTCATACAGCAGTAATAAGATTTTACTGTAGTTGGTGAAATACTTTGAAATAAATGTAACTTTTTACTGATAATACAAGAAATTTGTACCAATAAGCTTATAGCAAACCATAAGTTTAACACTTACCAGAATTGTCATGTGTTTTATAGTGTTCAAGGCCTCCTTCAGTCCTCCTGTGGATCTTTGGTTTATGTAGTTAAAGCTAAGCTCTTCCACTGTTCAGGCCTTTCTGCTCCAACACACAGTACCACGACTGACACTCAGGACATCTACTCACATACACTTTTGTGGACCTCTAAGACCAGGGTGATGTACGTTTCCTGCTCCTAAAAAGTCAGACAATGGGCTCATGCCCACCTCTGCACACCCTCAGAACTGAAATTGTTATGATAATGAATAAGGTTTGGGAGAGCCGGTAGAGTGGGTACGAAAGCGCTTCGTTGTCGAGGGGAGGGGTTGTCCGTAGGTGTTTGGGTCACATATGCGCACCAAGCTCGGGGCGTGGTTTCCAAACAGCTGGCCCCTGCGTGACAGGACTCCACAGTGGCCCAAAAGAATTAGGCCCTATGAGCACTGTTCCTTAAATGAGTCTGATTTCCCCCCAAGGATTAGATTTGTATTTGTTTACTTATTTTCATATGTATTTTCTCTCATTCAGCATTTTACTCTTGAACAGCTCTGGAATTGCTGTGAATCTACGGCCTGTCATGACACTAAAGTACATTTCAAACTCATGTGAGCTGAATCAGTCAGAAAAAACAGATGTAACAATCAGCAATACTGACAAAGTTTGTTTTCATTTATAGTGTTTTTGACCATTTCTTTACAGCAGTAAGTATGTATGCTAAAAATTCAAGTATGGACCTACATGCTGTTCCAGTTATAATTTCTACTAAACATCAGTGCTCACTCTGTTTAACTACCATGGTCTTAAAGGATTAATATAGGAGGAGATGAGGCAAATAAATCAGTAAAGATAGTGAGAATATGCTTTTTTATTGTCAAAGACTCAATGTGTTTTTATTCAGTCATTAAAGCAGGAGGCTGTTCTTTCTTTGATACCAGCATGAAAGATTTTACATATTTAAACACTGATGATAATAATATGCTCATATATTATAACAAGAAAACGTAAAGTCTTTCATGCCGGTATCAAAGAAAGAAAGGCCTCTTGCTTCATTGTTTGAATTCATGTACTGTGAAGTCTGTACATTAATTCAAAGAATGATAACTGCCCCCGAAATCTGAGGGTCATTTGGTTTTATATAAATCCTCACTCATAAATTTGCAGAAATGTATCACATCTCCTCACAGTCCATTTATTAAATTATTTTACTACATCATTTGAACAAAGCAGCCACTCTTCATCTTGTGAGAAACCCTACGATAAAGGAGCAAATAGAAACCCCTCTTATAAAGTTACCATTTTGGAAAGCTGATGTTTTTTTTTTAGGCTTTTTAGGGGGAAAAATGGTGGCAGTCATTTTTCAAACCTTTTTACTGTCACGAAAAGTGCAAATGCCTAAAGGACTCCATACACCATAGTTAGGCGTCCCAAAATAGCACAAGGAAGACGGTTTCAATTCATTTGAGTGAAAAATAAGAGGCTAGTAGGACATATGGAAAAAATGCTTGTAATATATTGTAATGAGGGAGTGTAGCTCTGTTTTGGAGGCCGGCGTGCCCCCGTCACCCTGGGTCCGCGTTGCGTGGGTGGAGAGTGCAGGAAGATGGATGGCCAAGCCCCCAGTGCGTGATGGGTATTGCCCATGTCATCACCAAGAAACAAAGACATAAAGCAGCAGGATGGATTGCATGGGGGTGTTGATCATTAAGTGTAAAATCGACACCGGCCCACGAAAAAATCAAGATTGCTGCTCTAATGTTTTGCAGCTCCTTCTTTGTGTCATTCTTTTTTCCCCCTCATCCCACCAGTTTCTGTTTGCAGCTGATGGACTCGCCCCCTTTTGCTTGGTTTCTCTCATCATTTACTGGTTATAGATTTGGTGTGAGAGTTGATGATTCCTCTTTCTGCTCAAAAGACAAAGCAAAACAGAATCCTGTCTGATCATTATTACTCTCAGTGCTGTGGACTGATTCGCCTGTTATATTAGGTTTCTTTCACCAGTTGGCACAGGCAAAGCAGTTACTCTTAGTGCTGCAGCTGCAGAATCTAAACCTTTGCAAATGAACAGAAATGATCAGAACCAGTCATTCAGTCAGAATTGCAGCATTATGAGTTTTCTATTGAACAACTGGGAAAAAAAAACATTACTTTTACTAACTACTTCTTACTCACTTTGGAGCAATTGCATTTTACTCCAGACCTATAGTTAATTAAAAAGTGGAGAGCCACGGGTATCTATTACATATTACATTACTTTGTCTTCTGAGGTTTGATGAGTCAGGCAGATAAAATTATGATTCAATCATTTGGATTCAGCTTTTTAAAATCTGTGCTACACTGGATTCATTAAACATGATTACTGTAATTATACTCCATTTCTAACGAAACCTGAGACTGGTCTGTGTTCTTTAGGCACTGACAATATTCATGATAAGTTCAGAAAAACACGGTATCACAGTATAATGTTTCCCCCATCCCTAACTGACTTAAATATTAAAAAATTTGCTTATACTAACTAGATAATAATCTATCTATCTATCTATCTATCTATCTATCTATCTATCTATCTATCTATCTATCCATCTATCCATCTATCCATCTATCTATCTATCTATCTATCTATCTATCTATCTATCTATCTATCTATCTTAGTTACCCATCTACCTAATTATCTACCTTTCTATTTATCAGTCTACCTGCCTGCCTATCTTTTATCACGTCTCTATCCCATGACCTCAGCCTTCAGACCCCTGTACTTCCTTCTTTGTCTTATTCGCTTTCCTCCATTTTTCTCCCCCCAGTTTCCCTCCATCTGGCTCTCGCTGCTCATCTCTGTCCCTTCATCAAATCCGCCCTATTTGCAGAACCAGATTACCCCAATTAGGTTCCTAATTCCATGTGAGACTTTTCCGCTGGTTTATATTTTTCTCCCCGATGCTACCAGTGAGCTCAAAAATCCCCAAATTACGATTCGGCGATGCGCGCGCCCGCTCGCTCTTCTCCGGCTTGTTTGCTTTGAGGTATTTATATTTCAGTAGAGAGCTCCTCGCTTCTGATGTGGCCTCTAATCGCCTCATTATGAATTCTAATTTAAGAGGAAACAATGAAAGTCTGCTGGGTTGGCGTTCCAGCGTCATGAGAAGATGATGGTGGGGTTTTTTTCGAGGGTGGTGCATGAAATAAATAAATAAATAATGTAAATGTCATTTCGTATCTGGGTGTCGGGGGGGAAGCGTGATGAGATTCATGCTTCATATCCGCCTGTGTGGCAGCAAATGAAGAGCCCGATTCGACAGAGCTGCCACACAGCAGCTGCCACGGCTCCGTCTTATTAGCTCCCGCTATGTTTGTCCCGTGAACCCAATCGAGTCTGAGTCATTTCTCTCAGATTTCATCGCGATGTCGCTCTGTCATCAGCAGTCAGAGGAATCAGAGCGCGTTTGCAAAAACTTTAATATACACCACTGTTTTTAATAAAAAATAAAAGAACAACTGTTTTGACAATATTATATACAGTAAACCCTCGGCTTTTTATGTGGATCAGCATTCAGTCTAATGCAGATTTTTCTGAGAAACAAACTGTAGTACCTCCGCCAGTCCAGCGGTGGCAGTAATGCACTGACAATTTGTCAACAGCCATAAAAAGAAGAAGAAGAAGAAGCTGCTGCAGCATGTAGCATGACTGCTCCGTGTCTTGTCCTCGTATTTTAGTGTTTAACCCCCCCCCA
>JBBPDB010000001.1:24671483-24698531 GCA_037974465.1 Brachypetersius altus
TTGCTATTGCATGAAATAAGACGAGACATAGATGTATATACACACCCACACACACACACACACACACACACACACACACACACACACACACACACACACACACACACATACACCCCTGAACTGGACTTCCTTCTTACACCATGCATACACACACTGACCTGTCATAAACGTAAACATGAACTGCACTGTCTGAAACCAACAGCTTACACCCCAGCTGCCACTATAAATACGGTTTACTTATTATATACTGCACATTTACTGTCCTGCCATTTTATTATGAATTGCTGTCTACCTTTAAATTAGCATTTTGCACAGAAAAGTCTGCCACTAGAATACAATATCTGTATGCTGTAACTATGCTTTTGTCAGCTACACTAAATGTCTTTCTTCTTCTGGCACTTTGTCATTCTGGCACTGTATTTCGTCTGCACTTGTGTGGTCTTGTGGTGTTTGTTTTTGTTCTTGTGTTGCTCCATGGTTCCGGAGGAACGTTGTTCCGTTTCACTGTGTAAAACCCCCAGACAGTCCCTCAGTGGATAACCATCGCTGGCCTCAGAGAGTTTGTGACTGTCCTGCTGCTGGAGAACAAGAAGTTGTTGGAGGAAAATGTTCTTGTCTTTGTCTATGTGTCTTTACAAGCAATTTTACTCGAGATCAGTAAAGTTCTCTGATCGTCAAGGGGTGGGATATATAAGGCAGCAAGCAAACAGTTGAAGTTAAAGTGTTGGAAGTGGGAATAGTGAGCAGGACAAGGATTTGAGCAACTTTGACAAGATAGCTAGACGAGTGGGTCAGATCATGTGGGGTGTTCTTGGTAGGCAGTATTTTAATACCTACCAAAAGTGGTCCAAAGAAGGACAAAGAGTCAAAGGTGTTCCCCAGATCTCAGTCCGATCGAGCATCTGTGGGATGTGCTAGTCCAGTCCATGG
Source organism: Brachypetersius altus (assembly GCA_037974465.1). Taxonomy (NCBI): domain Eukaryota; kingdom Metazoa; phylum Chordata; class Actinopteri; order Characiformes; family Alestidae; genus Brachypetersius; species Brachypetersius altus. The sequence goes on from JBBPDB010000001.1 coordinate 24,672,414, forward strand.
CATCACCATCTTGCAACATCGAGGACTTATAGGATCTGCTGCCAGATACCACAGCACACTTTCAGAGGTCTATTGGAATCAATGTCTCAATGAGTCAGAGCTGTATTAGGACCTACACAATGTTAGGCAGGTGGTTTTTACATTATCGCCAATTAGTAAACATGCAGAGAACATCTTGACCAGAACAGCAGATTTCGTATTGAAACGTGTGTTGTGTGGATGGTATATGTATAACGTTTCGCATTCTCCTGGAAAAAAATATCTTTTTTCCCCAAAGGTCAAGCTCTCTCTTGAGCTGCAGCGAGAAAGACATCTTCAGCAGCAGCGTCTGATCAAGGATAGATGGAAAAGGATGAAACTCCTAAGAAAATCCTCCCCCAGTTCCTCCAAGATGACACCACCACCCCGATCTCTCCCAGCCTCCAACCCAACAGCAAATCAGACAGTCCCTCGGTGTGTCTCTCAAGAACCTACACGAGGCTGTAAAGCAGCCAAAGACCACAGGACTCGACTGGAAGAGCAGAACATGACCATCGCTGGCCTCAGAGAGGTTCTTGCTGTTCTGCTGCTGGAGAACAAGAAATTGTTGGAGGAAAATGAGAGTCTGAAAGCGGAGAATGCTCGGCTGAACAGAGACCCCTACATGGACCAGCAGAGTCACCTAACCCCACTGCTGCACTCTGCTGAAGCCACTCAGGGGCCACCTCTGCTGGACCTGCCGCATTTACATCTGCCCCCTGACCTCCAGGAGGAAATTGGCCTGTTGTGGGAGAGAGAGTAGAGGGCAGCCACCGGCTGAACACAGTGAGGTTTCCACCTGAAGCAGGATCTACTCTCTAAAAACAGATCTCTGCGGTTTGTTTGCAGTGGTGTATATGTACTTGAGGAGTAAAAATGTATCGACCTGAATGTGAAGAGAACTGCATTGATTTTTTTAATGCTACAATCTATATTAATATTCAGTATGCACTTTGATCATTCAAACGTGTGGAGTCTATATAACAGCAATAAAAAGTGTTATTACATAATATGGATTTTATTTTCAAAGTAATTGAATAATAACCGCGGTCATCAGCCCTCTTTCAGCTACTCAGTAAGCCACACTGTTGGTTTCTTGTAATAGTACATAAATTTGTACGGAAAAATATAAAAATGTATATAAACAATGACTGCTGTGGTGAAATGTGGTTGTCTAGAATACTGACTGTAACTAGAATGTATTCAAAATGTGCATACTGGGGCAGGTACAGGACACAAAAAACTTTGATTTTGATTGATCCATTTTTAATGGAAAATGTAAAACATCTCTTTAACTTCAATGTACATACAGTAGCAAACAACACATACAGCAAATAAAGCACACCAAGTTATAGAAAAATCATAATTAATATATTATATATGTATATTCTGCTATTTACATTTTATATTTTTGCTGAAAATCTCACAAGTTCTTTTTTTTTTTTTAAAAACAAACACATGATATACTGCAAATTCTTTTGTATTCTCCTTCTGCACAGTGAATACCTGCCAAACTGTTAATAATTTAATATTGGCTTTGAAATGAACAATAAAAGCTAACAGCTTGGCGTTGGCTGACATAAAGGAATGCTGCTATGGTTGTTGGCCTAGCTGCTCTCCCAACTGTCCGAACCGCAGCAGACAGTGTAGCTAAACAGTTAGCAGCATGATAACTACTGATTAAGAATGTCTTAGCATCTTCTTCTGGAAAAGAAAAAATCTTCTCAGTTGTTCTTTTTCAATGGTTTCCCACAGCTTACTGTACACACAGCATGTGAGTTTGAAAGTGCTGTGCTTAGCAGTTCACCTCTCTTCCTGCCCAGACAGCCTTGCAGCTGCTTTCTCTGGGGACAAAGAGAGCAAGAGAGAGAGAGAGAGAGAGAGAAAGAGAGAGAGAGAGAGAGAGAGAGAGAGAGAGAGAGAGAAAAAGAGAGTTCTTCCTCTAACCCGCTGGTTCAGACATGTCTCGCCCCCTTACCCCACTTCCTGTCTAAACAGGAAGATGTAAGGCTGGGTGGGGTGTCAGAGAGAGATGATACAAAGAGAATAAAATCAAAAGAGAAGACAGTGACATCATGAAGGAAGTCAGGGGTCCTTGCATGGAAGCAAAAGAGCGTCTTTGCTTCGTTGGTGTGAGGTCTGCAGCTCCAGCGGCAGGCAAGAAGGTCGTGCTCCTCTGGGGTGGGTCTGAGGAAGAGGAGGGATGCTGTCAGGACTCTTCCTCTTTCACCTCCACTGTGCTCTGCTTCTTCAAATGTCTGCTCAGTGTAGCCACAGCATCCTTCACTGAATGGTAGAAGATGTTCTTCACCTAAAGAAGCAAGACAGATCAGAATCAGAATCAGAATCAGAAGACAGATGTACATACAGTAACTTGCTATGAATTTAGAGGACGAAAGGACATTGACATTAACTACAGGCATCTATGCTGTTTCCACTACTTGTAATAAGCATATACTGTTTGTATGAAAAACCGCCAGTGAAAGAATGTTGAACCTGTAGTTTGTCCTCATAATTGACATGGTCTTTGTGGGGCCGGAGCTCCTGGGTCAAGTAATAGGAGTTGTGGGCATGTTCAGGAGAGACGAAGTCCACGTTCACCTGGATGCAACTGTGCAAATTCATGACCTGAACACCGAACACACAACACAGCATTTTAAAAGCTTAATCCATATGATACAAATCAAATCATGGCTGTACTTTATGTTTATCTTTTAGACCAGTGATTTGAAACATTTCCCGCATAACAAAAGCTGTGAGATTAACTGGAATTCAATGGGCTACACTGTTTATCATGTTATATTTGTTGGTTACATTTTTATGTGGGCCATGGAGGCTTTTGTGGTCTATCAGTCAAAAGGTTGCGAGCCCCTGTTTTACACAACAGTATGTTCTAGGAAAACTGCTGTTTAGGTAAACACTGGATGTTTAAAATATTCAGATAATTAAGGTACAAAAAATAATTTCAAAATCAAATGAAAGGCATCTAAAAAATGTACATACAAATCGTCTTTTAAACAGTACCTTTGTTTCTTTCCACTATAAATAAATGCATCGTAACCCAGCAATAACAATTATATCTAAAGACTACTCGAAGCTGTAGCATGAGCCTTTGGCAGGAGTAAATTACCTTCAACCCACGCACACAACACTGACCACAGAAACAAGATTAAATGTCAGGGACCTGCAGGTTCTAATATCCCTGTCCTTCCACTGTAGTCTGTCACTGTGTCCTTTAATAAAGCATGTCTCGGGGACTGATGAAAAGACAGTGTGACAGAGTGTAGAGGTGATGGTGTGAAGAGGACCTGGTGTAGCGCTCCAGCAGGGATAATAACAGCGTCTCCATAAAACTGGAGCAACGTGCGGCTTTCGACGCCATGCTCCTCAAGCAGTTTCTGTCGGAGTTTGGGGCTCAGGTACCAACTGCCCTCTCGCAAGGGGTCTGTCTCGCTCTCCCACTCTACTTCAGACTCAACCTCAGCGTCGGCCTCTGCATGCTCTGCTGATAGCTACACACAAGCCACCCAGAGGAAAAAACACACACTTGTAAAGGCCGTTTTCTATGATCTAAAACCACTGCTGTGGCATGTATCTGTATAAGAATGATTTTAAAATAAGGCTAGTATGTAACCTAAAACTAGGTTAGTATTCAAATAACTAAACTGTAAAACTAAGCAGTGTTTAAATGTGTCCTGAACAGATGGCAATAACTGAGAAGGCTATATAACAGAAAAAAAGAGGTAGAACATTAATTTATTTTATTTCATATAAGCGCATATTATTAATTAGTTAATAACTTCTCATTGTTCCCAACCCTTCTGGTGCCTTATCTGCAATATTTCAGTCACTATGCTGTGCAAGTTATTATTGAATTAAATAATGAGTCCATGATTCTAAATGACATTGTGTGTGCGCATTAAGTAAACACCTCCATGAAGTGCCCAGACAGCACACAGGCCTTTTCTATCACACCCACCCAAGTATACAGTGTAGCATCAAATCAGTAGTAATGTACTGCCTCGCATATAAATGAGCACTGAATGTCTGGGAGCACTCTGAGGAGTGACATGGTTGAGCAAATGGCAGTGACTTTAATGAGCAGCCCTGAACCTTTTTGAGGAAGTCCTGGATCTTATGATGGTCTTTACTCAAGAAGATGTGCCACAAAGCACCAGGAGTTTCACTGGGATCTCGCAGCCTCTTCTTTGCACTCTCATCCAGAGTTTCTCTCTCTAAGAGCTTTAATACTCCTGAATCACATACACACACACACACACACACACACACACACACACACACACACACACACACACACACACACATTGAGTCAATGTGATGAAATAAAAATTTCATCACATTGACTCAAAAGACACTATTAAACTACAGACACATGTTGAGCTCCAAGCCTGCGGGTTTGTTTTCACAGATCAACTCTCAGCAGGCTTTAGCAAAAACTTGTTCCTAAAAAGGATTACAGATAATAATACTTAGAGATTCCTAAGATTTCATACTAAAATATCGAACAGGTTTGTGCTATAGCCTATCTCTTAAAAACCTTTTCCCACATTACGTCAGTCTTTGTAGAGTGTGCTGCGGACAAAACAAAACACTCTGAATTCAATTTTGAAAATCAGTTATAATCAAATTAAATATAATTTTTTTTGGCCTACATATACAACTCTAACCTGTCTTAGAGAGAGCACCGTTGCCTTTGGCAATGCCAACGTAGACCAGAATACTCATGGTGTCAGAGATTTCAACATGGAGATTGCTTGTTCCAAAGTCCTGCTCTGGGCATGCTGTTACACCTAAACACACACAGACACAAACACACACAGACACACACACACACACACACACACACACACACACACACACACACACACACACACACAGGGGGATTAACATTCTATGAAGTATAAAGTACTCAGTGTGAAATAGATGAGTTGGAGGCGAAAGAAGAGACTAGGGGCGAATACCATGAGCACAGCAGAGGCGAGGGCCCAGGTCTGGCCGAATAAAGAACGATGGCAGGCGCGAGGCCAAGTTCAGAGAGCCGTCCTGACTAGTGTATTCCGGAACAGGTAGAATACTCATCACATCTTCATACCTAATGAAGACAAAAACGTTAAATCATCATATCAAAGATATAACTAAGGTATTATCAAAACTTCATCATATCCAAGGCAGCTAAAATTCATAGTTTACATAATTACACTAACATACCTGAAACACTTAAACCATTTTATATTTACATTATATTTACAGCATTTAGCTGACGCTTTTATCCAAATCGACTTCCATTCCCTAACTTCCAGTCTCCCTTGTTTAGGAACCCAGTGGTGGTGTGCTGAGAGTTTAAAAAACATGTTGCTTTCATACCGCCTTGTTATTAGGTATATTCCGATACTGCTGAAGGTTTATTCCAATTCTGGATGAGATGTACATAAGGACAGGAATTCTATGCGAATATGGATAAAGTGGGAAGAAGCAAGGGCATCAAGTCCAACCTGGATGGAATGAGAGCCAAGAACTCCTCCCCAGATGGCCAGTCTTTCAGTCTGTATACTGCAGGATCGCCTTTAGCAGATTTAGGTCTCTCTAATGAAAACACACACACACACACACACACACGCAACAACACACATAAGAGGATGTTAACACTTCTCATGCTGAGTTTATACTGTTGGGGTTTGATATATTAAAAAATTATAACAACCTATTGCATAATAGGCATAATGCAGTTTAAGCAAAGTGGCACCTAATAGTCATGGGTGAATTTTTCAGTTTTAAAACAACAAAATGAATACTAACAACAATAATATAAGAATCACATGAATTAATAATAATAATAATAACAATAATAATAATAATAATAATAATAGCAATAATATTATTTTTCATATTTTGTAACCTACAAGTTTGCATCTTCTAGTAAAATGTGTTCAATATAAATACTCTTACTACTATAAGTACTATCATTCTAGGCCAGATTCAAATGAAAGAAAAGTATAGTAAGTACACTAACACTTACTCGACACATCCTCAAAGCCATCCCAGAATTCCTTGACGCGTGTGTTTGTGATGCTCCCGTCACGACAGTTGTAGATGTCGCTGTGAAGAGCGGAAAATTCTCGAATAAAGAGCTCCGGCTTCCACAAACTGACATTTAGACTTTTATGCAGTCCTGAAATCAGCACCGGCTGCAGAACAACACAAACACCAAAATTAGCATATTGAATACTAATCAACTTGCACAGTCAATATCTGGCCCTTTATTTACGACTAGCTTTATAATGCTTAAACATGAAGGTAACTAAATGAAAACTGGACATCAGCGAACAGGGTAAAAATGAATACCAGTAACCATTCCCATTATTCTTAGCATATTGTAAAAGCCAAGTCAAGCATGTGCTTAAAAGAAGATATTGCAGTGACTAATTACATTCTCTCCCCTAAAAACATTTCTTCTCTCATCTGTCCACAAAGTGAGAGTTAATACTTTGTTTGTGTGCTGTAATACAAACCTGCTCTTGTGTCCAGTTCTCTTTGAACAGTCTGTAGTTGCCTAGGTGACGGTGATCTTTAAGCCAGAGCAACCGGTGACTGCCTAGCCAATCATGAGGGACACTGGCATGAGGGTCAGCCAATTGAATTTGAACAGGCTTTGTCTCCTCTGGTCTAAGCTCCGCCCCCTCTCCCGTCAGCAAATCCGGCTTTAGGGCCAGTTTGGCGATCTTGGAGGCGGGAATCTTATTCTCCACTACTGAGGCTATGATGTCATCCAGGAGGTTGGGCATGCGAGTGTTCTGAGTGTTCTGAAGTATAAAAGTACACAAATTTACGAGTTTATTGAGTAACAGACACACAGACAAGTTTGTGAGGAAACATCAGGGTCTTCTCTGAGTGTACGTGTGTGTCTGACCTGATCTGTATTGTTGTAAACAGGCGCAAAGGCTATGCCAGGGCCAGTGGATCCCAGCCTCAGTTTGCCAGCTGTGGAGGTCAACAGGTCCCGCAATGTGGAGCCCTGCTCTGGACTGCTGGACTTCCTGCCCAGAGCCTCCAACCCATCACACTCTGGCTTCCCTACATTACACAAAAACATAGCTGTTTAAATGAAACTCCCATACGCTATATAGAGCACCTAAACGTGAAAAAGAAACTGTTTAATTTTCACAATGTTAGTGATATATGTAAAGTCACCATTCTGTCATACATGAACACAGAAACAAAGCAGTATCCCAGAGGTGCCACTGGGATTCTGATCGCAGGATGAATGCCTTAAGCACTAGGTCACCAGCTGTATGTGCTATTTTACATACTGTATATTCTAACATTATATAATGCTAGAATATATAAAATGTTAGAATAGACAATATAAAATGTAATAACATTCAATAATGTATGTGTTACTATTTAAAATATCGTATCGTATATATTGTATTTTTTTCCTACTGGAACACTTTCTCTAAAGTGCATCTTATTCTCAATGCACTGAAAGTTTTCCTAAAGAATTGTTTAGGTTGAAGAATTGTTGAAGTTCTCTCACATCATTACAGACTAATCCTTTGCCTCCAATATAAGCCGGGGTAAGAGCCATGCTTAATGAAGGTTGATGTATAGTAAATACATAGGGGGCTAAATAGATAGTTGGGCTTGTGTGTGTATTACTTACCTCTCTTTTCTGCAGAGGTCCTGTGAGCTGCATTCTGTGTACTCTTCTGTTGATCAGGGACCTGTGGAGAGCTCTGCTGGCTCTTTGAGTCACATTGCGCTTTCTCTGGAAGCTGAGACAGCAAAACAATCACATTACTGTCTTTACTCAGCAAAAAACATCTCCGATATAAGAATTACAACTCATTTTTTTTGTCTGGTAAGGTAAAATAAAAAATGTTATGATTGCATTCTAAGAAATATTATGCCTTAAAACAACAACCACAACAATAATAATAATAACAATAAACATAATAATCATAATAATAACAATAATAATTATCATAATAATAATAACAATAATGATGAATGCATACAGTAAAGAGGTCCTAAACCTAAAGTATGAAGTAGAATAATGGAGAGAGAGAGTGACAGACAGTTCCAGGGTTGTAGAACTGTCACTCAAAAGGATCGTTATCAGAGAATGTTTTTAGAGGGAAGGTAAGAAGCTCAGTAAATTCACCCAAAGCAGAATGTACATCATACACCGCTTCCAGCACATTCAACATTGTACCGCCACGTTAACTCATGTGCCTTTCACATCAGTGCTCTTGGTTGCTCATGGTTTGCTTGCTCCATATTGCTCCATATTGCTACTGGTGGATCTCCTTGTGCTGTTTATTTAGCTTTCTCAGCAGGTTCTTAGCAGTGGCTAAAAGCAAAACTTCTACAACATTACCACACAACATGTCAATTTTTGTCTGCCTCTGCAGTTTCTTTCTGGATTCTTAGTGTTAAAAATCTTTATGTAGAGGTTTCAAAGGGTTAAATCTAAACAACACAGTCTGAAAAGACCTCAAGATGACTAAATATTAAACAGTAATTAAGCATAAAAAAATCTGTCTCTGATGGCTAGCGCTTAACTGTGAGTCACACTCACTGGAAACTCAGCTCTTCATGCATAAATAAAGTTTCGGATAATGGATCACATCACATAAAGCTTAGAAACTACTTATAGTGGCAGTTATACATGATTATAAATAAATCAATAAACAGTCCAAATGCAACTCAGTATATGTTTTGCCATATGTAATTTGACACAATCACCTCAAGCCTAACGCCTCACAAATGTAGTCACATTAGCAGCTTTAACAGTAATGGCAGCTTTGATACAATAATTATTTTTCTTTGTTCAAATTTTGTTTGATTGTTTCATTGCTGGTAGGATACTGGTAACTTATGAAGGTACAGGGCAGGGCTGATATAGACAGACAGGTTGGTGACTGTGATAAATCTGGCTGCTGAGGTTTGAATAAACTGAAGTTGGTTAGGAGGGAGATTCTCTCTGAAAAGATAATTGCAGTAATCATTGTGAGAGATGATGTAGACCAAGGTGAGCAGAATAATGCAAGATTAAGGGTGTTACCTGTAAAAATCCGTTGGTAGTGATGGGTTTAGGGAAGAATGTGCTGCTTCTAGGACAGGAACAATGAGAGGGAATGCCGTATTCTCTCCTTATGGAGTGAATGGAATTCTGCAGACCTGTCAGCACTGCAGGGCATAAAGTAAAACCACATAAAAATAATCTTGAAACCTCCTTACGAATTTCACTGACTTATCCACCAGATATAAACACAGCACACACCTGTTTCTGGGACTATCTGAGTAGGCATTAGATTCTTTAGGTCATGGGGCTGGTTTTTCACACACCTGACCCAGACATAAAGTTCTTTATCTGAGACAGAGAGAGAAAGAAGAGAACATGACATTCAGAAATGTGCACATGAGTATATATGTGATTAACTGTGTCAACATTGCACTAACCTTTAGCACTCTTCCTCTCACGGGCTTTGTAGCAGTCCATACACACCACAAAGCCACACTTGTGACAGGCCCAGTGTATGTTGAACAGAGTGGCCTCACATGCATCACACATCTCCCTCACACCTCGAACTGCCCGCTTCCACATCACTTGGGCTGCTCACACACAGACAAACAGGGACAAGATTAAAGGATAGAGTGAAAGGAGTGTTATGGATAGAGTAATACACTCAAACTAAAACTAAAACTACACACACGAGACAAGCAGTAGTCGTAATATAATAATCTAAATGAAAAATGTATTTAATGTAAAATATTTGTGTGAATAGCCAAACAAATATTACTGTCTCTCTCTCTCTCACACACACACACACACACACACTCACACTCACACATACAAAAACAAAACAAACTCACTATCTTTCTTGACCCAGGTGAGAGCGAGGTTTTCAGTCTTGATCAGGTGGCAAAATTTATCTCCTATCAATGTGAGGATATATTTGGCCGTGTTCAGTTCCATCTCTCTCTTTTCCTGGTCTTCTGCATCTTCAAATCCAGTCATCCAGACCTTCACCGCATCCTCATCAGTATTCTCTGCAACAGAGAATCCATCCACACGCACCACTCCGTTCTTGCTGTATGACAGTCTATATGGTAGGAGAGAAGAATACACTTGCATGTTTATACTGTGACCAGGCAAATCTCTAGTCAACCACTCCCAGCAAACCTGATACTGTTACTTTACACAAAAAATAAAGAGGCTGGGCAGCTTTATTAGACCCAAACTGAATCTATTCTTTGGTTTAGACAGAGACCCTCTGGGGCTGTCTGAAAACACAGATTAAGCTTAGTCCTTGACTAAAAGGCACATCATGATTAATGAAAACTGTATTTTAAAGTTAAAGCATTTTTAAATCTTAATACAGCGAATGCATCAACAACAGACCAGCTTTAGGGCGACAACAAAAAATACTCTCTAATAAAAAAAAAAACTCTTAATAATGATACATTTTTGTACCATGTTAGAACTAATTTATAGTATACAAATTCATATCTCCTAAAGAAATTTTGCACAACCCAACTAAAAAATAAATATTGCTTAATTGTTTAATTTCTTCAACACCTAAAAATCTAGGGTCTGTGTCAACCCACTCTTAAATTCCTCACTCACTACGAGTATTTATCAATTTCATTTGTAGTAACTGAATAATAAATCACATGATTAATAAAGTAATAATAGTAATTATTATAACTTATTATAACTAAACTATTAATAGGGTTCAATTAATTTAAACAGGAACTAATTAACTGTTAAAATGGATGATTAGCTAAGAAAGAAAATATAACTCAGAAAAGGTTCATCAGTTTTCCAAACAGCCCCAGCAGGTCCAGGCTCAAGATAAGTGCGCTCACCGGCGAAAATAGTAGAAGCGGCAGAAGACAGGTGAGACAGCAGGCTCCTGGGATTTACGGGAGCGGTCCAGCCGGCATTCACGGCACTTCTGCACATTGGCACCAATTTCAGCACAAGAGTCGTCCTGCAGGAAGGCCTCCCCGCTCTGCTTCAGCTTCTTAACCTTCCTCCAGTCCTTCAGCACGGGACGAGGGATGCAGTCTAAAAAGAAAGAAATCAAGTAAAATGTCACCGCAGGAAACAAAGGGCTCCTGATGGTTGAATACTCCTTGATATTATATTTAAAACAGGTTGCACAACTAAGAGGCATGGGTACATGTTGATTTTGAAGGCAAATCTATTCTATTTTAAATCTATTGAAGCAAACCTGCAGATTAATTTGATAAAAAAATTCTCAAAGCTGTGGCTTTTCCTTTTGTACAAGACAGGATTTCAGAACCACTGGAATACAGAAACCCCCCACCTTTATGTTGATCAGCAGTCGCGGAGCTTGTCCGGAAAGAGTCTAACGCAGATTTGTTCTGAGAACCGAACTGATAATGGTACGCAGAAATCCTCACAATAACGTGGAAACGTGCAAATATCCTCATTTTTTGTGACAATATGTATATATTAGGGCTGGGAAAGTTAACGCATTATTATCGCATTAACGCATTATTTACTTAACGCCGACAATTATTTTATCACACGTTAACGCAGGTTTTTTTTAAAGTCGGTGCTTTCACCGCAGTAACGCGTGCAGGGGCGGACTGGGACTTTCTTTACCAGGTTGGGTATGCGCATCTCGGCCGCATCTTGGGCCTTTTAGCAGAACGCACAGATCGCCAGTCCGTCCCTGAACACCAGCGCTGAGATTTAATTTCAAATTTAATATGGACAAATGTAATGGGACAGCTGACCCCTGCAAAAACCAGCGGACATGTACAGCGCTTCCATTTTTTTCTCCATATAAGACGTCTGACCATTACACAAAATGCGACTTTAATAACACTGGTTCCGCCCACATGCTTTGCTGCTGCTATATTGGTTGGACCCCCATGCCCCAAAGCAAGATAAAACATGAACGCCCTGCAGTGGCAAATAGCTTTGTTTTTATATTTGATTTGATTACATTAATGTTTTTACAGTAATATTTGAACTTCAGCTGTGTGACTGTGTTAAAGAGAACACTGCTGTTAAAAATCCCCTTATTTGTTTACAGTCTTTTTTTTTTACAGTGTTATTCCACTTTTATCATTTATAAAGATAAATCAGCACAAAGCAAACATATTTGTCTACTCCTATGTTGATAAGAGTATTAAAAACAGACTTGAAGGTGCGATTAATCGCGAGTCAACTATGGCAAACATGAGATTAATCGCGATTAAATATTTTAATCTACTGACAGCCCTAATATATATATATATATGAAAGTAATCAAACCCTAGAATGTTATGTTGTGCAGGCATGTGCTTCAGCATGCTGTAGCAGCTTCATGTATTGTCTTCATATTTTAGTGTTTGAAACATTTTGCCCCAATTTAACAGTTATCTTCCCCAATTTTCAACAGTTTATTTAGTATAAGTAAACTGTGCCCTGGCTAAAGATGTGGGTCGAGAAAGTTATTTTAACGTTTCTTTTGTGTAGAAAGCCTTTGTTTTGACTAATGCTAACAGCTAGTGATTGCAACTCGTTTTTTAAGCAATTTCCTCCGGGATCAATAAATTTTTCTGATTATTCAGTTCTCCTTGCTGCTACCGTTTGTAGCATCTATGGCAGCTGCAGACCAGAATATCCCCTGTGGAGCGTCTCAGTGTTTCTCTTGTTTTTCCCTTTGTCTCTCTTAAACCCTGTATTTTTATTACTGTAAATTAAATTAAAAGAGGATTTACCTTTACATTTTCTTTAAGGGTAATACATTAAACTGAGTTTAAAATTAAAGTGTTTTGGGAGCATATCTGGGGCATATTTAGGGTTTACACTATAAAAACTAGGCATTTTAGGCCATTTTTTACCACAACAACGCATTCTTTTGCTAAACGCGGGTGCTCTTCGAACGTAAAAGTTACTGTATATCACAATGCAGACATATAGACATTCGTCTACAAAATACTTTTGCATGGGTATTTTCAGTAATAGCCAGGGCACACAGTTTTCAGTAATGCATAATTTTAACAACAGCCAACAGTTAAAAGTGTATTTATAAAGATCTGCTAGTCTTGTGTTTAAGTTTCAAGTTTTAATGGTTACAAAAAGATACACATTCTAATCTGACAACATGTATGCATACTATTCGTTTGAAACAAATTGAAAAAAACTCACTGCTGTTAGGCAGCCTGTGCTGAGATTTCTCTTTGGTAGTCCGAAGAGTTCCATTAGGTTTCCCCTCTTCCTCTTCTTCCTCCCCATCCTCCTCCCTCTCATTCTCTCCTCTCTTCTTCTGGTGGTCAGTCTGCTTTTTTATGAGCGTGGATTTTAGCTGCCGTTTGCCACTTGGGTCAGATTTGCCTTTCTCGAAATCATTGCCTAAATCCCCATTTTCAAAACTCTGCTTGTCCCCACAAATGTCTTTTTCTGCCTTAATGTTAACTGGGCTTGGTTTTCTCTGATTAGCCCACTGCTTCTTGTCCTCTAGGTTACCATTTTTGTCCAAGGTAGGTTTTTCATCCTCCAAAGTAGCTTTCCTGTTCCCCAACACAGGACTCTTGTCTTCATTTTTTGACTTTGTATCACCTCCAATGGATTTCATGTATTCTGGAGAGGTTTTCCTCTGCAGAGTTTTGGACTCTTTATTGTCCAGAACTGATTCTTTGTTGTCCTTGTTGGACCACTTGTACTCAGGTCCATGGACCTCCTGTTTGGTTGGCAGGGAGACACAGCTTGTGGTGGTAATGGTGGTTTCCATCCGACTAACCCCTGCTATCTGGGTGCAGACGTTACCTCTGTCTTGCTCAGAGTGGCGGGTTAGCCAGGCCTTTTTCAGCTTGTGATAGTTGTTTTGACCAGACTGAACAGGCTGGCTGGGATTAGCTGGAGGAGCTGGTGGCTGACCCTTGGTCACTGTGCCTGGTTTGTTTGTGGCTCCAACACCAGTAGGTTCAGATGACAGCCGGGGACACTTTGGAGGGCTAGGTATAAATATATGCTCTTTATCTCTGTCCAGAGCATGGGCAGTACATACTGTGTTTGTGCTGTGCATAGTGTAAGTGTTGTACCTACCATGTGAGGTATGTAAAACACTTTTGGTAGCGTTCAAGGTGTGCGTAGTGTGTAGGGGCTGGACTGTGTGTGTGTTGTGTCTTGGTTCTGGAGCAGCTAGTCCTGCTCTTCGTTTTTTTACATGAGGGAGGTTTCTAGTAGGGCACCATGAAGTAGAGGAATGATCTAGCTTTGTCTGAGTCATCCCAATTTCCTCTTTTTTACATCGTTCAGATATTATATCTATTTTTGAGTGTGGTGTATCTATATTTGCTGAATATTTCACTCCACGATTTGACAAGTGAGTTGTACTTGTGTTTTTATTTGTCATGTTCAATGGTACATTCATATCCTGCTTCGAAGTGACCACGTTGAGCGGATGTACAGTATCCACAGGGGTCCACAGGACACCCCTCTTACACTGCACATTACCTTCCTTGACATGTATGTTTGACATACTTTCAAATGTTCGCATATGTTCGCAGTGAGCTCTGGGAAGTGATCTATTAGTGACAGAGTAGTTCACAGGGGTATGCACGTAGCTGGATGGTCGAACAATAACAGAAGCTGTGGCAGACTGTGGTGTAACCACTCCTCCGTTTGTTGTGTGACCTCCCACCAATCTTTCTCGATTGTGCAAAACTCCACCTCTCTGTAATTCATAGGCATGGCTCATCACAGTCGTCGGCTCAGGGACTGCCCTCTTTCCAGCGATGGCTCCGTGTCTGAGTTCAGGCATCAGTGTGGGTGGTCTCTGCTGATTTTGGCTCTTTCCGGACAAGCTCATTGGCTGGATAGGTGTCAGGGTGGGAGGAGATGATCTACCTTGTCCTGTTTCTTTAGAGGCCATAATGGGTGGGGCAGGAGGGTGGAAAATGGGTGCCCTGTGTAGTGAGGATACACCACGTGACAACGAGTTGGAGACGGACATAAGAGAAGTAGAACAAACCTTCCTCTCTATACTGCCGATATCCACTGGCTCCACTGAGACTACAGAGGTGGCTTTACATGCTAGCTGTTCTGCAATCTTGCCTAGCAGTCCTTCCTCTTTTTCAGGGTGACGCTTCACAAGGGGCGGGGGCCTGGGCTTGAGTGTGCTCTGTGTATTTGCTGAATGGAGGACAGAGGCAGAAGGGTTAGGGCTGCTCAGCCTCTCACACAGCTCTTTGCTGGGTGGGGCCCTGCGTGCTAAAGGCTTGTTCTCCACACCTCCAGCAACAGGGGTGTAGTAGTTGGTCTGTGTTAGTGTGGGGGAGGGGTGGGCTGACTGTGGCCTGGGTGGTAGACTATGTCTGAACACATGCATCTGTCTTTCTTGCTCCCTCTCTCTTTCATGTTCCCTCTCTCTGTCTTTGGAATGAAGCGTAGGGCTCTTGGGATACTGTGGGTCTCTGTCTGAACCCAGTTTAGCTGTAAATGGTGCCACCTCTATGCTTTCCTGCAGAATGCGCCTGCTTTCCTCCTGGTAGCGGATGGTTTGGTCGCCTGTGAGGTCATAGATGATCTGAGGCTGTTTAGGACGATCTGAACTTGCCTCCGGGGCCACTGGGCAATAACTGTGTCCGTTCTTCCCTACTGCCACTCGGACCCGCTCTTGCTCCGCCTTCATAGGTGTATGGACAGAGCCTTGTGTCTCGGTGAAAGCCCTCCTCTCAAGTTCCCTATAAACAAGAGAAACAGCACAGTGTCTGTGTGAAAACACCCAGGAATGAGTTAACACTATCATGTTTGGGTTTGCACATAATTCCTGCTGAACCGGAAAGCTGTACCTGTTAGATGAGAATAGCAGAGCTATTATGTACTGTGTGTGCACAGAAAAGGAATGTGTACTTACTCAGTGGTTTTGGAGGTGGAGGTTCCAAGCTGCACAGCCCTGGACACTCTCTGAGGGTCAGCACTTGAGGGGCGCACAGGCAGTGGTGGTTTTAACCCCTGACCTTCTGCACTGGTTACAGGAGTAGGCTGAGGAAGCCAGGGGCTTGATGTATTCTGTAAATAACACACACACATTTATTGTAGAGCACATCCAGGCCTCAAAATATATGAACACATACAATAATCACCATGATTAGGGGAAGAGTAAATAGGTAACAACAACAATATAATAAGGCCCTGACAACAATTCTTAGTTACAACCTACATCAATTACAGGCGTAGAAATCAAAAGCTGTTGAAATATAAGGTGGGAACCAGTGCTGATCAAAGTTGAAGAAGCCATTGTTAGAATCAAAATTCATCAAATAATTAAAATCGAAATCCATCTACTGGCTCTACCCAACCACTTAAACCCTCAGTCTGACTCTCATACCACAATCACAAACACCACGAATAAATACATGATTATTGTAAAAAAAAAAACATAAATGGATAAATCGTTATTGTGAGAGGAACCTTACACTTCTCAGGTTAGCCTCGGATATTCCTGTACTCTCTGGAGGAGTCCACTTAGACCCCTGCAGGCCCAGGTTGTAGTTGTGGGCTCCATTGGTGAACGAAGGCCAAAGGAGTGGGTACAGGCCCAGCGGTGCCAGGTGGTTGGCTCCTTGGCTTTGGCCTAAAAGAGAAGGTGTGGCCTGTAGAGCTAGTGGGTGGTGAGGGAGGCCCAGAGGCCCCAGGTGAGTGTGACCAGCCAGGAGTGCTGTGGAAGGGGGCAGACCAGGTAGCAGTGAAGGCAGAAGGTGGGGGTGAGGGATGGAGGGATGCGGAGAACAGAGAGGAGACTGGGAAGGCAGGGAGAGAGGGGAGAGATGAGGGGTGGGGCTCAGGATCTTACAATGTGAGGAGGAAGTGATGTTGGGGGAGCTGCATGAGGGGGAGGGGTTCTTTAAGTGGTGTTTGGGTGGGGTGTGTGCAGGTTGGATGTAGGTGGGGTGAGTCTCAAGCTCTTTCCTCACAAGTACTGGGTCTCTGTAGACAGTGAAGGGCTCATTCCTGTCAATGAGCAGGGGGTTCTTGGTTGAATTATCTAGAGCGGTGGAGAGATTCTGTGGAGGAGTTCTAGATCGGACTGGCTTTTTAGTCAGGGTAGGTGAGGGGGTACGGCTGTGGTTCAGCACTGAGGTGCAGCTTACTTTAGGATCAGGCATGATTTTAAGGCCATTGGGACCTTTCTCAGTTGCAACTTTAGCTGGAGAACTGCTTTCTTTGATCCTGGTAGCTTCAGGAGAGGCATTGCACCTCAGCCTGGACACTTCTGGGACCACAGGAGGCTTTGAGGTAATTCCTGGAGAGGAACGAGGACTGAGGTGCACAGTGGGTTTGTGAGTAATCTCTGAAACGGGTGGAGCTTCATGTTCAGGACTGACAGTTCCAGGAAATGGGCTCAGCTTAGCTCCTTTCCAAGCATCCACCCCTGCACTGCATGGCCCGATGGGAGAATGAGTCAGCGCTCCCTGAGGCTCCTCCACTGAAGCTGCTGAGTCAGATCCAGGTGTGACGGCCTCTGGGTGGGTGGATGATGACCCTCTGACCTCTGGGTCGCTTGGTGGAGTCTCTTGGTCACCTTCTACCCCTTCACACTCTGGTGGTGATGTGTGTAGCAACACACATGCTGTTTCCATGGAAACCAGTCGCTCAGTCTCTTGGGATGCCAACAAGGCAGACACTGCCTCAGAGTCCTCCTGAGACGCTACTTCGCTTCCATCCTCTAGCTCCATCGTTCCGTATTCTCTCTCCTGCTTTAATTTATCACAACCTGGTCCCACAATACACTGCGGCTCTGGAACTTCAGTGCTCCGAAATGTTCCGTTGCAGGACAAGGCAGGTAAATGGGCCTGAGAGGGAGGGCTTTTTCCCACTTGATGGCCTTTGAGCTCTGCTAATTGGGTGTGAGAGAGCTCTTCACCTTTGGGGGAGGACTGAGTCTTCAAATCCTGCCCCATATGCCCTACAGGATTGTGGGCCGCCTCATGGTCAGATGGCCTGTTTAAAGTGCAGTGTTTCCTCTGCAAGCTTTTCAATCCCATATCACAGCACATTTCTTGTAGTATGCAGCTTCCTCCTCCCGAATCACTGCCAGCATTCAAGTCAGAGTTGCAGCCACCCTTCAGCCTCTTCAGCCCCACTTTCTTTTTCTCCTTTTCATTCTGTTCCTCATCCCTCACTGCTTTCCTCCTCTTTCTCTCCCTACAGTTGATCCTATTCTTGGAGGAATCTAGAATTAAACAAAAGTGTTAAAACAATGAAAAAAGCAGGAACAATAGTTATGTGAAAAGAAAAAACTGTAAAGGAAGGAGTCTGTTTCAGACACTCAATTCTGTTTTATGCTGAATGAGAATGCCCTTTCCCTAAAGTAATAATGTAATCAATCTAAATCCAGCTAAATGGAGTTCAAGCAGTGAGGGCCTGTTAATATAGGCTTAATGTATTGCTGCACCTCACCTGTTCTCACTTCATCAGTTTTCCTCTCCTCTCTCATCCTCTCTGCCTCATCGTCAGCTGGGCTGCAGTTGGAGTTCTGTCGACACAGCTGAGCCTGATTCCTCTGCACTTGCCCTGAGCTACACACCTGCAGGAGGGGGAGTGGTTGTTATACTATGCTAGTTTATGTGCACATGTTTGTGCAGGTGTGAGATAAATTTGTGTGCATATGTGTGTGTATCTATGGGGAAGTTGTCTGCAAGTGTGAATGAGTGTGTGTGTGTGTGTGTGTACTACACATACAGTACCTGGTCATTCACTGTAGTGTTGGACTTGTTTACTGTGTTCTGGTATGAGATCAAAAGGCAGAGAGACAAAGGGTATCACTATGTGTCACAAATATTGAAACATCCACACTCAGAAACATGCACATACACATGTGTTGTTATTGTTATATTTGTCAAGACATTGCACTGCACTGTAATACTCTATTATTGCTACGTCTACTCCTAACTCTAATATAAACTCAGTAATTTTAGTTTAACAAAAGTTGAAAACTTTTCCTTGTGATTTCCTTGTGAATCCCAGCAAAATGTCTTTACTCTAATCCTTATTATTCTTATATTTCCTATTATTATGAGGATATTTGTTCAAATAGAGATAAACACATGTAAACACACATGTACACACAATCACCCTTCCCCCCCACACGCGTTCACACACATGCGTTTTTGCGTGCAAACACACACAGTTAACACACACACAGTTAACGAAACATGCTGAAATACTTTTCTTACCATGGTAGTCCTGTTGACCTTGTTGGTGTGAGGTTTGCGTTTAGTTGTAGAGGTTTCTCCTACTGGTAATGACTGACTGACATCATCCAGGAAAACCACCTGCATGAGTGTTAAGTCTATACTCAGAGGCTCTGACACCTGCAGTGATAAGTGCAGACAGAAGCATGTATATGACAAAGCTTTAGAAACATTTTTTTGGAAAAATTGCAAGATCCAAACAGTTTTCTAAAATGAACAACTAACATTTTCCAAGGTTGGAATTTCAGGAATAGTCTGCTCAAAAATGCAATTGACAACGATCCAATTTATTGTTTTGATTTTGACCGATCAGTGTTGGCATTTAGATAAATAACATGAAGCAGGTTAAGTATACTTTTATCTAGGCACCTCTTACTTTCAAAAGAGCATTTTAATTGATTTGGGGTTTAACAAAAAAGATTAATAAAAAAGATCCAGTAAATTGAAAAGTCTGACTGAAAAGAAACTGAAATTAACCAAACATAAATAATGACTAAATAAGTTATGATAAATAAGTTATTGTAAACCAACAAAGAAAACATGCTAATCTATTACAAACATTTGAAAAAACTAGGCATCCTTTATAAACCATTAAAGTGGAGTGTAGACTTCACTAAAGACAGAAAAGCAGAGAGTGGGAGAGAGACACAGAGAGAGAGAGAGAGAGAGAGAGAGAGAGAGAGAGAAAGAAAGAATGTGAGTGTTCTAACCTGATCGCTTAAAACGGTCATTGTTCTGCTGTTGTGATCATAGTGGCTGATGACGCCAGTGAGCCACTGGGGTTTGGAATCTTGTCTGAACACCTTCACCCTGAGGCCTTTCACACAGTCATGCCCTGTAACACACAAGAAAAATCACTCTTAGCAGCAAGCCTGCTTACACACCTCAAATCTGTTAAGTTTTCCCTCTGTGAATGGCATATAAAGCTCTGTTATAAATGACTACTGAAATGTATTTTTAAACCAGCATCTCTAGGAGTATGACAACCATTCCATGCCAGTGCGTGTTAAATTCCTACACAGGCACTTCATTCGGCTTTATGAGGTACTGATTAGTGATCTCCTCTTATTTAATAAGGAAAAGTATAAAAAACACAGCTGTAATCAATACTCTCCTCTTACAATGTGACCAATTGGATGGCATATCACTACTAGAATAACGTCAAATGTAATTTGCCATTTTGTTTAAGAGTGAACACGAGATTTGTTTTACTTGAATTATTCAAGTTCTGTAAACTCTGCATCATTTGCAATCATTTCTCTTATTCTGATAGATTGTCATGCTTTAAAGAACAATATCTTTATTCAGAAATTAGAAATATTGTCAACAGTTATTAAAAACGAAGGCAAAGCTGTTCAGTTCAAGGCCTGGTACAGATCAGAGGTGGAGTCCCAGTCAGGCACTACCAGACAGACCTTTCCAGAATTTCAGCCTTATGGGCAATGCAGGCCCATAAGGCAGAGATCAGGATCACATGAGTACTAGGCTTACAGGGAGTATATAAAGACCATCTGAACTATATACCTGTGCAAAGTATACTCAGCCTAGTCTAGTTACTGGGCGTTTTGTTTTTTGTCCTTACTGTGTTTTCTGACTCATGTTTCCGGATTCTGGATTCCTATTCTTGTCCCAAGAATTTGGATTTGGTTTCTTCAAATTGGATTTACTGGTTTTTGGACTGTTCATGAACTTAGCTCAGAGAACTGTGCCCCTTATTAAACTCCTTTTGTTTTTGTATTCTGCATAGGGTCCATGTGCTCATTACAGAAAGATAAACCTGAGAACTAGAGAAACAGAACATTTTGTTCTGTGTTCTCTTATTTTTTCCACACAAACACACACACACACACACACACACACACACACACACACACGTGTGTGTGTGGCTGGGTGTGGGTGTGTGTGTGTGTGTAAAAAAAAAAAAAAAAAAAAAATATATATATATATATATATCATGAATATATGTAAAGGTCAAGAATCCTCCAGAATGACAAGCTTGTATAAACAAGCACAAAGAAAAATAGCTGATTAACTAAAAGATGTGTTCGCTTGTGAGTAAGGGCTTGCAGTGAACTTTGGACTGAGCTGACAGCATGAAGAAACATTAATCAGAAAAAAAAAACTCAACCCATTTTCAACAGCCCTGATGAGCAGAGCTCAGACACACTGTTCATCAGACACCCACGGTAACCAACGCACTCTCCCCACGCACAGCTGAGGGATTTAAGGAGACAAATCTTCCCTCCCTCCATCCCTCCCTCACTCCTTCCTTTTCCAGCAGCATAAGAGAGTGGAGGCCAGAATACCTTGCTGAAGAATGTTCTGGAGCTGACGCTGTCTGAACCAGACTTGGACCTTCCCCCGGACTGAAGAATCGTCTCTCAGGGCTGAATCCTCCACTTCACCCTGCTACAACACATTCAGAATGTACGCTGATTTCGGTGTGGTTTTCACTAGGGGCGTAACAATTGCATGTAGAATTTTGGACAAAGTAAATGTTTTATACTGTATATATATATCCCTCTATTATGTCAGATATATACACATTTTCTTATTGTAATGCTGCTGGCTATGAAGTGAGGAATGCTTAACACACATGGAAAAGTTGTAAAGATAGAAAGGTTAAAGAGGAAGAGAAAGAGGGTCAAGAACAGAGAGGAAAGAGACAGAGAAAAAGAAAGTAAAATGAAGAAGAGAAAAAGCAGTGGGTGTGAGACAAAGATAGAGAGATGAAAAGTGAAAATGAGGAAGAGAGAAACAGAAAAAGAGAGTGAGTGAGGAAGAGAAACAGAACAGAACAAGAACAAGAGGCAGAAATAGGAAGAAGTGGGGTTAAAACAGAGCGAGAGAGAGATTAATTAGTGAAGGATGTTAGTTGCAGACACAGACAGCCAAATGCAGGCACACATGGTATTACTCATCCAGACGCAGACACACTCCCTCCGTGTACACACACACACACACACACACACACACACACACACACACACACACACACACACACACACACACACTTACAGAGGCCTGGAAGTCATGTAAGAGAAAGCGAAGTGTAGACAGATATTCAGTCAAACTCTTGCTGAACTCCTGTGGCCTCTGTTGCTTATTACAGCATACACAAAATGCCAAACACACACACACACACACACACAGAAAGAATATATAAACAGCTCCGGTACAAAATCATACCACAAAAATCTACTTTACACATTGGCACGCACACAAACACATACACGCATTGTCTGTTTATATATACACTAAACCAAAACAGCACTGCTGTTATCACTAAATACCTATCAAACTACTTCCACTTACAGTATAACTGTAAACACACACCCACACACTCTCTCTGTTTCTCTTGCTCTCTTGCCGTCACTCACACAAGCACCCACACATACACTAACATTTTAAAATGCTTTCGTTCAGGATTAATGTTGATCCTTCTGTCTCTGAAAGGTCAAGCTTAAGCTAGGTCTTGGCTATTAGCTACTCAGGGGGTTAAAATGTGTGCGTCCACAAGAATCCAGAATGAGAGAGAAACACAGAGAGAGAGAAAAATGCATGGATGTGCTTTTACTTGTCAGGGCAGTCATCCTTATAACAGCATCCTCATAGTGTTTCCATCAGGCTTATTTCTTACTTCTACATTAATACACTGACCAAAACCCTATCTTTCTTATATTTTCATGGCAAATGTTCTCACAATATCTTCCTCGCAGAAATATTTTGTTTTGCATTCATTTATTTCTTTTTGGGTTGTATTTGTTCTGTCTTTTTGTGCACTGAAACTAAACAAGCGTGTACATTCATTTAAACAGCCTAAAATCTGGGTGGTAATAGGATACCTTAGGTGATTATGTTGCGTTTGGCACATAATGTTAAAGGGTAGAGCTGCCCTTTAACTACATTCAGAATTAGAACTCAAGAATTCTTAAGTTAGAATTAGAATTTCCACTACCCACCAATTTTAACATGTTTATTTCCTATATCCTATAGTCTGTGCCCTGTGAGTCAACTCTCTACTCCAGTGTCTCTTTTTTCTCTCTCTGCTTCAGTCTGCACTTCTCTAGCTTGAAACCTCAGTCCAATTTTACTGACTTTCAGAGGCACATAAGACTGCCCTCTGTTTCAACCTTTACTATTACCTCTGCTTCCGCGCGCGCATACACACACACACACCCACACACACACACACACACACACACGCTCTCTCTCTCTGTTCCTATTCCTTCCTCTGTCCATGTTTGTAGGTGTGTGTGTCTATAGGTAAAAACAAATTCAGAGACATGGACAGAGACCTACAATCAAGACTTTAAAACGTTTTCAGATTACAAAGTTTAAAACGTTACAGATACACTTTAAAGCACTTTCTATGTAATATTGTTTATCACGTTGTTTCATCTAATCACTGTGTTATTTGATTTACAGTCTTGCCACTCCTACAGCCAGGAGCATTATTACATTTGTATTTATTTGTTTAAAAGATCAGCAGTGAAGATAATTCAATTTGACCAAACCCGTAATATCACTGGTGTTTTGTGATAAATATTATCAAAAAGAATGAAGAATGTTTTGTCTTACCTGCAGTACTATAATGATAATTTCCATAATCCAGCTTAACAGAACAATTCACAGTCACAATACTGCGTCATGAACGGGTTCTGATTCTTCTTTATAAACCTCATTAACGTTTTATATCAAACTATTCAACAAGCTCAGCAAAAGAAACGTAGGACTCACCAAGTGCATTTCACTGCCATGAATACTTCTGTATTTATTTAATACAAAACACTTCTACCCAGCAAGTTTTTTTCCCCCTTGAGATTTATATGGAGGAATCCATGAATAAAAGAGAAGTGCAAACGCGAGAATAAAAATCTACAGCCCAGATAAATGTACCTCATATGGTGTGCATCATTTACAGTAGATTCTGAAAAATTGCTTGTATATTCAAGTCTACATAATTAAGCATTTGACTGATATTTTTTCAGGTGTTACTATTAGTTATTTTGGTAATAAAGTAATCTTTCGATTAAAGACCCATGCCTGTTTACTGATCTTTCTTACAAAGAGCTTTTCTTTTCAGCTGGTTAAGGGTAACTCTGACTTGCAGTTTTACGTGGAACAGGAGTCGCGGATTCAGTCACACACTGATTTTTTTGAGAACCCCACAACAACGCGAAAGCCGCAAATATCCGCTGGCTTTTTTGTTTTTGCTTTTTGTGGCAATAAATATATTTTTTCTGGATGTTTTCACACAAGGGTTTACCTTTACATTTTATTCAAGGATAATGCATTAAACTGAGTTTAAAATGACATTAAAGTGTTCTGGGGGCATATTTAGGGTTTACACTATAAAAATAGGCATTTTTAGGCTTTTTATTTTTTTAGGCTTTTTATGCGTGTGCTCTTGGAATGTAACCCCACGAAAAGCGGGGGATTACTGAAGATATATTAAGAATCAAGTTTTTTTTTCATTGTTTAGCCATAACTGTCCTTTTTCTTTCACCACCTAAGTACAACCTTATGTGTGAATTAGAATTCTTCAGGTTAAGTCATTGACTAAGACAGTGGATATTTGTTGACATTTTATTTTACTGCACAATATTGGTAATGCTGAATTTTGTAAACACTTCAGGTAAATTGAACATGTCTGAACTGCTCCAGCTACACAATCGATGGGTATGTTTGTACACAGCAACATATCTGCGACGCCTTCCCACCCCATAGAGTATTACTGTTTACTGCCGGTAGTGTATAGACCATTAATAAAGTATGAAACTTTTGTTGCTTGCACCAGCACTAGAAAAAAGAAAATGAATATGCAGCAAAAGATCGACTTCTATTGTATTGTACTGCAGCCGCAACAGAAAATAAAAAAAAAAGATAAGATCGTAAAACTGATTTTAAATAATTTCAAACCTTGATTTGTCATTGATTCAAACATGTATATGCATGAACATGGAAATGTCTCATTTTAAGATATGCTGACAATAACATACCTATATTAAAAATATGTATATTAGAACTGAATAAAGAGGTTTTGACTAAATGCCTACAGCACAACTAAGTGATATTTAATCTGTTTTCTCTTGGTAATTATCTTGCAGTCTTACTGCTTCTATAATCATACCCGCCCAATCAGACTCCTGAAGGTTTGATTAATTGAATCAGGTGTGTTTAATTAAGAGTTTGTAAACAACCAATACTAGCAAATAATGTTTTCCTGTACAATAAGTTAGGGTGCATTATTGTGGACTAGAGGTGCACTTATCATGATTTTTTTTGGCCAATGCAAATTTTACTACAGTCAATTTTCTGGCTGATTATCATTAGCCTGTTTTGAACCTGATGCTCACAGTGTGTGTGCTAACTGAATACTTATAATACAGTATTGCAATTCCTGAACTTTCTATTGGTCAAAGCTGCAGTGAAAATAGCATTCTTAGCTCTTAAAAATGTATTAATAAGTTCTTATATGACAATAAAATAAAATAGTGTGTTACATTTAAAGCAAGAGGCAGTTGACTATTTAACACAATGTGCCAGGCCTAATTATGCAACATTTTGGTAGAACCAGCTAATGAAATACATTGTGAGTGCACATCTTTGCTTCATGTTATTGGTACTGAATGGCAATGCAGATCAGTTAAAATCAAATTATTAAACTGTGTTTGAAGCAAAAACTTGTGTTTGAAACTTCAGTTCTAATCTTTCTGATCCCAAATGTGTATTCCTATTATGAAACAATGTAACATATTGCTAAAACCTCTTCATTTTAATTACACTCAACAAAAATATAAACGCAACACCTTTGTTTCTGCTCCGATTTTTCATGAGATGGACTTAAAGATC
>JBBPDB010000001.1:24753731-24771231 GCA_037974465.1 Brachypetersius altus
TATACACACACGCATACATAAGACACACATGCAATTTATTTTTAAATCAGCATCTCTATGTGTATGACAACCATTCCATGCCAGTGTCTGTTAAATGTCAACACAAATCTCTGTAAAAAGTTCTGTAAACACTGCATAATTTCTCTTATTTTGATGTTTTGTCATTTCCTTTAAAATTATACTTTAAAGAACAATATTTTTATTTGGAAACGCGGAGAAACACTGTCCGCAGTTCTAGAGCAAAACTAGAGCAAAGCTGTTCAGTTCAATTCTTGCACCTATAAAAGATAAAACCTGAGAAACTGAACGTTTTTGCAGTGCTCTCTTATTTTTTCCCGGAGCTGTATTTCTAAAAGTGTGATGTAACGTGATGCTTTCAAATCCTTAACTAAAACTACAACCTTAACCTCAGTAACAGAAAGTAAGGGTTTTGCTCATTCAGCTATGTATACTTTGACCAGTTTGTTTAGCCTGACATTGTGGGACAGTCTTGTGTTGCTTTGGTTTTATGATTTCATCCAAAAACAAAGATTTACACTTTACACAGCTCCTCCCCCACCTCTTTCTCTCTCTTCCCAGCTCTCTCTGCACTGTTATTATTGTTGGAATGACTGAGGTCGAGTCCCTGAGGGCGATTCCATGACGACGGCAGCTGCCTCTCGCGTCCCCCAAAAGTGTCCTGATGCACTCTGGGGTAAAAAAAAAAAGTCTTTCTCCCGCTGGTGTGTGAGAGGACTGAGGGAATACTGGAGCTTGGGGGAGGAGGTGCTGATTAGGGGGCAAGTGGGCACCGTCTCCATATGAAGAACATATCACTGGTCTGCTCTCGCCTTGTCAAGCAGCATGCACTCCCTTTTTTCTCTCTCACTCTCTACGTCCTACACCTCTAGTGTCCTGTTCTGAGCACTTCAAAGCCCCTCGTCAGGTCAGTCACACATATCTCTATGCAATTAACAAGTCCTTGGCAAGTGAAGTGGGCCTACTTGATGCAAGCGGTAGATTTACAATTTTAGCATCCAAATGTAATAGCTCACTTTCTACAGTGAGGCAGTACAGCAAAGCTCATATTATCTTTACTGCAGGAAAAGAGTAAAGACAGGTGGGTCAGAGCATCTCAGTGGATTTCACCTTGTGAACAATGCAAGCATCCAGGAACAGCATGATGCAAATTTCTATTGGGAAACCTTGGCATTCATGTGGTCCTGGATGATACTGTTCTGTGCACCAACCTAAACCTTTCTGCAGACCCAGTACAACCCCGCAAGGCAAAAATTGTTTCTTTGTCTTAAATGAGTTCTTTTGGGGGGAACAGACCCTTCTGTTGTCCGTTGTGTGGGACGCAAGTTATAAAAGGGAACTACATGCCTAGTGTAAGGTCTCCCTCCTGTATGTACAGTCGGTAATCAAAGTAGCCTGAAATCAAAGACTAATATGCCATTATTTCTAAACCATTACAGTTGATCACACATAGAAGCCAATTAGCTTGGTGTGCAACGAAGAAGGTGATCGGTTACACCTGACAGAGCTTATAAGTATTCTTTATCATGATCCTTTATGCATCTCAGTGATTTTACGCTTTTAAGTAAATTGTTACAATCCTATGTTTTACTTAGACGCTATAAGTTGCATTCAGTAAACCCAACTGGACATTTTGGTTTTGTGCATGTGTTTTGACTTCAGAGCAACAAAATGCGAAAATTTGAAGGAGGTGAGTTTTTACTCACTGTAACATAATGACCGTCACCTCAGAACTACAGGCCTGTGCAGTAGTGATCTCAATAAAAATGTTTCAGGCAGTGCATTGCAACACTGCAACATCAAGTGTTCATCATTTCCTCCAATCCAAGACCAGGCCAGCAGTGTCTGTCTCACGGTCAGGCTAAAGCTGACAATTATCAAGCCAACGTGAGGCCCATTGACCTTAAACTGGACATCCTGAGTTCTCACGTCCATGATATCCTCAGACCCAAAGACAAACAGAGAGAGATGCAAGCTGAGGGAAAGAAAACAGCTCTTTAAAAATACAGCATTTCCTTTTTCCTTTACTACACCACCCTGTCACACACACACACACACACACACACACAAAGAGACACTATGCTTACAACCAAGACGGAAACTATATGACATCACTCCTGCCATTATACAATTACGTTTTTTTTGGCCAATGAGTGGCACTGCAAAAATGGATTACCGTATCCTATGCACTTCCCTCACAAATCCATTTAGCAAGAAATTAATTATGCGGGCTTTTAGGGAACCTTCCTCGTCCGGCTTCTGCCGAGCGGAATTCCCAACGCATTCTCTGCTGGTGCGTGGCCAAAGTTAATTAGAGACAAAAAAGCGCAGCATCGTGTCGGAAAACAGAGCGAGTGTGGAGCGTCTGGCCATCAGCATGCAGGATCAAAGTGTTTTATTTAGTCCTCGGAATGGTCCACGCGTTTAAGTAAATTGCCCACTGCTTTGATGATATCAGTGTAAAATGGCAAGACTTTCAGAAGATAACCCTGTTTCCTCCTATCTGACACGCAAGCATGCACACAAACACACACACACCCCTCCATTGTTCCTCAGCGTATGAAGAGTAAACAGTTATTTGTTACAAAGACCAGAAGCGGTGGACAAGAGTTAATGTGTACGCAAAGAGGCACCATTACTATAGAGCTGATGAGCTCTGGTGTTAAACCAACTGTATTCTACACACACACACACACACACACACACACTCTCTCTCTCTCTCTCTCTTTCTCTCTCTCTCTCTCTGAAGTAGATGTCACAAGAAAAAACAAAAACAATCCGCATCGGCTGTGTTTACTTCGTCTCTCACCTTCAGAGAGCTCCCAGAAGTGAGGAAACAATGATGTCATCACCAGATGCCTCAGCAGTGGCAGCTCCCTGTAGACTTAACGAAAGAGACTCTGCCTGGTACAGCAGCCATCCTGGAGAAAAAGGGGCTTTTTCACACCCCTACTCCAAACAGTACTTAGAAATTCTGATGTCATTTTTCACTGCAAGGCCAGCTCCAGAATACATACGGCCTATATTTACAGACTTACAGGACGGGAAGGACTCAGGAGACACAGACAAGCATCCCTGACCTTCAGTGACATTCACAGTGCTCAATGCTATACAGTTTCCTACAGAATGCAGCCCGGTCATATGTGTGCTGTCAAATGTGAAACTCATTGATCTACATTACAGAGTGATCTAAGAGTCACAATCGTATATCAGATGGAATTCTGTCAGTCGTTTACATTAAAGATTCAAGTTTCTTTTCATATCATTGCGTACACGCATGAATGAAACACTGCTCCTCAAAGAAAAGAGAATTTAAAAAGCACGCATATACAATGCACACAGTACAAATACACAATGCCACACATGGTGTAGCAAGATTCTGTAACCACACAAAGGCAACAAAGCACTCTAATGAATGATGATCAAACTCTTCTCATTTTGAAGTCTTGGTATTTGCTATTCCACACCATAAAGCAAATACAGTGGAGACTAATGGGACAAGAAAACCATGTTATAATTACTTTCAGAGAAGGGAAATTTGTGTGGTTAGGTCTATAGAACTGCTGAACATGCTCAAACACATGGTGCAGAAAGACAATAATCTGAATACTGATCAACGCTTCTGCACAGGGATCGTCAGTCCAGGCCCAGGGCACTTCTTGACCATGTGCAGGAGATATCCCCATCTTATAGACCACAGGACAGAGGGAATTTATTGAGGCTGATGTGCTCTCCATCCATGCAAACCAAATAGCAGAGAGGAAACTCCAGAACCTCTGGGTTGTATTAAGCCCATCCACAACAGAACAATCACTTAACTGCCTCCAGATGGCTCGAGAGGCAGCTTCATCCAAGTCTCAAAAGCTTTTGGAAAAGAGCAACTTAATTGTCTCATGCTTTTCTTTCCCCTCCAGCACCTTTTATTTCAATCTATAGGATTTCAGATTCAAATCACTTTTATGTGAGAGCTTTACAGTGTAATTAGAATGTAAACTCACTGAGCTTTTCTTTTTAAGACAACAAAATAACCCTTAAACCCTTAAGGCCTGTACACTCTCGTAACTTGCATATTAATTCAAAATAATTACAGAATAAGTAGCTACTGAATATTTAGAAATGAAAATTGAACGATAAACCTGGAGGTTTCATTTACGTTAAATAAAATGTACAATAAACGAAGGTCTAGAGAAAATGCAAGCATGACAGTAGAGCACTAACCAGACTCTAACGGTATAAAAAACTGATCCAGGCACCTCATCCCACACCCTGATGAAGCACCTCCTTTTTCCTCCGACCAAGATTCCGTCAGTGTGATGCTCTAAATGTGTCCGGCGCATGACAAACTCGCTTGTGCTTATGATTAAACGTCCTCTCACAATGACTTTGTCTCCTCTAAAACTTCCTTCGAAGAAAGACTTCAGGCCAAGAGCGGCAGAGTGAACTCGCACTGTATGCTGTTTGTGGTTTCTCCTTGCTCTCAGCATTCTTCTGCAGAACATCCAGAGGAAGTGGTCGACACAGAAAACCCATAACCTCTGCTACAAGTGTCTCTCCCACTGAAAAAAAATCTCTTTTCTCCAGAAAGCGTGAGACTCAAGAGAACAGTTCGAGACAAAACAGTTCCCTCATCACTCTTGTTTAGGACGTCCCATCCCAGTTATTTTTCCCAGTCCCACTCCACACATTGAGAACTGGCCAATACTGAGTATCCAGGGTTTATTTTTATTTGTGTAGTTAATCCTGTCACAGCATGTTTCAAATACATGCAAATACATTCAAATACTGAAGAAAAAACTCAGTTGTGTGGGACGCAAGTTACAATACGGTTAAAGGCCTAAGAATCCTAATAGCTCTTTTGTACAATTGAATAACCATGTTTGCAATATGCATAGGAGTGGAAAAAGCAATATGAGTGAACATCGCCTTCAAAGTCTTTACATTTTGTTGCTTTGCAGCCTGAAATCAAAACACAAAACTATTTTTCCAGCATTTTTCTAAACGATTACAGCAGAATCACACGGAAGCCAGTCAGCTTGGTGTGCAAAGGAGAAGAATTATTTATCATGATCCTTTATCCATCACAGTGTTTGTTTTATTAGTTAAATAAACTGTTGCCACCATTTCTTTTACCTAGATGCTATTATATATATATATATTCAATAAAACACAGCTGGAAACTGGAAGTTTTTTGAGTTGAGTTCAGGCTGCAAAGCAACAAAATGTGAACATTTTGAAGGTGGTGTTCACACATATTGCTTTTTGCATTCCTACGCATATTGAAAAAATTATTATCCACTGTACAAAAGAGCTATCAGGATTCCCAGACCAGATTAAAGGTAATTCTTTAATGGTGCTCTTTTATGCTGAAAACTTTATCTACCGGTTAAGCTTCCTTTAAAACTAAGATGCTTCTGGGAAACGTGGCCTTGATGATTTTGGCTCAGATATGAGGAGTTTTTTGGACAATTTAGAGAAATAAGCATTTTATTGGCGCTGCAGCATGGCTACAAACACGCTTTTACGGTCCAGAGTATAACAGCGAGGCTTTCACTTTTACTGATGAAACGCGGATTGCTTAACCACAATAAAAACACAGCAGATGCTACAAGTTTTCACTTTAAGCTTACAAACAGTTCCACAATAAAACCGCTCATTAACTTCTAAAGACTCTCGGTCACAAGTTGTGGATGTTTATGGCATAGAGGGCAACTGGGGGGAAATGCCTTGACAAGAATCAGAGTAGGACCAGGTTTAATATCAAGAATAACCATTCTTTAAAATATGTCTGAACCAGGGTCCGGGTCTGGGTTGTCCAAACAGATGGGGACTGTTGTTGCTGCTTTTGTCGCTGGTTTTATATCGCTATAGACACACATCATCCAGTGTCATCACCAGGCCTCATAACCTTCAGCAAATTAAAGGACGGAGATTTCGCAAAGCAAAGATTGTGCTAGAAAAATATTATAAACCGTCCCTCTTTTCACCCACCTGCTCGCCTCAGCGGTGCCTCTAGTCATCTTGGAAGAGGGTGAAAGGAGCGATGTGGAATACAAACGTGAGAGTAGACGAGCCGCGTGAGGTGGGGAGGGGGAAAAACATCTGGAAAGTGTTACGACATCAGGCACGAAGGGGCGAGCTGCATCAGGAGGCTGCTTGGATGAGCAGTGAGGGTCTTGTATTTGTTTAGGGAGCTGCTCAGGGGGGCTGTTGTATAGCCCACAAGAACACGAGAGCAATGACAGCATGAGACAACCGATACCGCCATCATGCTGAGAAATCAGGATAGAGAAAACACAGGTTTGATGAGCAGAACTGAGGTTCTCTTAAATAAAAAAAAACACACACAAGGTCTAATGATGGTGTGTGTGAACAATGCCAATAAATGCGGCCCAGAGGTGAAGCGAAATAATGAATTCAGTGGAATTCCTTTGGGTGGAAGGTAATTACAGACTTCATGAGCAGCAAGGTAACATTTAATAGGGAAAAAAAAGACTTGCCGTGTTACCAATTAAACAGCAACACAGCTTCAGCACAACAGCACAAACCTGCAATTGGAAAATGTGCCAAGTGTGCAATCAAACTAAGCTGAGCTGTTGGGCCAAAGGGCTGATTACATTTAGCCAGGCTTTGTTAAACTGTACTGAACTTACATGACACATTTCTAAACAGACATGATATCTAAAAAACAAATAAACAACGAACAAATTGGTCTTTGATACAAAAGACTATTTAGTAAGGCCGTGCAGAAGGGCATGAACTGTGCTCAGGACCGTATTCCCACGCTCCAGACAGAAATAATAATAGCTGGTGGGATACAAATTATAAGCACATTTGTTAAACCTACAGCAAGAAATACTACATCATTAACCAAGAACACAGTTTGACAAACAAGTTTAAGATCAGAAAAACTAGGTTGGTGGCTTCTTGATGATGTTACCACAACACTTGCTGCACTGAAACGGTTTACTTTAGAAAGACACAGAGGACTTCACTTAAGAAGGCTCTCAGTCGGTCAGCATTAGGAAGAGTCCGTTTTTGTGGTTCTTTCTTTCTCTGAGAATTGAAAATGAACTTAAACTGTGTTGGTGGTGTGGGAAAGCAACCAACCCCCCACTCCCCCAAAGGAGCCTATCGTTTGCTTGTAAGAGCACACCCCAAATGACAGTATCATTAATCAGTGATGGCCTGCGGTTGTGATTGTACTGTGGTATATTACACACTATGGTTCAAGCCGAGGCACATGATTTAAAAGGCACAGTGAAATGGTGATGCCTCAAGATAAACAGTGAGTGAAAACTGTATGATAAGTAATGTTAATAGGGGGTGGACTAGTGGGCAGGTCCAGGAGGTCATGGTTTTGAATCCTAACTTTAGCAAACCACCACTGGTTTCCTGAGCAAGACCCTTCACCCCAAGTTGCTCCAGGGAGACTGTACCCTGTAGTTAGGGAACGGAAGTCGCTTTGGTGTAAATATAATAAACAGACTGTAACCGTGTATTGGGGAGGGAGCGCATATTATATATATATATATTTTTTTTTTTTCTTTTCCATGTAGTTATCCGCGTTCCAGTGTAGATTAAGTCTTATGTACTCTTTGTAATCATTTCTTTATTTTATTTGGGTTTCTGAAAATGTCCAGATTTTAATTTATAATTTACTTATTGTTTTAATGTGTGCACAGTCAGTAAGGAGCGGTTCAGGATACATTTCACTGTGTGTTGTACTTGTATGACTGCATGTGACTGTCCATGAAATGATCATAAACCTACCTGACTTGACTAACATAAAACTGTATAGTTGCACTAACAGTGTATTTCAAAGTAAAATATAAAGATGGGGTGTGGCTCTAGACGTTTGCAGAGTATCTTCCAGTCAGACTATTTCTTGCTACTTTTACATCTGAAAAGAAAGAAAGAAACCCGTTCGATAAAACTACAATTCCCACAATTCTTAGGAACACAGGGTGCGCTCCACATCCTCAAAACCACAAATCCTTGAGCCTCCAATCCTCACCCGGGTGGGCGGGGCTTGCCTGAATACCGGTGGGTAAATAAACAGCACACGGTGTTACAGTGTAGTTCTGTATTACAGCCTCACTTGTATTTGATGTTGTGATTCATAATGGTTTGTATATGTAGCCTTTGGTATTAGAATGGTATAAGAATGGTGCAGATGAATATATATTAATATCGTGAATAATATGAATGGCCAATCACAGCTCAAGCGGAGGGGGGTACTTGCCTGAATATAGGTGGGTTTGAAAAAACAGCTCGTCCTCGTGGTGAGAAAGTAGGACTCAGCCTCTAATCCAGAGCCAACCAGAGAGGGGGAGAGAAACCATGAGGTCATCCCTGGGCTTCTGATTGGAGGGCTATATTAAGAAAGCGGCGAGGCACTTTATAAAGAAGTTAGAGCTTTAAAGAGTCGTGGAGATTGCATGGTGGAGAGGCTGAGGTGGTGTCAGTGGCGAGGAAAGAGAGGAGGAGAGCTAAGAGGAGATCAGTGTTACTGTTTAGAGATATTTCCACTTGCTTTAGTTTATTAGTTCATTATTATTTTTTATAGTTTTGAATATTTTTGTTGACCACATGGCTGCCATCCGAAAGAAGTTAGTGGTGGTGGGGGACGGCGCGTGCGGAAAGACGTGTCTCCTGATTGTGTTTAGCAAGGACGAGTTCCCGGAGGTCTACGTGCCCACGGTGTTTGAGAACTACGTGGCGGACATCGAGGTGGACAGCAAGCAGGTGGAGCTGGCGCTGTGGGACACGGCCGGCCAGGAAGACTACGACCGGCTGCGGCCACTCTCCTACCCGGACACGGACGTGATCCTCATGTGCTTCTCCGTGGACAGCCCGGACTCCCTGGAGAACATCCCGGAAAAGTGGGTGCCCGAGGTCAAGCACTTCTGCCCCAACGTGCCCATAATCCTGGTGGCCAACAAGAAGGACCTGCGCAACGACGAGAGCGTGCGCGGCGAGCTGGCGCGCATGAAGCAGGAGCCGGTGCGCGCCGAGGACGGCCGCGCCATGGCCGTGCGCATCGGCGCCTACGACTACCTGGAGTGCTCGGCCAAGACCAAGGACGGTGTGCGCGAAGTCTTCGAGACGGCAACGCGCGCCGCGCTCCAGAAGAGGTCCAGGCCGGCCGGCGGCTGCGCGAACTGCTGCAAGCTCCTGTGAAGCGGGGGCCAGGGGGAGGGATATACGGGCCTGGGAACGATTTGGGCCGCCCCTGCGCTACGGAGCACGGACATGGAGAGAAGAGGGATACTCATGCACCCCCACCTCTTCCCCAGCCCTGTCTCTCTGTGTTGCTGTTAACTCCTGTGAAAGTGGGGGAGGGGGTAGGGCTACACGGGCCGTGATCTCGAGCCTGGGAACCATGATGACTGCGCCACGGACATGGAGAGAAGAGGGACACTCGTGCACCCCCACCCTCCTTCTCTCTCTCTTTCTTTCTCTGTATTTCTTTTAACTCCTGTGAATGCGGGGAGGGGGAGGCCAGCACAGGCCTGGGAACCAATTGGGCCGCCCTGTGCCACGGACACCCTCCTCCCCATCTCTCTCTCTCTCTCTCTCTCTCTGTATTGCTTGTATTGTTGGTTCTGAGACGAACGGACTCTCCATGCTGCGTGTGAAAGGGTGGCTCCCACAAAGTGTGCAGAACAAAAGGCTTAAGACTGTAAACAGCCTTCTTTATCAATCACGACTAGGGCTTTTTTTCAAGCGTTAAGAAACAACGCCTTGCCATTGCAATGAGACGAGCCTGCGGTGAAGAATGTGAGAATGTCATCTGTATGTGTGTGTGTGTGTGATGCACAAGGAGGCTTGTGCAAATCTGCTAACACCTCTCATTGCTCCAGCTGCAGCAGGGCAGCTGTGCTGTGCTTATTGTTGGATGCAGCATGAGGAGGAGGATGGGGGCAGGGGGAGAGTGGTCAGTGGGGCTGTGTATTGTGTGGCAAAAAAGTCACTACCCTTCATTATACGCACACAAACACACAAACTGTTCAAGTGCATTATTTTTTGAGGGGGGGATCTGCATGCCAGCCCAGCATCCTTTGTCTAATTTCTTTTTTTTTTTTTTTTTTTATTTATTGCTGCTTTATACATTTTTTTTGCTCTGGGTGTCCATGCAGTCTGCTTCCCCACCCTAGAAAACTTCCTCTGCTTGAACACACGAATGAAGTTGTGTTGCTCTACGTTTGCACTGAAAGAATCTGAGAACTGTTTTTGAAAAAAAAAAAAGACAGATTTGGAGAGTTGTATGGGGGGGGGGGTTGTTCCCCCCCTCCTTTAAGGAGCCACTAGCCCTTTAGCTTTGCGTTAGAAAACACTACACACAAGGCCCTCTGTTTGTCAGAGCAGCGTTGTGAGGTTATGGTCTGTACAGTTATTTCTTTTTTTTTTTCTTTTTAAAAAAAGGACTTTTATATCTCTCGATGCCTGTGGTACCATTTACGTTCAGTTTTAAAAAGACTGCTCCGAGTCCTTGGCTGTCATGTTTACAGAAATGAAGCAAGGAAGGTTCTGTTTTCCAAAAAAAAAAAAAAAGAATAATAAAAGTATTAAATGTTCAATTGCAATACAAGCATGTGTCCTGTGGTTATATATACACATCTGTGCACATAAACCTGATTTCTTTAAACTACTGAGGCGATCAATACTGAGAAGGGCAGGGCGGGTGGGGTCTGCTCCACACAAAGCTGCCTCATGGTTCCAGCTCCTCATCAGACACTGTTCATCTCCGAAGGACTCTTCTCTTTTTTTATTCACGTCTGTCGTTTATTCGTGGATTCTTATCATTTATTTCTGTAGCCTTTGCAAAAAAAAAAAAAAAAGACAACCATGCCTTTGATACAACACAGAAGCCGCCTGGTACCACCAGCGCCATCCTCGCCCTGATCTCAACTGTCTGCAGACCGCCTCTGCAACCACGCCTGAATTACACACTGGTGTGTGTTTTCTGGGGTTAAATCTTCACAGTTCCCTACAGAAGCTTGATATAATGATATCTCTAAACACTGGAAACCCTGTTTCCAATTTGAAAAGTAAATAAACCTCCATAAATGTGAAATGCTTGCATTGCTTATCAGATTACATTTGCATGGAAAAGTTTTTTAGGGGTAAATTCGTAAACATCCTCGATAAAGGATACACAAACGTTTTAACCTAATTTTAATGCACGACACATTATAATGCAAGGCAATTGGTTTTGATATGCTGGGATGAGGGCGTTGGATGCGACCATGCAAACGTTATAACACACTTTGTATTTTTTTTGTGTGTTTGAAATGTGTCGCACTC
Source organism: Brachypetersius altus (assembly GCA_037974465.1). Classification (NCBI taxonomy): domain Eukaryota; kingdom Metazoa; phylum Chordata; class Actinopteri; order Characiformes; family Alestidae; genus Brachypetersius; species Brachypetersius altus. The sequence goes on from JBBPDB010000001.1 coordinate 24,765,057, forward strand.
AGTAAATGAATATAAATTGTCCACTATTTTTGTAAATGTCATATTTAAGGTCTCTATTGAGGTTGTGCCTACCTTTTTTCACTGTCATTTGACCAGATTTGTATACAGTCCAGCTGTTTATGAAGGAGCCTTATTCGTTCTATAGTGATTCAGCTTTGCCTGTATTTTCTGTGATTGTATGGTAAAATGAGATTCATTACTGAATGAGCCGTGGCTTTCACAGTTTATCCATTTGGATTAGATCACAGTGTTCTGAAGTCCTATACTTGCTGCAGTTTTGCAGTTTAAAACGCTCTGCTGGAGTGTAGACTGATTAATGTTTGGTCAAGGCAGCTTCTGCTGTGTGACCAGCAATTACTGCCAACAGTCGCTGCGACACATGGTTTGGTAATGTGTTGGTCTGGCTGACATCTCGGGAGAAGCTTCGCTCATTCATTTCAAGTGAAATTTCCCAAAGTTACTTCGGCTTTTGCTATTGAGTAAGCGATGTGCTCTCAGTTGCAGCTAATTTAGGATTAAACCATCAGATGTGCGAGTTTTCCAGCCAATACACGTTTTTAAGCCTACAGATACTGTGAATCTTCCTGTAGACCACTGCTTAACACATTTAGTAAACATTTGAGGGGTGATGGTGTCTTTGTTCATTGTTATTCCGGTGAGTGGTCGTCCTCATTACCACATGAAAGTGCAGTGGTCTGGACTGACATGGGCTGACATGCCCAGACAAGTTAAGAGTCAAGCCTGGGGCCGAATCACTCCCGTTAAAAATGTGGCCAACATTCTTCCAGAGGTTTTGAAGGTAGCAATTCCAAAAATGTGACGTCAATACAGATGATAATTTATGATCATACGCAAAAGTTTGTGCACCCTTGGTCGTATCATCCAGCAGATCTTTTAAAGTCCTGTAAGACGCGAGGTGGGGCTTCATGGGCAATTTGTCCTGCACATCGGATTCAGATCTGGGGAATTTGGGAGCCAAATCATCATTTGTAATTTTCCTCAAACCTGTCCTGAACAATTTTTACAGGACTGAAAGAGGCCCCTGCCGCCACCATCAAGCCATAAACCATAATACCATCACCATAAAGGGCGCCTTCTTCTGCAACAATATTTTGGTAGGTGGTTTGTGTCAAAGCAACATCCACACGAATGCCCAAATCCAAGGTTTCCCAGCAGAGCACTGTCCAGAGCCTCACACTGCCAATCCAGAGAATTACAGGTAAACAAGACACATTCACCCGGCCGTTTATACTGTATACAAAACAAAACATCACTCATTAGAGCAAGCCATCTTCTCCTATTGCTCCATGATCCAGTTCTGATGCTCAAAAGGACCTTTAACAGTGGACAGGGGTCAGCATGGGCACTCTGACTGATCTGCAGCTAGATGCATTGTGTGTTCTCATACCTTGTTCAGCAATTCAGGCTACAATAGCACTTCTGTGGGATCAGAGCAGATGGGCTAGCGTTCACTCCCCACATGCATCAGTGAGCTTTGGACAACCATTACCCTGTAACCGGTTCACTGGTTGTTGCTTCCTTTGGGTCTATTTTGATGAATACTAGCCACAGCATATCAGGAAGACTCCACAAGAACCGTTGTTTTGATGATACTCCAACCTAGTTGTCTAACCATCACAATATGGCATGTGTTAAAGTCCAGGAAAACATGAGAATACCATCAGTTCCTTACATTTTTTTTGTTCCTGCAACACAAACTTCCAGAAATTACTGTTCACTTAATTCCTAATATGTGCCACACCTTGATAGGCGCCACTGAAATGAGATAATCAATGTTATTTACTTCATGTAATGGCTGATATGTACATAATACAGAGAAACAAGAACAAGGGGACAAACTACTGTGAAACTACTGTGTGACAAAGTAATATCTTATGTAACTATATGATAACATAGGACACAATGCACTCTTTTTATAGAATTGATTGACATTTCTGCTTTTTTCTGCTAATGCATTTGTCTTTAGTCATTCCAGCACTCAAACCTGATGACAAACTGATCTCTAGCTTAAATGTAAATAGTTATTCATGAACTGAAGGAAAAAAAAATTATAGAATGTCTAATAAATAAAAGGCTTCAATAAGTCGACAGTGCTTTGCTCACATCAAGACAGAACAGCGTTAATGAACCATTACGTGGCTGAAAACAATTCTAACCAGTTCGTTGCTGTTTCAATCTGCTTGTCCTCTTACTGTGCAGTTTGAGTTCATGTTTATTTGCCATCTATGACGCTCTTCCCTCGGTACCATGGTGCAAAATGGCTTGTTGCTGGGCAAAATCTTCAGGGTTGAAAGGAAAAAAAGAAAGAAATAATAATAGTTGACCTACTTAATGTTGCTGAGTGCCAGTTGACTGATCTATTATGCATCCTCCTATCTAGATTCTGCCAAGGCTTTTAGAAACACGAGGTTCCGCGTCCTCTCAAATCTGAGCCTGATGATAGAGGCCTTTCACCTGAACAGGAAAGAGGGAAACATTCTCCTCTGCGTTCTCTTGATCCAACACGGGCTGAAATATAGGCCAGAAGAGGTGCGCACTCAGTAGTGAATGATGGGATGGCTCAAGGGGGACAAGGGGAAATGTGTGGGTTGACCAGTCAAGTTGGGGGATGGGCGGTAATTTGTTTATTTATTTATTTATTTATTTATTTGAACTCTCTTTCTGTCCTCCATTCCCAGATCCCATGCCGCTGTGGTAGTCACGGAAGCAAATGCAAACGTAAACGTCTTCTTAGATACAACCCTGAAGAGACACAGCCCACAAACCACCACCCAAAGAATTCACCGCATTAACATAACAGAATAATGAGCTCCCACAGATGTGGGGAAAAGGCTTAGTTGTGCCCTAAACAATTCACTTCACATGTATTAGCAGTACACAATGGGCAGTATAGGTTTAATCATATGAAAAAGTGTAGGTAGGTAACAAAAAGCTGTTCGGTAAATAAGATATGAGTCCTGCTTTTATGACATACTTAAACCTATTTGGGTACTAATGGTGACCCTGTAGAGGAGTTCTTCACCTGCTAAACATGCGTGAGTGAGTTACAAGCCAGGTTGGTCAGATGAATTACATATAAAAAACACAAATAAACAATGAATTTTTCAAATAATTACAGAAAGCTGAGTGCTCTAAAGCAGAGCCTTTGAAACTGCAATTATAAATAGTTTCCTCTCACAGAAACCGCCCCTTTTATTCTCGGAGGTTCTTTTGTCATCGTTGTCACGAGCTGTTACATACATTGTTTTTATTAAATAAACCCAGTGCATGTAGGCGGTCATCAAATACAGTGTAATCCATTGTAATTTAGAACTATAAATGCAACAGCTGTGTATTTTTCCAAATGAGCAAAAGTCCCTCTTTACACAATGACAGGATATGAGCAATTGGGTTTAAAGTGTCACAAAGAGCAACAAGGCCCAGCATCACTCATCACCTAATATTGGACAGGAAATCTGCAGGAAGCCCTCAAAATTGAACCTAAAATAAAAATGTGAATTGATTCAAGTCAGCCGGGGCACTGAGGACGTACGACCGCCTGACAGACATCACGCGGTGATTCTTTTCCACGAAGGCTGATTTAGAGTTAGAAATTTGAAATAAGCGCTTTATATTCGATATGAATCAGGTGCCTGTTTACACACATTCAGAAAATGTGAAGGACAATGTCCTGTGTATCTCTTCCAGCCCTGCCTTTATGCATAACTTCCTCTTCCTTATCAGAAACGAGACTGTTACGGCACTCATATAATTTATCACAATAACATATGTAACATAATCTCAGCTCTGAAAGGGCAAATATTTTTCCCCTTAAAGTTTGATTTATACACTCCTTGTTTTGTGATCGTGTTTTCCTGTTTATCTAGACCAGTGTTGTACGGATATGTCTCATTTAGTCCCTTAAATTCCCAAGAAACACCAACAGGGCCGAGTTTTCACTCCTTAGTCCTGTAACCCATTTTTTTTAACGTTATTACTGAATGACTAGCCTTTCGGGTGTAATAAGTCTGGGAATTTAATTTAGGGTTGTGAATTTAGATTTGGAGGGAGTTAAGCGCATGGCTGTCAGTGCAAAGCCAAATGCTGTGAATGATCACTCCTGCATTTTGCATTTGGTTTCATTTTCATCACATTAGAAGTCTATACTCCTGCAATGAACATCCCCCATTTTGCAATAAAAATGATTTACATGCGCAAAACTACACTGATAATGGATTAAATAAACCTACAACACAAGGTTCACCTGCAAGCACACGCACTAATACTCCTAGCAGCTAGTCAGTTGGACCATGTGGCGGTTCCACTTACATCCGAGCATGTTTCATGTACAAACAGGGAACAGCAAACTGTGCTGAACCTAAACCTCTAGTTCTCCCTCCCTGCAACAGATCTTTATATAGTTGCATGCAACTGTTTAAACTCTTCCAATCAATGATATGATAATTTAAAAAAAAAAATGATAATTTTTAAAGTAAGTTCAATTAACTACACATAAGGCGCATGTACTCATTGTCAAAAATCAGCTAAAAGCATTGGGATGCCCAAACACATTGCATTCAACTGTATGTATCAATGCTGTGTGGAGTAGGTGGGAGTGGATAACTATGATTCAACAGTCTCTTACTGTCACAAGAAATCAGTTCCTTTAATCTCAGCCCTGACAGTTATATACATCGCTTTCATCACATTTGACTTTTTTCACACCATTTAAAATGCCAGCAGTCCTTTTCATGCTGCCAGAATATTAGGAAGAATGGACCAAGAGAAAATACATGTATTTCAATGTGTTCTCCTGTTAAGTTGTCATGTTAGAGATACAAGGTTTAAGAGGGCAAAAGGCAGAGAAACGTCCTGGAAACGCCCCAGTCCAAACACAGTCACACCTAGGGGCAGTTTAGCTTTGCCAGTCCACCTCTGAATCTAGTATTTGGACTGTGGGGAAAAACAGAGCTCCCAATAAAAAATCAACGTAGACTCGTGGAGAACAAGAATATGAAACACAGGACCTTCCTGCTGTATTCAGCCCCCCCCACCCCCCGCCTCGGTACGGACCCACGGTGGAAGCGCAGTGATTGTCATCCTGCAGCGAAACAACTCCTCACATGGAACTTCCCCCAGTTTGTGTTGATGCTCGAGGTGTCAGACGTCATGCTGAGCTTTGTTTGGAGTTCCTGTGTCACGTAGAACCAAAGTTATTGTAATTTAAACACATGTAATAATAAAAACAACACTATTGGGGGTTTTGCTATCCAGTAAAGGACCACAGGCCAAACAGAACCATTCCAATGTAACAGACCCCATTTCTGAGCAGCTTATGTTTTCTAAATTGCCTTCTGACACTATCACTATGCCCCCAATCACCATCACCATGCGGGTCACCAGGAGGACAACCGGAACAGCCCTATAAGTATTAAAAACAGGAACTTATCACCGATGGACAGTGATTACACAGTCATATTTATTATCCTTCTAAGGCATGTCCATTAAAAAGAAGGCTGCTAAGGAGGTGGATCTTCATTCCATGCTGAGAGGTTGAGAAACACAAACACCCAGAGCTCCCGCAGCTTATCTCACTCTACAAAACACTGAATGTTTAAACCAGTGTCAGTTCCAACCAGTTCCAGCCAGAACATCCTATTAGTCACACTTGCACATCAGTAGCGCTGATAAAAGTGAGACTCATGAAGCATGTCTAGATTCAGAGGCGATTGCAACATGTTTCAGACAGTGCTGAGCTGGAAAATCTGAAGGGTCTCCTCAGCTCAGGCCCTGCCCCCTTCTCAGAAGCGGGTGGTGGTTCGGGGGGCAGTGGTCTTCACTGCTCTGCTCCATCAGGCTGCTGTGAATAAACACTTCCCCCAGCCAAGTCCTCACACTGAGGTCACCAGTCTAATGAATGAGTCACAGGGGAAGGGCTTCAGGCCTGTTTGTTTTCAGAGCCAGTACGAACACAGCACTACCACCACTGTGTACGCGTTTAGACAAGACCCTGTGTGTGTGTGTGTGTGTGTGTGTGTGTGTGTGTGTACTGTATATCTGTGGATGAGAGGAAGAATACGGTACACTAAACTCTGGGTGCATTTTTTGGTGAAGTGTTTATAACACTTTAAACAGAAAAGTTCCATTGCAGCCGGGTGTAGAGTGTAGAAGTAGG
>JBBPDB010000001.1:24776231-24779913 GCA_037974465.1 Brachypetersius altus
ATATCTTCTCTCACAAAACAAGTATCCAAGTGCATTTAAATATTCTGAACAAAGTAGAACATTTAGAACAAGTGCTTTAAAAACTGGTGAAAAATAGAACAACATTCTCTTAACAAAATAGTGTATTAAAACAGAGACTGGCAGCCCATATCTTTACCATAATCACTGGAAAATTTTCTTGCCTTTTCAAAAACACAGATGGAGTGTGTGTGCTGTAAGGGTCTTGCCTCTTCTGTGGATGCACCCTCTCTAGAAATGTCGACATTCCACGCTTTACAAAGGGCTTTCCGAGTGTCCTTCTTATGGGGGTTTCCGCTGACTGGTACCAGCTCGGCTCGGTGCAACTCTGCTCGCTTTTTTACTTTTCTGTATCTAAAATCTAACAAACTCTAACGTTGCTTCTTTAAGCCTTGTCTGGTAAGCCAATTGTCTCCGTTTTGTGGCTTCATCCATGCTGATGATTGTAATGATGCCGGGTTGTTTACCTCAGTTTAGAGCCTGCGCTCGCGCTGCTTCTCAGAATGTTTGGTCGCTATAGCAACCAGTTGTAGTGGAAAACTGAAGAGAGTAGAACTGAACTGGACCGAACTGAGCTGGTACCAGTCAGTGGAGAACAACCTAGATATATGGAAATGTGCCCACACTGCAGACATGTTGACTGTAATCCAATCTGGCTCATGCAGTCTGCGATTGTTGATTGCGTCATCACTGTTTCGGGCAGGTAAAAAAATATTTCGGTTGATACCAAAATTTTTTTTGCCATTTTCGGTCGAGAATTTTCAGTGGCCGAATATTCGGGGCGTCCCTGATAAATATTGTTATAAATGCATTTATGGCGTCATTTAAGTGAATTATACTGTGCTATTGTGTTATTTCGGGTGGCTGGTGGCCTGGTGCTTAGGGCGGTGCCCCTGCAATTAGAATGTTGTGGGTTTGAATCCCATGAATGTTAGTGGCACCACTGAGCTACCTTTGAGCAAGGCACACACTGCCCACACACTGAAGGTCTCATTATTCACACTCTGTGCTGTGGTGTGAATATAAGGGGCCACTTTACTTTATTTTATTCACTTGGTTTCGCTCAATGTGATTTTGGTCCCTGGTTTAGAACAACAGGACATGAATGACGTCTGTCACACAATGGCTGTGCAGGTGGACAATGGGATAATTCAAAAAGTTATGAGTCCAGGAACTGTCACAGCGGCCTCCTGCTGGGTGGAAAGCTTTAACAAAGCCTCTCAGGGATGCGTGTTGCGTAATCAGAGGAAGCAGTAGGAGAGGGGCACTTAGCAGTGTGTGAATAGTGAGGAAAAAGAACAGCGCTCACCTACATCAGAAGCCTTCGCCTGCTCGTCTGACTCAGACTGCATTATATTCAGCACCTGCTGCGACAGAAGCCTGCAGGTTTTGCCATTGTGAGAAAGTGTGAAGTATCACCATGTAAAGCCAGTGTGAAAATGCATAGAAATACGTTACTAGTGCTGGGGTCTGTCATATAACTCAATACAGCCATAAAAGCTTTTTCCTGTTTGTTAAAAGGGACTTCCTCTGATGTGTCAAAATTTCGGCCTAATTTACTTAGAATGACAACATGCAAAGTCGGTTTGATGTGAAATTTACCAACTCAGTGGTGGTGAATGGAACCAGGAGTCACGATGTCTACAACAATCGAGCTACTCTACATTTTATCTTAATTTATTTTTGATCTGGGGTAAAAATCCTCACAACTTGAATAAATGAAAAAAAAAATCTGTTTGGAAATTACTACCAACTAAACCAAAACTCCATTAACTCACCAGTGACCCTAAAAATAGGCCTGTCACAAGTACTAAGAAGATAAGACAGAACTTTATTTATCCCGAGGAAAATTCTTTTGTCATCAACATGCTCAATGCAACAAGAGGGATCAAGATACACAATACGAATTAAAAAGATCCAAAAAGTAGAATAGTGCAAATATAATACCAAATAACTCAAAGTAACAACATAACAATATCAGATAAAATAAAATCAAATAAAATAAATAACATAACTATTAGTGCAGGTTATTCTGAGAAAGTGACAGTGCGCAATGAATAAAACTTCGCTGCAATTATTTAGTCTGACCTCAAGCTTTCACAATCCTAGGCTTATGTTGCACGAAACAATACGTGCAATGGGTGTCTTATAAAATTGGAACAGTTAATGGCAAATAATTCCGTGCCAATTAATCATCAGTTAAAATTCCATGATCATAACAGGCCTACCAGTATATCAGCATACAGTAAAGTGCAACACAATCATAATATATAGCAATGTAGTGACAGTATTGTTTTATTGTCCTCTAAAACAAGATTAGTTTGAGAGAAATCATGAAAACAGTAAATATGTTGTTTTTGCAGGTCGTTATCTTTATTTGGGTTGGGAGTTGAAACAACGTTAGTTGTTCTATTTTATTTATAAGATGAAAGATGGAACATTTCTGAAAGTCAAAAGATGGGTACAATGTTTGTTTCAAGTGACCTGATCTTTTTTTGTGTGTTTTATGGCTCTTCTTAGCATAAACTGCAGAAAAGAATGTTGAACTGAACCTTCAGTTCCTGTGCAACATTTACCACTACACTGTCACCTTCCTTTAAAGAGAAGGAACAGTGTGGCCTTTAAATCGCCTACTGAAGATCAGAACAGCAGCTAGTAGGAGAACAGAATGCACTGTACTGTGAAACATCTTTTCAATATTGTTAGAATGACAGTTTCCTTTTTTTCTGTGTAAATTGGAGAGTCTGATGGGACCTGATGCAAGAAACGGAAAAAATGGATTTCTTGGCTGAGGTGTGGTGTGTTTGTCTGGGCTCATGTGTTGCATAAGCAGTGCTGGCTCTGCATGTGCAACATCCTAATAAAAGCATTAGTCATCCCCTTTGGTCTTATTTATCATATCCTTGTATTCTTTCGGCACAGATGGGTTCCATTGTTCAGTGTACTGTACCTCCTCAGGAGCTGGGCCGAGACACTGGCAACATGAGTGCCATTCCCTTCCCCTGTGAGTTCCTGGTACTGCCCAGTGTAAGAACACACTGTGCACCAAGCCATGCCAGTCATGGAAAAGCTGTCAGCGCAAACAGCCTGAGCAATAAGAACACCGGATTCAGCTTCATGCCCTTAAACCTGCATGTTAATGCAACAGGTCTACCAGTAACTGAGCGGTTTCAAGGAAAACGAAAGAACACCCGTTACCTGTCTATTTATTTATGAATATTCACTATAGGATACAAAAAAAAGTATGTGAGCAAAAAATAGACTGTTCAAATGCATTAAAAGAGCGTCTCCACTAGCATTCAGTTTAGTCTAAACTTAGTGAGTGAGGAGCATGTGTGTGTCTGCATGTGTTTCCCTGGTGCCATCTGCACTGTCAGCTTTCATTTGGGGAGCGGCAGACAGATGACTTATTGTGGGACATGTGTGTGTAGGCCTGTGTGTTAGTGTGTGTATGCGTGTTTATGTGTGTGTGTGTATGCCTGTGTGTGTGTGTGAGAGTAAGTTTGGTAAGGTCTGTGTGTGTGTGTGTGTATGTCCGTGTGCAGGCCTGCGTGTGTGTGTGTATGTGTGTTTGTGTGTGTGTGTGTGTATGCTTGTGTGTATGTGAGAGTGTGTGTTTGTGTGTAGGCCTGTGTGTGTGTGTGTGTGACTGTGTTGTAGTGAG
>JBBPDB010000001.1:24789620-24810821 GCA_037974465.1 Brachypetersius altus
TTGTCATGTTGACTGTTAATGTTACAGAGAACTTTAATAAAAGTTGCTCAGTGTTGGACACCTGTGTTCCTCCTCTGTGTGTGTGATGACTTCATCAAAGGACATCATCAAATGTATGTGTGTGTGTGTGTGTGTGCGCATGCATATGTGTATATGATCACAGAACTGAAAACCCGTCTAACAGCAGTGGTCAAGTCAGGCCTCCCATGGGAGTTCAAGGCATGGACGTACCAGCATGGCATCCTGCCAAGACTTCTGTGGCCACTGCTGTTGTAGGAAGTCCCAATAACCATAGTGGAGGGCTTAGAACAAACATCAGCCTGTTCCAGCGCAGGTGGCTGGGCCTGCCAAAGAGAATTAGCTGTAGTGGACTGCAGCTGCCTTTTTCCAGCCTGTCAGAGAAGTTCAAGGTTGCCAAAGCCAGGGAGGTGTTAATTCACATCGACATTAGAGTCTCCACTGAAGGCGTAGTAGCCAGAACTGAAAGGAAGTGTCGGGCACAGGAGGCAGTCGAACAGGCAGTAGCAAGGCTGCAACATAGCATCCTGGTTGGCTCTGTGGCAGTGGGACGAGCAGGGCTGGGCAGAGTACAGGGTAGAGAGAGACAGCAGCTGATCCAGGCTGGGATCTGTGCAGAAATTGAGGAGGGATTCCGTAACATAGCAGTGGCCTTGCAACAGCAAGGAACTTTGACCAATTGGGACCATATCTACCTGGAAGTCAAAACCAGCAAGACTCTTGTTCCTGACCCAGGCGGTGTGTGATGTCCTGCCAAGCCCAGCCAATCTGCATTGTGGGCGATAGAAACTCCTGCATGCCTGCTGTACCCGGTCAGGGGTTCTTTGTAGCACATCCTGAGCTGCTGCCAGCACATCACTCAGGCCAGACTTGGTCTTTACATCCGACTCTTCAAAGCAAGAAGTGTTGCTGGAACCTACAGTCCCCTGGGAAAACCGCATTAAGGAAGCACATGAGTGGAATAAAGCCAAATGCCTGGAGCTGGTAGAGGCCTGTAAAGCCAATAGTCACTGCACCGAGCACTCAGACTCCTTGTTATCAGAGTGTTGCAAGAGAGGAAAGCCACCAGAAACATCAGTGAAGCTGCAGAAAAAGCTCAAAAGCAGGGAATTCTTGGTGTAGCGCACTACTTCAACACAAGGGCCAGGGACTGATCAACCCTGTTTAGGTCGCCCAGGTGAGGGTGTCTGATGATCTGAGACCTGAAACACTTATTTGGGTTTATCACTGATGATGTGTCCGAGCTGCACCGATGAGGTGTTTTGGTAAATGCCACACGCAAAGTAGGAGAGGAAATGTAATGCCTAAGGTTTAAGTAATTGTTTAGTGTTTCAATTCAGAGCAGTGTGACATTATTGTACCTCCAGGCTGAATGTGTACCTGTGAAGTATTCTAGTTATTGTTATTCAGGGCTGTACAACATATTGTTTTATTAATCACAGGCCTTTATAACAGTCATGTATATCAAGATAAATGTAAAGAGGATCCTGTCCAGATCTCCTGAACACATGTCAGTGCCAGGTGGCAACACCTGGTGCCAATTTACACCGTTTTTTTAAAAAAGGAATTTTCTTTTTGTTTTTCAGAGAAAAGTGGACCCTTTTGTGAGCACTGTCTGTTTACCTCATCCCTTTAAGAAGGATCTTAACAAAGTTGTAGTTTTTACAGAGGTGAGGATCTCCTTTTTACCTTCATATGAACTTCATGCTGACGTGTGTGTGTGTATAAAACTAATGAGTAGTGTATTATGCACCTTTATGTTTAAAGTACTGCTATATGAACAAAAGTATATTTGCTTTGCAAACACTCTAAACAAATAAGGAGCTTTTTAACAGCAGTGTTCCCTTTAACATAGTTACACAGTTACAGTTCAAATATTTCTGTAAATCTCAACTTAAACATTAATGGAATGAAATCAAATATAAAAGCAAAGCTCTTTGCCACTGCAGGGCTTTCACGTTTTATCTAGTTTGTTATAGAAAAACAAGTTCCCCTCAGAATCCAGAGCAACATAGCAGCTGCAAAGGAGGACCAATTCCATATTAAAGTCAAAAGTATTCACCCCCCCCTTGGCATTTTTCATGTGTTGTTGCCTCACAAACTGGAATTTAAATGGATTGTTTAAGATTTTGCATCATTTCGTTTACAGAACATGACTATTAAGGTGTATTTTTTTTTGTGAACCAAACAACAGAAAACTTCAGTGTGCATAACTGTTCACCCCCAGTCATATATATCTGGATTACAAGGTAGCTCAGTGGGTAGGATACTTGCCTCCGGACCAAGAGGTCATAGGTTCGAATCCTACCTTCAGCACCACCATTAACCCCAAGTTGCTCCAGGGAGACTGACCCCTGTAGTTAGAGAATGGAAGTCGCTTTGGATAAAAGCGTCTGATAAATGCCATAAATGTAAATGTAAATGATTGCTGTTGTTGTGGACTAGAGACTCTTAAGCTACTCTTTCAACAGAAATCTTTCTCTACTGACTTCTCTGTACGAACTCTGTTAGCTGTAGAAGGTCAAACTAATTTGTACACAAAGGACTTCTCTTGTTAATTATCTCCATAGAGAGTCTATTCTCTCTCTCCTCTACAACTAGAGGAGGATGTGCTCCCCATTTGAGTCTTGTTTCCTCTTGAGGTTTCTTCCTCCAGACTTTTTCCTCACCTCTGTTGCCTTTGGATTGCTCACTAAGGGCTTGGACCTAGACTCTGTAAAGCTGCTTTGTGACAATTTTGGTTGTAAAAAGTTCTATATAAATAAAATTGAATTCAACTGGCTTATACTGAAAGATGGAATGGTTATCCTTCTCCACAAGGTTTTATTCTAACAGTCACAATATACATTAATGGAAGTCTTAGGATATTATTCTTTACCATTGGTCAACATCTAAACTCTTTTTAGTGGCTCAACATAAAACCAGCATTGAAGAATACTGATGACTCTGATTCTGAATCAGATTATTATATGAAAAGAGTTTTAGTTGAAGCAGTGAATGATCTGAAGCTGAATACTAAATTAAGGGCGTGGCAATCTGATACTCAGTAGTGTGTTGGTCTGTTATAGGCCAGAAACATTGAACAGGATTTTGTAAAAACTATCAACTCAATGCTAAACTTTGAGCAACATGCTGTAATGAGTTGAGCTGCAAAGCTGAGTCTCAAATGACTCCCTACTCCCTATGTAGTGCACAACGTAGGAATTCAGATACAAGCTCTGCACCCAAACAATGGCAATCCATGTGTGCAGAACTCTGTAATTGACAAACTGTGCTCAATATGGGTGTGGAAACTCAATATTTTGATTATTGTACATCTTGATGCAATCTGACCACATTCCACAGTTGAACTATCACAAAGAACTGAAATAAAAAATGCTTCGTTAGAACAGATCACGGCCATGACTAATGACATAAAGCCCTTAATGGTGTACCACAGGGATCATTTTCTTTGACTTGTTTCCTCACTAGGGTTGCAGGCACCTGGAGCCTATTCCAGGGGCAACAATCACCAGGCAGGGACTCACCTCGGGTGGGGCCTTGTTTTTTATCTTCAAACCTTTATTGCCACTTGTTTTTAATCTCATTATTATTATTATATAACATTTCATTTGCACAAATCCTGCAAAACTACTTTCGGCCACACCGCAATGTGTAAATGCACAGCTGATTATTTATGCAAAAAATTAGCACCGCTCACCAGTGCATTCCATTCGGATGTCGTCGTAGTAATAGCCGTTGCGACAGAAGCAGTGGTATTTGCCGTTGGTGTTCGAGCAACGACCGTTTTTGCAAATTTCAGAGCCAAACATCTCACACTCATCTGCATCTGTGGGCAAGAACAGCACACCGAGCTTACAAGCTGACAAACAATGGAGAACTTGTTATGCCTGGAAAGTCACAAGAATATCAAAATGAATCCAATTCGACTGGCCAAAACATTGCAAAACAAATACCAAGAGCATAGCATTCAGAACAGCAGTTTTTTCCCAATGAAAAGTGGATAATATGCCTGGTTTATGTCCTGTAATTATGGGAAGATAATGTTATCGGCATGACCGCTCATGACTTGGCATATTAACTCTTTAACAGCTCTTGAACGTGGATATCAGAGATGTGCTCGTGTCAAGTTTTGATGACCAAATATTCAAAGCATGACAGAAATAATGACCACACCAGTACACTAAGCACACCAAGGACATGTTTTAGGTTTATTATAAACGAAAAGCAGAAGTACCTTTGATCTGGACATGATCCAGCCCTCGCACTGAAGAGGTGACTTTAAGATAGCCAGAACCGTGTGGACAGAGGATGTCAAACTCCGCTGAGAGAAAAAATTCCAGTGAAAATGGTTTAATGAGGCAGAGAAGGCACGTTTGGGAAGGGGGGGGGGTGAATAATGTCCTTTATTTAATAACACATACCAAACTGAATATTTTCATGCAGACATTGTTCTTATAAATACTATTATTATATACTAGGGTTTTATTTGGAGCATTTATTTGGAGCATTCTGAGTCCAAAATCATTCTTTTCTATAAAAAACCCCACCCCCCTGTTTTACTTTATTTTGTTACAACCACCAGAAGGAGTTAGTAATGTACCTAAAAGCTACCTGCCACCCACCAGTACAACAGAAGAAGAAGAAGACCTATGCGTTGGAGATGGGTTCTTCAAAGAATAGTCAAATATCTCAGTGATTATCAAAGCATACTTTTGTTTGAAATACCCATACACATTAAATACTACTAATAAATCCTTTTCTATTAGTATAAGCCTCTGAATAGAGTAATAGCTAATGTACAAAGGGCAAAAAATCTGTAATAAAGGTGGCATTAATCAGTATTTAACATTGATATTTCTTACATGTATAGCCCACTCCCAGCAATGTTTATGATGTTTATGGGCTGAAATCTTAAACTATTCTTAAAGCATGTTTACTGTGCCGTACCTTGTCCCTCCACAGGGCAGGGATGGATTTCACAGTTGTCTCCCCAGCCTGCCCCGACAGTGCAGCAGCACTCCGTCTTCGTTACATTACGGGAGAGCACGTTTTCACATAAGTGCGCATCATTCAGATTGTAGTAGCACTCCCTTCTCTGCTGCTCATCGGAGGTGCCTCTGGGGGGAGCCGGGAGGTCAGGCCCTTGCACGTCTGATTTGATTCCCACATGTAATACATAAAACTGTCAGAACAGCAGGCAAACAGAGGAGCAAGGATACATTTTTACAGGCAATTCATTAAAGAAACAGAAACAACGAAAGAGATCACTTTCGATTCCCCATTGCCATTAATGCAATTTTGTCATGATAAGCTTGATGTGTGAAGTTGATTCCTTCAGTTCAAGAGTTATGTGGATTATGTATTACACTATGTAGCATCATGTAATCTGCCTAAATCTTCACACATTGGCTTTTGACAAAAGGGACCAAATCTAAAAATAGTCGTTGTATCCGTGTCGAAGGCCGTTTTTATGGATGACAGTGTGTCGCACGTAGGCAAAGAGCCTGTTTCGGACTCCAATTGTGGCTGACCAGCTAAGTTTAGGTCATTTGGAAAAAGCAGACTCCTTTAAAGACTAACAGAATCCATGTCTCGGATTCCGCGGCCTGAAATGTAAACCTGAAGCTCTCCTGTTGGCCGCAGGAAGCTCTCGCGTGTCAGCGTAATCACGGGAAGGCGGAATCATTGATCGTGCAATGCTGTAATGTTTATTGCATATTTCCAGTGCAGCTTGACATGACCTGGTCATTGTTCCATGGACTCTGGCCATTCATATCTAAACAAAAGGCTTAGTCAAAATCTCTAGCAGAGTCAGCAACTCGTATTTTTTTCGCTCATTGGATTTACACACATCAGAAATGTTAACATACCACAATGTAGCAGGGACTCGGAACATGTCGGAGCATTTTTGCGCCGTTACGTAAACATGTACACGATGAACGAAAAATACTGAAGTGACACCACAAGGACACAGTGATCCTGACTGAAGCTTGGCTTCTGCAGCCTGTGTGTCAGATGGAATGTTATGGCAGAATAAAGCACAGCCCGGCTGCTTATGCAGGGTTTGCTCTTCGTGTGTTTGAGTTATTGGTATGTGGGCATTCTGCTGCTTTCAAACTGTACTCACTCGTTGCACAGAGAGAGAGCTGTTTAAGCGATTAAAATGACAGACGGCACGAGAAAAAACATAAAAGGTTTGTGTGCACGCATGTGTGTGGCCGTTTTTGTTTGCTCACCCGTTAATTCCTTGTGGCGGGGGTTGCACTGGCTGGTAACGGGGTCGAATTCCTCATTCTCATTGGGGCAGATGCACAGGTAGTTTCCTTCCGCATTCTCACACAGAGTATCTCCACACAGGTTGCTACCCGTCTCACATTCATTTACATCTATTGGGCCAGTAAGACACACACACACACACATTTGTAGGTCACACACTGACTTAAATCATATATTCAATATACACTTTATTTCAAATGCCCTACTTTAAGTCTAGGGTGAGTCCACTGTATAGGTGTATAGTGACAGACTGTAGCACTTCACAGTTTCTCAGCGCCCCCTCTAACCTCATTCACTGTTATTCAGATATTTCTTTTGTGATTGTGGACCATTCTCAGCACCGCAGCACTAAAGGATTAGTGCTCGAGTTTATCTGGCACAGAGCTGCTGCTGGGTTTTTTACGCACATTAGTGTAAATTCTAGGTTGAGAATGGCCGACCACCTGAAAGTGTCCAGCCAAGTACGATTTTGTGGCCGGAAACTGACCATTGATGAACTCGAGGATCACTAGCACTAACTGTGCATCAACAGGAACAGTCTTTAACGCCACACCAGCAAGGTGGAACTCCAAGAAAGTGGACGGTGAGCATAGATGCATTTATATCAAGGTGTTTACTGTCATCCTCCATACCGACACAGACTTGGTCTTCAGGGCTGTTGGTGTATCCTCGGTCACACTGACAGCGATAAGATCCATCGGTGTTCTCACAGTAGCCATGCTTGCCACAGATGGTTTCATCCTCACACTCATCGATATCTATAAGGGAAATCAACATCAGACAGAAGGCAATATTTCAGTGTACATTAGAGAAGAATAACAAAGGAAAGTTCAAATTTTCAGTGTCAGTGTATAAAGTGAAGTGGCCCCATATAGTCACTCACGAACACATCATAGCACACAGCCTGAACAATGCGAACTTCCGTCTCTTCATTTAACCCGTTCACTAAGTGAAGCAAGTGATATTTGGACAAAGTAGTGAAAACAATTCAGAGGCGTGTTAGTATTCGGCGATGTTCATCATCATATTTCAAATATAACCTGTGGGAAATCCATTTCCCCCAATTTATTAATGGGTGAGTCCAATGGGGCAGCTGGTGGCCTGGTGAATAGGAAGCTGCCCCTGCAATCGGAAGGTTGTGGTTTGAATCCCAGGACTGCCAGTGGCACAAATGAGGTACCCTTGAACAAGAAACCGTCCACACACTGTGCTCCCCGGATGCTGTTTACCTGGCTGCCCACTGCTTCTCTTGGTGAATAGATTAAATTCACAACAGTTTCACAGAATTCACACTCACACGTGATAAAAAATGGCCACTTTATACTTTTTTACATTTTACTCCTGCTAGTTATGACTCTCTCGAACACATTTCTGCCCAATCTGAAAGGGTGATGGTGACTGTTCTTATGAAAAGTTGTTTTTACACCTGAACACGCTTTGAGTAGAACACTAACAGCTTATTCTGTTACACAACCGAGGAGATAATGACACTCAGCCAGAGACAGTGAGGACAATTCTGCTCTATTGGGCGATTACGGCACCAAGGCTTAGCACCACTGTAACAATGTAGAGGCCTTAGTGGAGACTGTCTCTCGTCCATTTAGATGCTCTGTATCGCATTCAAACTTAAAATCAACGTACAGCACCGAACCGAGACCAACCTCAAATAGAGCGCTAACAGAGAAATCTCACAAGGGCTCATTTCAACAGAAGCAAACCTGCCGAGTGTGATCACTATTAAAACAGAAACACACAGGCTGTTGGTTTTAATCATGGGACCCAGATAACAAGCCTAAAATCTAAAATGTAAGACTTGGTCATCTCTTAGTTATCTTTAGCATTTATTCTTATAATTCAGGTAGTTGTCATTTAGTCTTTCCCAATTTTAAATGTAACCTGTCATGACTTACCAAGTGTTGTCGGAACACAAAATCAGTCACACACACCCGCCCCCACGTATAACAATAATATGATCCCCTGAAGGGAATATAAAATCAAAATTGTTGTGATTGCACTGAGCATAGCTAAACACTTTCAAATTCCCCCGTTTGCTGTCATTTACTTTTCATCATGCTGTACCATTATTTCATTCAAATGAGGTTTGGGACTGGATAAACAGGAGACCTGTGACCCATAAACTGGATGAAAAGTGATTCTCTTGTTCTTTTTGGCTCCCCAAATGTACAACAGCATACATCCATCTGGAAAGCTTCAGGCTGGAACATGGGTGCTGCGGAGTGAATCGCCGCTCACTTAACAGACCTGGGAGGTCAGATTATGTAACTGTGTGAGGCCTTCGGTTTTCTCTAAACCAGTGTTTTATAAGGAGAAAAATGAGTCGAATGTCCCCCTTCTGGCCAGAAGAGGGGCTCTGAGAAATGCTCCAACCCCAAAATGATCTCCGTATCAATCATTACAGGCCTGCCCTGGAACAAGACAAGGCCTCGGTTCATTTTTCATTAGTGCCGGATGGATGCTTTCTCAAAAACAAGATCTAGAGGCACCGATTCATCACGTGTAGATCAGTTTCCCTTTGTCATCGACCCTTTAGTCGGGGTTTGGAGGAGTTTAAATATGAAGAATTCACTGTTTTATTCCTTTGTGGGATGTCAGTGCGATGTCATTTGTATTTACTCAAGGAATTTTTCAGAGGTCAAAAATAAATGGATTGAATAAGATAACACTGCATAATATAAGAGGACATCATTTAAACAGTAAAAACATTATAAAGGATCTATTTAACCCAAACCAGTGGTAGTCCCTTTCGCTGCAGAGTGAGGGATAACAACAAAGCTGGCAACCTAGCCCTGCAGCATTACAAAATATAACAGCACAACAATAAATCAAAGCCATGCTCCCTGCGCTGAGAGGGAACAGCCCATTCTCTGTGTACATTCTGCATGGCTGAATACTCTGGAATATTGGAACTAAGCCTCACTGCTCAACACTGACATTTGTTAGCAATTTCTTCTTGAATACATAATTTGGATTATGCTTTGGCAAATGGCGAGACAAGCTCAGGACAAGAGACAGAAGGACAAGAGAGCCTGATTATAATTGGCTGAAAAAACAGAGTTCTTTTTACACCTCCGTCACCAATTACTGCTCTGTGGAATATGAGATGAAACACTGGTTAATGTTAACCTCACATGGGACTACGATAAACCCCTCTAAAACCAGCGGCTCAGTTTGCAACATCGCAAACCAGTGTCACTGTTAGCCATGTACCAAACCCAGTGGCCCGTTTAGAAACAGCCCAAAAACAGCAGCTTGATAAGCAGCTTCCTAAAACCAGTAGCTTGATAAGCAGCTTCCTAAAACCAGTAGCTTGATAAGCAGCTTCCTAAAACCAGTAGCTTGATTAGCAACATCCAAAACCAGCGCCTCAGTTAGAAACAGCCCAAAACCAGTAGCTCGATTAGCAGCTTTCTTAAACCTGTAGCTCGATTAGCAGCTTTCTAAAACCAGTGGTTCCGTTAGCAACATCAAAAATGGCTCAGTTAGAAACAGTCCAAAACCAGTAGCTTAATTAGCAACATCCACAACCAGCGGCTCAGTTAGCAATCAGAATCAGAAAAATGCGTTTATCCAGAATCAGAAAATTGCTTATACTACGACCCGCAGACAAACAGACACAAAGACACAGAGAACAATATAAGATATAGTATAGTATGGCCTGATTAGTATGTTTAGAACCAGCTCAATTTTCATTATATGCTCAAAAATCCATTACGTAGCTCTTGATCGTTCTTTGAGAAAGCACAATGGCAACAGGGACATCAAGGGGAAACTGTTAGTGCTCGACATGCAGCCCTCAAAAACCGCAACAACAAAATGTTCGGACCAAATGATGTGTGGGAACTTTCATTAAAGATGTTTTTGATCAGAAAAGAAAAGTGGGCCTAGGTAAAGAGGTAAAGAGTGAATGCTTCCTGAAAAGTCTGGGCAGTCAGTAGAGGCGGCCTCCTACCGAGCAGCGCTAGCCTGCGGGTGAACTAATGGGACAGGAGCCAAACGGCTGGAAAGCAATCAGACACTGAGTGGTCAGGGAATACTACATCAGCTCCAAAGCTACTCCAGCCTTAATAAGGTTGCAATAGAGTGTGAATATGATACGCCGCTGTCTCTATAATTCCGCTGAAACACACACACTCGCGCAGATACGTTGTCCAAATGGGTAGATGCGCTTTTTCATTCTAACGCACATGCACACACGCCACAGGGCCACAATAAACGCACTAGTCTAGTCACTGAATCCTCAGGGTGGGTTGAGGGGAAACTCTACCCTCTAACTTAGGAGCAGCCTTTTATATCTTTCTGTAAAACATTTCCTCTGGTGTCAGAAGCTTAAGTGGACTTTTGAACAACACTGCGAGTGGTCAGGCCAGCTGTGAAACCCCAGGAGAAGGTAACAGGAGAGGTCAGCTGCTACATCAAATAATCAGAGAATCACATTTTTCTCTGCTATTTCTTTCTCTTTTTTTGAAAGAAAAAAAGAGAAAAAGCAGGAATTTCCCTCCTGTAAGCTACACGATAGCACCGGACTATCACATATCATGGCGGAAGGACAGAGCCGAGTGCCAAATTCTCTACAACTGACTTTTTTTGCTACAACAGGGCAATTATGACTGTCAGAAAATGAGGACACACATGGCAGTCTCACTTTACGCAATGCGAGTCCATCTGAGTCAGTAATTGGAAATCAAGAGGAAGTGGAATTCTTTTTCTGCATCATTATACTAATTACTACCAAATATATGTGTAGACAAGGAAAACTGCCCAGGGCTGAGGACATAAAACCTAGCTTGGAGGAGAGCTAAGGATCTAATGTGCGGATCTAACGCAAAGTCTAATGAAAATTCATGAAGTAAAGAAACAGAAGGGTTTTTGTTATAGAAATATAGTTTTAACATTCAGAGGTTGTCAGTTAATTCGTTATTTATCCCTTACAAACTGCAGTTTCTCTGAAGCAAGTACGGTGTTGTGCAAACGTTTTATTCATTAGCAACAGAGAAAAGCCGTAAACATATTTAACAAAATGTCACAGGCCTCTGTAACTTAATATTATTTAAAATGCTTCAGTATTTGGTCTCTCCAAGCATTGACTTTATTACAGCTTCCATTGTTTTCAGGAAACTTGCTTTCTGTAGGGATATTTCTGCACATTTCTTGTGAAGTCCTCCAAAGTTTACCCATAGAAGTTTATTCCTGGTTAGAAATCTACACATTTGCACTCGCAAGCCTACAAAAGTCCAGTTTTGGAGCAGTAGTGTGAATTTCCTTTACCAGTAGCGGCTTTGAGACCCACCATGTTGAGTCATCTTCTCACGGTGGAACGATGCATGGACAGAAACACGGGTGGATTCTTGCAGATTTGAAATAAGAGTGGAGCTTTATTTTCTCCTGAAAGCTCTAAGTGCTGTTTATCTGATGGGGACAGCTTTGGTGGTCTGAAAGGTCCTGCACAGTTGTCAACAGTCCCATATTCTCTATATATCTTTAAATCATAATTTGAGCCCCAGTTATGCTTTTCATTGATTTTCCTTTGACATTTCTCTTCCGTAAGCAACTGGATAATCTTTTATCAATTATTCTCGAGCCATTTTAGGTGTATATGAGAGGGAAGTGTGTGAGGCAGCTGAGGTGTGTGTGGGTTGCTGCATGTATGAAGGAATGTTCCTTTGAAGGGGAACATTATGTCAGAGAGAGATTTGGAAACAGCTTTTGTTTCATTTCACAGTTGTACGTGAAAGAGTTGAAGTCAGTTAACAGTCAGGAAATTAATTCATAGATTTGATATCATACTCTGTGTTGTCATGTGACAAATTTTTTTTAAAGTGCCAGGTAGTCTTAAAATTCAGGGAAATGTTGTGGTATGAATTCAAAAGCTACAAATTACAATAAAATCATGTTACAGATGTTGGTGTAAGTGAGTCTTGCTCAGGGAATCTCATAGGTAAGACATGATGCACTTGTTTGGGACGTGGAATATAACCCCAGGCTACTGCATAGAGGGTAGGTGCCTTGCCCACTACACTACACATAAAGCCTAACACTTGGAATAGAACGTTTGTACATTAACTTAAAAGTTAAGAATGCATTTTCCATACACTGTGAATGGCAATCTCCTTCCGCAGCAATGTCAGTGCCTAAATTATTCCTGCTTTTCTCTGATGCTGAATATAATGTCAATTACGAAAGGGTACTCTGTCTTTACTGTAAATGTCTAAGCTCAACCCAACGCTGCCTCAGTATTACACCATACAGTGTACAACGGGGTGTGGTGGTGGGATATATTTCTTCCAGTTACTGTTCCATTATATGTTTTATAGCACTAACAACTGTGAACACACATCTAAATGCACACACACCCCAGTGACTTCTGATCAGAGAACAGCTATGGTCAAGCCAAGCCAAAGACAACCTCCACTGCCGCCGGAGACCAGAGAGAAAACATATCTACACCCTTCCAATTTCTTGAAGAAACAGCGAAATTACACAGTCCGACCACAAACTCACGCTGAACGCTTTTAAGTGGATCAAAAGTTCCCTGAGTAATTGGAAGGTGTGGAGTCTTCAGCTCAACTGCTTCCCTGGGACGATGGGAGCACCTCGCTTGCCATTTCTAAGATGAAGTGGAATAATTGAGCTTTGTCTGAAGGTTTGTGTTGAAGACCTGGGTTTAGGCCACTGCAGCTCAGTCAGAACATAATGTGGCCTAAGGGTGAACGTCTGAGCTGTTATTTAGAGTGCCTTCAAGAGGTTGGCCAAGGTGAGAGCGGTCTGCCAATAACAAACTCTCTCGCAACACCAAACGCCCAAATACGATGTAGCCCAGGTCCAGAGTTTATACTGATGCTTATCTAGCGGAGTTGACTTTCAGTGATCATGGTACACGCTGTCAAAAATGACTAATGAACAGTTACAAAATCCCACCAACAAGTGGTACAAATCTGGGAGGGCCACATCCGGAAAGGCTAGGCCATTGATCAAGGCCCAAGCTGTCAAGACTTCCAGCAAAATGCACAGGGCTTGGTGCAAATGTTGAAGTCAATGGCGTGTTCAGTGTATTTCAACAGCCCTCTGACTCTCCCCAGCTGGGAGCTAATACAACCCATCGTACTAAAGTCATAATTCAATATTCACCCTTTTATTCTCCTGTGCTGCCTATTGGGAAACTCTCAAACACTGAGACAAGACTTGGCCTTTACAGGAAGCAACGCCTTGGGAGAAGCCAGGCGAGGGCAAAGTCACAGTTTGTTCAAAGTTAATGAAATGCCTCAAAACCTTTGAGATACACTGAGAGAAAGAATCAAACCTTGGGGTCAAACCACACTGGGAAAAAAAATCTTCAAAACAGAAGAATGGGCTTTCCGAAACATGTGCCTTTAGTGTTGTAAAATTTTGAGAGCTTGGGTTTGTTCCCAGACTAGAGTAGTGCATATTTTGAGGCTTTTTGATTAATGTAGAGAAAACATGCAGTAACAGATACAGTTTCATGTCATTATTATTGGCAATTTTACACAATTTTAATTTTGATGGAGTTTCTTAAAACATCACATAACCTCTATTTTAGTCTTAAATAAATAAAGGAAGTTTTATTGAACAATTTATTTAAACCTTATTTAAAAGGTCACTGATGAGAAAGGTATGTAAACCCTAACATGTTTTAATGGTTCTTGTTTTATTTACAACAGTAGCTCAGTATATGTAGTATAAGTAAGCTGTGCCCTCCCTAACCAGAGGACTTAAGAGAGTTATTTCTATGTTTCCGTATTTTTATGGCTCATTGGGTTGCCCGCACACTGCTAATGCTAACACAGCTAACTGGCTCTTTGTTTACACCCGGGATCAGCTGACCTCACTGAGGCAGGACGCTATGGAGCACAGCGATGACATCCAGTAATTCCCTCAGAAATACGAAGGGGAAAGATAAAAATGGGATGCCGTGGAGGAGCAAAAGAGGGAAAAGAGCAGCGAGGAACAGTCTGGTGAGTGGAGGAGATGCTAACCTTATCTTCCATCCGTCGTTATGGGCAATATTAGCATATTTCAATACAGGATCTGGTCCTCCATAAATGATCAGACTAAAGTAGTGCATATTTTGAGGCTTTTTGATGAATATAGAGAAAATATGTAGCAACAGATACAATTTCATGCCATGATTATTGGTCATTTTACCCAATTTTACAGTTAAAAGAAATTAACAGATTTTCTTTTGAACTGCTGTAGATTTGCACTTGTTTTTAGATCACTGTCATGTTGCAACTTTTTTATATTTTCAGACCAGGGACTGACAATCCAGATTTTTGTGATATAACTTGGAATCATGCCCCCCCCCCCTTAATCACTGTAAGCCATCCAGACACTGAGGCGGTGACAAATCCATTTTGTAACATTTATTCACTTCCATATAATGTCTTCTATGGTTAATTTATTTTGTTTGATCACTGCACATGGAGAGGGCTGTATTGAGAAAAGCAGGCAACCAATCCTGAATAGTTTTACATGGAAATGCAGGTCAAACTCAGACTTAAACTGACTGGAACTTCTGATCCAATGGTTCTTTCTAAGGTGTCATTATCCAGGATGTTGAGATACTTTTTCACTGGTAAGTCTAAACTACTTGTTCCCTAATGAAGTGAGAGCTATTTGATAAATCTGACTTTTTATTGCAATGAATCCTATGCTTTTCACCCCATTCTGACAAATCTAATGTCAAAATATTCACAAAAGCTTGAACCTAACTGCCAAACACATGTAGAAATGTTAGATGCAGGTTGGAAATAAAGTAAAGTAGATCTCCAGGAGGAGAATTGGCAACCACTGCTCAAACCTTCACTTTAATTCAGTGGTTCTCAATCCTGGTCCTAGATTTCTGCTGTCCTGTGCATTTCAGAGTTTCCACTGCTCCCAACAATGTTGACGCCACTCAGTTAAAAGCTATTCCTCAAGTGAAACTGGGTGTGTTGGAGCAGAGGACCAGAAATGAAAATCACTGCCTTAAGGAGATTTATAGTGTAGGATTTTCATTTTGACTGTGGCAGACAAAACGGCAAATTTAAACTGGAGTTGAAACTGCTGAGCACTTAACATTTAATGTGACTCCATGGTGGTCAATTTAGTTTCTTTGCAGCCAAGACAAAAAGTCTAAAAACCAACCAACAAGGAGCATGGAATGATGTGTGATAGTGTGTGTGTGTTTGTTTGACAATTTTGGTTAAAACTGGGTTCACTAAGCTAGCATTAACTCATTTTAATTCTGATTAATACATTGATTGATCAATGTAAGGAATGCACAGTGCATGGATCCCTATGATCACCGCTTGTTTGTATTTAATCATTATGGTTTGGATGAAGACTGCCTCTTGTTTTAGGAGTCATTCATCTAAAGGTTCGCAAATTCTACGTAAACCAGATCAAAAATACTGTGAACGCATCATTGTGTTTTCTCTGACAGCTCCCGGAGGAGAGGTACCAACTACAGCAAAGCCAAATGACTAAGTGTGTTACAAATGCAGAAGTTCCACTGAGAGGCTCTGCTGCTGCTCCAGGCTGAGTGCAGTCGGAGAATATGCAGACCAGGTGCCTCACAGCACTGACAGAGAGAACACAAGGTTCTGGCGAGGTCCCATCCTCACACAGAACAGGGAACATGTGTGCTCGTGTTACATTGCGCCTGTCTACCTCCAACACCCGGTCCGGACAGCGGCATCAGCCTCTAGGTGATCATCAGAAAGCCGTTTCGAATGACAAAGAGCTGTCTGTGCTCAAAGCCATTCACTCTCTGAGCCATTTCCTCCCTCCGTCCTGCACGAGAGGACCAAGAGCACCTGATGCTGTTTGATACACTTGAGCTCGGTGGGTGACTGTGTGTGTGTGTGCCAGAACCGTATCAGTGTCATCACCAGGAGCTCAGGGTGGGGTGACTGAGACAATGTACAGAGAACATAGCAGGGAAAATGAATAAAGACACTTTTCCACAGGAATACGGGAACCGTGCTGTACCTAAACCATTCTGAGATGACACGGAACTTGCAGCATGTTCTGATTGTCCCAAAATGATGTCCATGGAGTCGAATCAGCAGAAAGTTTGATATTGTGGTCTTTTATTATTTATAGTCTTGTTTTATTTTTTTTCAGGGCATTTCCTGGCAGCTAAGGTGTTGAGGTGGTAAGCAATGTCCTGGTTTGCCTTCATGTTTCCTACAGTGTTAAAGATATACTTTTTAGCATCTTAGAAAACTCCCACTGAAATGTATCGTTCAGGGGGAAATTTGTGGCACACACAGACAGTTGTGCTCGTATTTCGTCAGCTGCCCAGTTGTTAGTTTGTGTAAAGTAAGTGTAAAGTGACCATTATGACATACGTGAGCACACTATAACACAAAATTCTTTCTCTGTATTTAACCCATTCACCAAGTGAAGCAGCGGGTAGCCAGGAACGCAGCACCCGGGGAGCAGTGTGTGGGGATGGTACCTTGCTCAAGGGTACCTCAGCAGTGCCACTAGCAGTCTTGGAATTCGAACCCACAATGTTCTGACTGCAAGGCAAACACCCTAACCACTAGGCCATCAGTTTTTTTGGCAGTAAAAATATTTCCATGTTGTGACCTTTTGGCCAATCAGAAAGCAGTGCCCACTGTTGGCCCTGCCGTCTAGCACCTCTGGTTCTGGTTCGGGTACGAGTTGCTTTATTTGTAATGAAAAAGCGTTTGTTCGCGGAACAGCACGGTTCCTTGTGCCAGTGAGAAACTGCAATAAGTGTTTAGACAAAACAGAGGACTGGATGGAGCATGAGGTTGATTTAACTGAATCAATGGTGATGAAAAAGAAGCTTTAAACTGGATTCAATATCTTTGACAGGACACTTTGAAAAGGCTTGCAAGGGTCTGTAGGTCTGTAGGTTAATAAGACAGTTCTAAAGGTTCTAATGTATGATGACTGTAGGCCTAATGTGAACTGGGTACTCACCACAGTCTTTGTTCTCCTCTCCATAGAAGCCTGACTGGCAGCCCATGAAGCAGCGGTATGAACCCAGTGTGTTCTCACAGTTCCACGTCCCACAGACGTCACTGACCTCCTTACATTCATCCAGATCTACACAACACACACACACACACACACACACACACACACACAGATTGTAGTTGCACACACACTGTACAGTACAGTACTTTACCGGCAGTAATGTTTCCAATAATTTAATATTTATTAACATTTTTATAACAAGATTTTATAAAATTACAAGCGCCCCCTTTGTGCCTATAACTGTTCCTACTTTCAAGGAAGGCTTTGCACAAGGTTCATAAATGTTTTTTTACTGGGAACTTTCAGTAAAAAAGCATTTATGAGGTCATGCAATGATGTTGGACCATGAGATCGCTTGCAATCGAAGTTCCAGTTCATCCCGAAGGTGTTCATTTGGGCTCAGTGCAGGTCACTACAGTTTCTCCACATCAAATAATCAGAATCATGTCTTTATGTACCTTGCTGCGAGCACTGGAGCACAGTCATGCTGGGACAGGAAAGGAACTTTTTCACATTGCCGCCACTTAGTTGGAAGCATATCATCGGTTAAATGTGTGCTTTAGCATTACATTACCATGGAACTAAGGGATGAAATCTCGTGGCAGCATACTTACTCCAGCCAACCCTTGGCATTGCTCATGGTTATCTTAGGCTTGTGTGCAGCTGCTTGTCTATGAAAACCCATTTCTGGAAGCTCCTGATGCACAGTTCTTATGGTGATGTTGCTTCCAGAGTTTTTTTGGGGTGAGTGAGTGTCCAAGCACTCAGCAGTAGTGAGTTTTTGTGTGAACTGTTGTTGCTCTTCCACAGTAATACCAGAGCGGTCATTTTGGCTTGAGGCAAAGGTGGCATCCTGTGACAGTGCAAAGTTACTGAGCTCTTCAGTTCAATCAGCTCCACTGCCAGTGTCTGTCTATGGATACTGTATGTCCATGTGCTTGATTAGGAACTGGTGTGGCTAAGACACTTGAAATAAGTAATTAAGAGTAGTGTCCACATACTTTTGACCAGATAGGGGTGTACGTTAGCACACACCCAGCTGAGGGCCCTCACTTTCACTACAGTATGTACAGCATGTTAAGACTGCTGCTATTTCTGCATTGAATTTGCATAAAGTCTTACAGTGTAATATTGCATTGCAGATTGTACATTACCACGGTATCATTTCTGCTGGAACAAATCTCCAAAAAATGACTTAGCAGAAGAAGGAAAAAACATTTCCAGCTTTAAATGTAAATGAATGTAACAGGTTTTATTTCTGACTGTTTCATATGGATATTATTCTTAAACCAGGGTGCAAATGGCATCTGGTACTTTCAAATGATGTAAAAAAAAAAAAAGAAACATGACATGAGATTTGGTTTTGTTCCAGTAGGAACAACTGTCACATTTCTCATTTTGCTAAAATTAAGAAATCTTCAAAATTACAACTTTATAGAAGACTGATGGACGTTTTGAAGGAGGTTTGAGTTTTTTGGACCCGTTTTATTGGTCCATTTGTCATGATTTGATTACTGGCATTCTTATATGACATAAGAAAATAAACCCTGAATAAAACTACACAGTTGTGATGCAATCGTGACAACATGTTGTACACACATATAACCACAACACACAACTCCTTAAAACAGTAACACACACTCACCCTCACACTCCTTCGAGACAGTCGAGAACCTGTAGCCGGACTCACATATACACTGATAGGAGCCATCTGTGTTCCGACACTGTCCATTAGAGCACATTCCTGCTGCAGCGCACTCATCCACATCTAACAAGGAGAGACGGGAGCCGAGGGGAGGTAGAAGACAGGGAAAGATAAAGATTAATATCACTTCCTTTCCGAAAATGATGGTGGTTTCCCTTGTTTAAATTTATAGTTCAGTGCAAAATGTAATTTACAGTTTTTTTCCTGTGCATCAAATAGAATCGACAAGACATGCTTGGGGTCGGACATTTACTTTAATATTGCAGCAACAAAGGTGATGTTTAAATAATGAATGTTTAAATCAGACCAGTGTACACCATATGGACAAAAGTCTGACCATTACACCACCTTTAATGATATTACATTCAGATCCATAGACTTTAATATGCAGTTGGTCCTCCTTTGCAGCTATAACAGCTTCCACTCTTCTTGGAAGACTTCCTCAAGATTTTGGAGTTTCTGTGTTGTTTTTGTGTTCATTCATTCTGTAGAGCATTTATGAGGTCAGACAGAGATGTTGGACGGAAAGGTCTGGATCACAATCTCCGTTCCAGTTCATCCCAAAGGTGCTGGATGGGCAGGACCAGGCCAGTCAAGTTCTTCTATACCGAACTCATCCAGCATGTCTTTATGGATCTCGCTTTGTGCACTGGGACACAGTCATGCTAGAATAAAACATGTTCTTCCCCAAACTGGGTCCACAGAGTTGGAAGCACGGTGTTGTCCAGAATGTCTTGGTCTGCTGGAGCATTAAAATTGTCCTTCACTGGAAGCAAAGGTCCCAAACCCTGAAAAAAAAGTGTGTCCCAATACTTTTGTCCATATAGTGTAGGTATAAGTGAAGTTTATATCTCACCAGCTTTATATCCCACCAAGCTGCATGCCTAAAGCATCACAAACTGTACTGAGCGGCTCTAAAAGAGACTTGTGAATGTGGGATCTCTGGTAAATGCATGACACTTTCTGGTCTATAGCTTCATCTTTATCTCCCCTTGCATTCTGTGCGAGTGGACAGTTATTTTTTCTGAACTGTAACTTTAAAGGGCCCATCTGAATCCTGGATGATGCACTGAGCCGCCTCAGCATTTCATTAATGAAATAAGTCACTAATGAGAAAGATAAGAAACTCTTGACACGAATGATTAATATTACTCTTCGCAACTGAAATAAACACCGATCTTTTCTGGAGCTCGCAAACCTGCCTACAGCACAAAAACGGCAATCACGGCGTTCAGAGCTCATTTGAAATCTGAATGGACGAACTAATTTTGAAATGATATAATCCGCAGATTGGAGTGTAAGTAGTTTCCAGGTTTGAATCGTATCCAAATAAAGCACAGCCGGTGCCGTGTTCCAGTGGTACAAGTGCCCAAGTTACTGCACCCTCCAAGCATGCAAGAGGGGAAAATAAGAGAAATAATAATATCCTGAGCTCACAGGCTGGGAACATTCCTGAAGTCAACTAGTAAGAAATTAATAATGACAGCGACATGCTTGATTAAATACGGATCGGAGGATAATTGTTACATTACCACAAAACGTACAAGTCACTTAACTCAGTCGCAAGCGAGGGCAGCGGCGTACAAACAGTGGAACACATTACATAAGGAACGCCCTGTACTTGTTCCAGGGTCTGATAATGGGAACAGCTGGGGATCTTATATTTAACAACGTTTTGTTTGTGTGGCTTGAGGAGCATGCACAGGACATACAAACACTTTAAATCAAAGTCACCTTTATATCCTTAAAGATAAAGATTAAGACTTTCATTACATTTACATTTACGGCATTTATCAGACGCTTTTATCCAAAGCGACTTCCATTCCCTAACTACTGGGGACAGTCTCTCCCTGGAGCAGCTTGGGGTTAAGGGTCTTGCTCAGGGACCCAGTGGTGGTGTGCTGGAGGTGAATTGAAGGTGAATAAAGAAGGTGGATTGAAAATAAATATTATCAATTTATTTTCAATTCTGCATCTCTGTGAGTGTGAACCCATTCCAGTCCAGTGTCTGTTAAACTCCACAAACACCTCATTCTGCTTCATGAGGGACTGATCAGTGATCAGCTGAATCTTATTTAATGAGGAAAAGTGTAAAACACTGCTGTAATCGACTCTCTCCTCTCACACTGAGGCCAGTTGGAGGTGAAACACTACTAGAAGCTCCTCAA
>JBBPDB010000001.1:24840218-24868151 GCA_037974465.1 Brachypetersius altus
GCAAGAGTGTGTGTTTACTGGTTAATACACTGCTGTTTATTTAAAATAAACGAAAACAAACCGAGCCTCATTCTTTAGAACTTTTTGTTGCTTAACTTTGCTGTATCGTGAATCGTACCGAACTGTAACCCCTAAACCGAGGTACGTACCGAACCGTGACATCTGTGTACCGTTACACCCCTAACATATATACCCCTCCACACCACCAGCCCTGTTCCTAACATGCTTCTGACACCTGTGCTTGTATGTACATTGTCTTAAACTGCATCTTATAGATGGACGTAGTTCTTTCATTATTTTTGCTGAAGCTTTTTCTCCCTCAGTATATTAGGTGATATTTTTGATTGTTGTAATTTATTAAAGACATAGAGAGTCTGTTATGTTGATTATTAATGTTGATTATTAATTCCCTCATCTGCCAGAATTCATTTAGATTTGTTAATGAATTCTGGCAGATGAGTGAATGAATAATATACAAATCATATTACCTACAGAGCACCACTCTGTCATGTCTTTGGAGACCAACCCAACATTAGACAGATGGTTTTAATGTTGTAGCTGACTGGTGTTTGTTGTGATTATATCCTGCACCAGCAACAGAATGCACTGTAATGTGTTTGGTATTGCGGTCATCCTCATTTTGTATTGTGGGCGCTCTCCGTTCGGCCACTCTGCCATTGTTCGGACAGTTTGTTTTGCTGCTCTCTCAAGACAGCGATGGGATTTTTGCCTCCTGTGGAGTGGAGCCTGTCAGGCTGCCATCCCCATTTTCCCAAAAACAATTAATCAGCACGCCTCCAGCGCTGCCTGGCTGTGGGGGGAACGTTCTGGAAAAACTGAGTGCAAGAGGGACCTGAGAGAGCCTCACTGGAGACATGGTGACCATGGGAGTCAGCAACAGGCTACAATGCGGCACCACACTGCCAAGCCTATCCGCATGCACAGCTCATGACATAATAGCTTGTGGTGTTTCGGCCTCGGTTTAAAGAAATATATATAATTCATGTTCTTAGGGTTTTCCCACTGTCTCAACCTTTTGATATTTTATATGTATTTATTTAAAGTGATAGTTCAGTACAAATCTACAATTACAGCAATATTTCTAAATGTATGCAAACTGCAGACTTGTTGAGATGTAAACAAAGTCATTCTGAGTGTGTTGATGTGAAATGTTCAGTACAGAAACGGGCCAAGTCTGTTTTACTCACACTGGTGGAACCAGACATCCAAAGCATTCAATGTCACCAGAAGCTCCCTCAGCTCGAACACAATTGGTTAGGAATAAATTGCCTGAGATGTTGCATTTTTATTCAACTCATCATATAGGGGTACAAGCAGGCCACTGTGATGCAAAATAATCCATAAATAACCCATGTTGTGGTTTCTGATGACTACAAAAAATATTTTTTGTTGACCTTTTTTGATAAAGCTGCTGTTATGGTGGTTTGGGAGTTGCCCCTGTGATCAGACGGGTGTGATTTCAAATCCCAGGACTGGGATCAATGGATTAATTGCAGGGGAAGAGTTCCACACTGGATAGTGTGCTGGGGTGAGTTCATGTATGACATTTTTTTATAGTAGGCCATGCATCGTCATCCTGCTCTGAGACTTAAGTAACAGAACCCGCTCCGTCCAGCCCTGATCTGGTTCTAGCAGAGGCAGTAGCCAAAAAGACACAAAACAAAGTAAAGTAAAGGCCTTTAGCTGAAAACAGTGAAATCATCTCTATCGGATGCTCTGAGTAAACTGAGGCGGAGAACTCACTGATTTGTGTACGGCGGTAAAGTAAACGTTTCGTTTCAAAATGCTGCCAATTTAGCTTTCAAACTCAAGTACATGCATTTCACCTGCATTAGCACCGGTCTAATTTTAACAGAGTTCTCAGCGTTGGACATAAAGAGGAACTGTTTGTGACTGTGCTAGTCTGACTGTTCTACAGAGGGACGGTATGTTAATGTTATGCTACTTCTGTTAAGAACGGCATGGTGCTAAATAGCTTGTATGCCATGTCATCCTCTGGAACCATAACAACTATTCAGCAGAGCCATTAGCCGCTCCCCTCGGCCGAGATAACTGCCTGCCAGTGGAGGACTCATTCTGTTTTCCATGAGACAGGAAGGAGATAGAAGGCCTGATGTGAAGTCCAGCTGCCCTGGGTTCACTGGAGAGGTTTGGGGAGCGGGGGTGTGTTGAGGGGTCGGCGGAGCTGGACTTCTTTCTGAGGAACTCTTATCTGACCGCTTTACTGCGCCGGTCCTAATAGACTGGAACAGAGAGAACGGCCACAGTGAATCACAGTCCATGCTGTGAGCTGCTGGAAATCACACCAGTCTCTTTTTGTGCAGATTGATGAGGCACGTGCATCTGACACTGTTCCTCTTACTCTAGAACAATGTAAACGGGTTACAGAATGGATGTCAGTTCATTATGATGTCACCTTATTTATTTGTAACGGTTCTTTATTTTGTACGTTCAGGAATGGTTTATGGTTTATGGTCATCCATCTGTTATCTGATCTGCTTATTCTTAAGCAGGGACATGGGGGAGTTGGAGCCTGTCCCAGTGGTCAGAGGGCAAAAGGCAGATCACCAGTCCATCACAGGGCAGACACACAGACACCCCCCAGCACAGCACACAGTGTGAAATTCTTTGTATTTAACCCATTCACCAGGTGAAGAAGCGGGCAACCAGTAACACATCGCCTGGGGAGCAGAGTGTAGGGAGGGTACCTCAGTGGTGCTGCTGGCAATCCTGGGACACAGGGACAACACCCTAACCACCAGCCCACCAGCTTATTCGTGTATGTCTGAGGACTGTGGGAGGAAACCAGAGTACCCAACAGAAACCCATACTCAGAGAGAAGGACCCTCAGCTGCTCAGGCCGAGCCCTTCTAGCTGTGAGGCAACAACACTACCCATGAGTTCACTTATGATTATAGCAAATTGTATTTTTATACAATTTTAAGTGTATTTTTGCTGAGTTTTTATTTGGCTTTTATTTTAGACTTTATAGTTCTCTGTGTGACTGTCCAGTCTTTACATGAGAAAATTTCTCCTGGATCAATAAAGTTACTAATCAGGTCATTAAAATGAAGCAGTTGCATAAAAACAAAGGTAAAGCTGTGACCGAAACGCATGTCAACTTGAAGGCGATGTCCAAATCACATCACAGAGTAGGTTTTTAAGGCACAATAATCTCTCACACTGCATCTGTCACTTAGAGTGAACATCCGAGACCACAGTGCATCAAGTACACCAACGTCACAAGTGTCTCGTTACTGCAGCAGGCAGAGTAACGGTACATTAACACCAACTGCTGAGTCTCTGAAAATGAAACCTGACCGATTCTCTCTGGAGAAAGTCGAAAAGGCTGCAGCTCTGTATGGTTACGAACACGTTTATGAAAAAGACTCATGAAGCATAAAACTGACTGCTAACTGCAGGTTGCTGGAGTGCTCACATTAAGAGTGTTATGATAAAACACTATGACATAAGTAGATCTATGGTCTATGGTTAAGAATAAGAAGCCAACAGGCAGCTAATGTTAAGGCTTGTTTGGCCACAGTCCAAATTCATAATTATGATTAATGCATTATTCTTGCTATTTAGTAATACCTCTTTATAGCAGAACATTAATTAGGGAGCAGGGATCCATTTCAGTCCCCGCTCTGCAGTGACCTGCTCCTTGCCAAATAGTGAACTCACATTCATCCACGCAGGTAGAGCCCAGATCTTGCTGGTTTTGGATCTCACTTTGTTTTTTCTATCTGTCCGCATTCTACCTGTTAGCTTCAACACATATTCATATTCGGCACAAATAACAAATATGGCTGCTCTTTTTGCTTAATAACTTTTTATAAACTCATTTTAAATCTTCTGTAAACCCTTTATAAGGGTTTAATGCAAAGTAGTCCAATTTATTGTTCATCCATTACCATCTTAAAATCAAATATTTGGCTAAACTTTTACCTACTTTTATAAATGTTGTTTTTTTCCATTTAATTTGTTTCCAAACTGCAGGAAAAGATGATATTATGTGTAGTGAAAATGGCTTTAAATGTGATACTATGTTTACTCCCCAAGGGAAAGTTTATTTAGAAGGCACATTATCATGCACAAAAGTCACCCAATGTGCTTTACAGATAACACATGAGCACAACAGCATAAAAAGTAATCAAAAATCAATACAGAATGAAGTAAGGAAGAAAAAAATAAAAGTATAGTTGGTGTGCAGACCTTGGTTAAGTGAAGACAGTGGGAAACAGGGCTGTTTTAGCTTCTTTTTAAAAACTGGCATACATTAGGGCAGATCTGATCTTCACTGTGTGCTGTTTCCAGCAGTGGGCAGAAAAGTGACCAGTGCCATTTCGCCCAGTTTAGTTTCAGCACTGGGCACCAGTAGCTGACCAGTTCCTAATGATGTGAGACCTGCCACACTAATATTCGACATTTCAGAGATATATTGTGCACTCAAATTAAGGGTATGGTAAGGCAATGACTGTGTGTGTGTGTGTGTGTGTGTGTGTGTGTGTGTGTGTGTGTGTGTGTGTGCCTGCCACAATTGGCAGAAAAGTCACCAGCCTGACAATGACAGAATCCCACAAAAATCAGCCCTCTCCGCTCTGGCAGTCCATCTGACGGCAGAAATTAAAAATAATTTTTTTAGGAGAGGGAGAGGGAGAGGCAGAGGAATGAGACTCTAAAGCCAGCCAGAAAATATTGTGAATAACTGTCAGTTTAGCTCTGCAGCATCCCAAAAACACGAGGCTGGGGGGGCGGGGGAGAACATCTTGAAGTGATCATAAGGGAGGGAACTGAATCAAAGCGGGATAAATTACGGCGTTTGCTGGCAAGGCAACTCCTGACAGCAGTTCAGATCGCACGTGTCTGCGTCCACAGCCTTTCGGGCAAGAAGAAACATTTTTGGTCTAATCAGTTTGCCTTTTGGTAATTGAATCAAAGCCTTTCTGTAGTTCAGTGAAGACTTACGACGACGGATCAAAACTCACATTAAACCGAGTTCCCGCCAGTGCGCTGGAGGTTTACACACCTGTGAACGATGTAATTAGAACGACGTAATTATAAATGGGGAAATATTGTGCTTTCTCACTCATGCAGAATAATACGTGCAGAATAAATACCAGCGGGTTTTATAAGGGAACAAGAGAATGACAAGCAGTTTAATACATTTTCTCACAACTCAATTATGCAACTCTTCTGAAAAACACTTACCATTAAATACACACACACACACACACACACACACACACACACACAAACCTTCATTAAAATATGATGAAGAACTGAATATCTGAATAGCACAATAACGTTGATGTATAAAATACATACCTAATACAAGTATATTGGTTTACCTTTACTTTGAATTAAATCTTTCTACATTCAATTCTATTTGAATTTAAAGGGACCATATCATGGGAAACCAAAGCCTATTTTGAATTCATTGCTTTTGTGATGACACAATAACAAGTACAGTCACGGTCGTCCCCTTCTCCAGGCACCAAAGGCAAGCACACACACACCATTCGAAGTCCATGTGCTACATTTATTTTTACTTGTCAAAACACAAAAAAGGCTTGAGGGCCAGAAACCAAAACAGGAGAAATGCAACTTAATCTCAACACGACGGTTGACCAGCAAAGACAACAGAAACACAAACCCCTTAAATCCCTCAAACTCAAGCCACTCAACCAATACAAGAACAAGAGCCTTTAACACAAACAAAACACAGTCGAACCTAGTCATAATGAAACACCCTATAACACTTCAAAATAAAAGCACGAAACAAAACCTAAATACACACTTAACAACTGTCCACAGGCCTGACAAATATCCAACTGTCCCGTCTATAGCAGTTTAGCCCCCTCCCCCATAATGAAGTCATGAGCAGTGTCTCTGATTGATTGGCTTTTCTGAAAATGGGATCATTTCAGACAGCCAATCATGGCAGATAGTTTTAACACTGTTGTACACTGAAGTTTGAAATGCCCTGCTCAAATGCATCATTTTGTTCTTTTTCATAGGTAAAATAAGAACCTTAACTGTGTCAGGAGACTACAGGCTACATGTGTCATTGTGCAGGTCCTGCATTTATTTTCATCAGCGGTAAATGAGTGTTCGACCTCAGCTCAACCTTCTCAACCAGAGCTGAAAACTTAGTTCCCACTTGTATTTTTACACACAATACTTTTATGGATGCCTGAGGGGTGTATTTATAAACATGCAAGAAGGTGCAGTGAGTGCACGAGCATTTATAGTGGAACACGGACTGCCAAACCAAGGCCAAAACCTTCTTTCCATTCACTATTTAAGTTCGTTAAAGTTCTTACTGGTCCACCTGGACGTATGATGCCGCGAGGTCCTGCACAAAAGTCAGCGCAAGTTCAGGTTCGCGGCTACCGCGGCTAATCTCAGATTACTCACCTTGACAATGAGTCGAATTCATCCTCTTATAGCCTTTAGGACATTCCACTTGGCCGTTTGCAATCACTGCATAAGCTGTGAAGAAAAGTGAGAAGAGAGAATGAAAGAGAGCCTAAAGCTATAAATCACAGATGTGCATATCTTGGCAGGGAGAGAAATGAGGGGTCCGTCAAGTGGGCCAAATGAGATGTAACAGTGAGATATGTAAGCTGATCCCCTTCATTACATTTCAAGTTTTACGCAGCCATCAAGTAGAATAGAGCAACAAAAAACGTCATGCCATATGTCAACCCTCTGGGTAAGAGGGCTAAGAATAAGCATGTAAGCATGTAAATCACGTTTTAAAAAAGCAGGAATACCCACATAACTCAGGAGAGGACGGAATATATTCTCGTCAAATTTGAGTCAATGCTATCAGGATTCATAACTGGACCCCGAATGTTGCCCATAAAGAGCCTAATAAATCATCGAAGCCAGTTTTCCCTGAACACCGCAAGCACATTAAGGTGTTTCCCTGGGAGGAGGAAGGATGTTGAGATGGTCCGGTGACCAGCACATGTAGAGAATATGGATTAAGGAGCAGACAGCGGCGGAAAGCATACGTAACCCGAGTTGAATGGTTGAGAGGAACTGCACCATCAATCACAGGTTTTTACCCTTTCTCAAACCAACAAGACTCACCTAACAGTTTTCATTGGGGGGGAAATGGACATCATCGGTGACAAATTATAAAGCTGCCAGAAACTTTATCCGGCTTTATAAAAATAGTGTGGGAACCCCTGAGGGCTGGTTAAAGTGGTCCAATCTGAGACGATAGCACCATCACTTCCCACAGGATAGGAGAGCTACTTTTATAGGCTGTAGAATCTACTGTACAGTGCTGTACAAAACCAGCCACATACTCCCAAATTACATAACCAGTCACGCTTACTAAACTGGACTATAGCACAAAACAAGACGTTACAATTTAAATTGAGTAACATCATCATTTCATGCTTTATAGATCTGGACAAGAGGGAGTGCAGTACTGTAATACAATATAGTACTGTAGTGCATTAGTGTCTGTTCATGGTACAGAATCACAGTCCCACATTACGCATTACCTACGATATCCTAAAGGAGGGGTCTCAAACTCCAACCAGACTGAATTTCTGAGAGAAAATGCCAATTGTGATTGCATGGTTACTAAAAACTAGTGTTCAGAGACACCCAAACATTGGTTCTATAGCCGAAAAAAGTTTGGGTTTAAATGAAAATATTATGCTCATAACAAACCATGACCTCTTTTGACCCTCTTCAATCAGAGCACTGCATTTTACTGCTGTCTCTTACCAAACCATTTATGGTTAAGAAGGGCTGAAAATGGGTGGAGTGAACTTCTCTCAGGTGGGAAAAGCACACATAGCCGCATTCACTGGCTAATTATTTGTAACGAAACCACAACAAACAGTGACACACATTTGTTTTAAAATAACAAACTTGAGCCTGAAGTCTGTTTATCAGTCTGCTGTGTGTTTAACTCTGCTTCGCGTTTTGTCTTTCACTGGCTGCCATAGCCATGGCGTCACAGACTCTTTGTCCAGTACACACTTTTAAGGTGACTCACCTCTCCGCGCTCTCTCCCTATACACTACAGGGGCCACTCGACCACAAATCTATGTTTTAATGATCAAAACTCCCAGATCAACAGATCGAAAATCTGAACATACCCACTACACCAGACATTACTGAATGCACCAATATCCAGCTATAAAAAGAACAACAATAATAAAACTTAAGAAGAACAGTGGTGTAATTGCTACCACTATAACACTATTTGCATGGGGGACACTAGTCAGGAGGTGCAATAGTATTAATCATGTCTAATAAATATTTTGATGTTCACTTCATTTGGAATATGGAAATGATTTCACTTGCTGTGAGAACACTGCTCAATTGTCTGGCACATAAAGCTGATGTTATCTAGCTCTTGTTGGGTGTCTGGTGGGTAAAGCAAATCTACCTGGCAGATGTGAATATTTCTGCAGTGGAAAAACAAACCATAAAAGATTTGTGGGCCTGATTTAAGGCGAAACTGTAAACATGACAGGCCGTATGAAGCTGTCTGGTGGACAATGGGTCCACACAAGCGACATATTGGAACCATACCAAGATCCACTCAGAATCCAATTGTTATTTGTTCTTTCTTTAACTTATTTTCACCGTTTTTTTTTTTCCCATAATCAGTGATTATTTAAATGCCTAGTTTATATGGTGCTGTATTTGTAAACTGGCATCTCTCTACTTATGACTGTAATCAGCTTCCTTATCTCAATTTCGACAGACCACACTGTGTGTGGTCTGTCGAAATTGAGATAAGGAAGCTGATTACAGCCATAAGAAGAGAGATAGAGAGAGAGAAAGCTTTTTATAGATTTTTAACCCAACATGTTAAACTAAACACATAGTTCTGCAATAAACGACCATAAGTGTGCCGCCTATAAACGATGCCATGAAAATGTCAACTTCAAGTGTGTCTCTGTAGAGAGTGCCATTTGACCACTTCAAGCTTGTCCGTACGACTGTATGTGTATCTCTTTTACGATTTGAGGCCCTAAGGTATAATAATCATGTCGCAAAACTTTTGAACTGTATCACAGTATCGAGATATTATAAGACACATAAGCCTTCTCTACTCAAGTCTCTCAGTGGAGAATCTCCACTCACATTTCCGTGAAGTCCAGGAGGAGGCTTAATTCCCGCCTTAATTTAGAAAACGTACAATTTAATTCGTTTTTATGTTACATACGCCGCTTTCAAAACAATCGGAAGCACCCGGCAAATTATACGTATTGGAGTCGACACCGACCTCAACCCAGATGATCCGGCGTCCAACAACTAATGAAGTCCAAAATCTCCTCGCGCTACACACCCTTCACAGAACTGGACACCAGGGAATACAGTACAGCACAGACCTGTCCACACTATCCTGCACTCTACCCCACAGGCCTTTATATCATGAGCAGATGGCGAGAGGAAACACACTAATTTGCAGTCGCTTTCAATCCAGCGGCTCTCTGTGGAAGCTCCTTTATTTGTTTTCCTTTTCTTCCCAAATTAGCAACTAGTGTTAATGGAAGAAAGTCCAAGCTCGCGCTGCGCTGCCAATGCCGTCTCCTTCTGGGAGTCTGCTGACCTCCCTTTCATAAACTGGCTGTCAGTGCAGAGCTAGAACCAGTGATGGTCAAGGTGAGTCTGCAGCAACTGATCCGAGGTCAAACTTTCAGCGACACTGGGCTGTAATTAACAGAATCAAACTGAACTGAGGGGACGAAGCCGAAATGGACACATGAGCCACGAGCCTAGCGAGTTCGAAATGTTTCTCACAGCGATGCTCCCAGTTTGCTGCACTGTATCATTAAACTGTAACTGTTTGCAGACTCAAAGTGATTTATGCAAGCCTAATGTTTTGATTCAGAAAGCCAAAAGACGGTCCAGTGGACACGCTGGCCAGAGGAGCGGATTTAGTGAGGGTCTCCGCTGAATTGGGGAGCCTTGCAACATACTTCGGTCTGCTCTCTTTATTTTGTTACTTATATTCTAGCCTCGCTAGAAATCGGGGAGTGGTTCTCAGGTTCACAAACGGGACAGAGTGTATCGTGTAGCACTCAGGGTCAGGGATCCAGGCTGATTATTTGATTAATGGTGGGCCGTTATACCACTGTTCAAACAGTAATCCCACCCTGCTGAAGTGGGGGGTTCAGTGGTCAGCAGTTCACTTCACAGGCAGCGAAAGAGCAGACAATTGATGAGGAGAGGGATGAGGGTCATGGGCACTGGTGAAAGGGAGGAATGACCTTTGATGGGGACAGGGTGGGGTCGTGAAATGAACAAATCATCGAAAGCAGCT
Source organism: Brachypetersius altus (assembly GCA_037974465.1). Lineage (NCBI taxonomy): Eukaryota > Metazoa > Chordata > Actinopteri > Characiformes > Alestidae > Brachypetersius > Brachypetersius altus. Next base: position 24,850,549 of record JBBPDB010000001.1, read on the forward strand.
ATAAAGCAGCTTCCTTCAAGCTCCTTTGAGAGGAATCAAGTCATCACTGCTCAGAAAGGCAGCGAAGCCCAAATACTCTTTGAAAAATTGATATAATTTTATTATACTGACATTTTTTTCCTTCACAAAAAAAGATGCATTGAATTAAACTGAATACGATTAAGCAGAGTTGAACTGAACTTAAAAGAACTGAATTGAACTAAACTAAATTGAACTGAACTGAACTGAACTGAACTAAATTGAACTGAACTGAATTGAACAGAATTAAACTGAACTAAACTAAATTGAATGGATCTAAATTTAACCGAACTCTGAATCTGAACTCAATTTATCTGAATCTGAACTCAATTTGAATTCACAAGCTGGGTGCAACTGGACTAAACTGATCTGAATTAAACTAAACTGAATTGAGTTGAACTGAATTACAATGAATTTGACTGAAGTCAATTGAATTTAACTAAAGGGAATTTACCTGATTGTTATTAAACTGAAATTGATTTGATTGAACTGAACTGCACTTAAGTCTAACTGAACTGAAGTACACTGATCTGTACTAAACTGAATGTAGTGGGAGGATCAGCCCTTCTTATTCTTCAGAGATGAACAGAGCCAACAGTTTCAAACCAGCCTTATCATCACATCTAACCTGGACTCACTAATACGGAAGCGTGAACCGTAGTCTTGCATGGAACATGGAACAGGAAATGCATGTTTCAGCACTGCGGTGGATTCGTTGTGGTCTGGAAGGTGAAACCAGAGTGACTTTGGCTTAAAGTTCCACTCGTGTTTGTCTTTCTTTGTCAAAGCTGTTTATAACACACTGCAAACAGGCTACTCTTTGAGAAGCTACCATATTACTGCAGTCCCTGTAAAAGCCTCTATCTCCCATCCGTCTTGTATAGCACAAAAACACACATGTGTACAAGCAAGCGCAAACATGTTTGATTGTGTTTAAAGCCAAAACTGTTATGGAAGAAGCATATGGGACCCAGGCCGTCCTAGAAGAGCTTTAGGGGGCGTGGGAGGCCGCTTCAATCAGAAAGGGATAAGAAAAGGAGCCATTTTGGCTCAGGAGCATCATTCTCCATTGACAGAAATCTCTTATTGATAATTTAGTGCCCTCACCAGGCAAGACCACCCTGTCTGAGGGAGATCAGTCGAGTCTTAGCCACAGCATGAATAGCATCATGCGAGCTTCACTGCGTGAGCTGGACGGACTAACGGGGTCTAGAAACAGGACCAGCATGCCTCACTGAGAAACACACAAAGAGTACTGGAAGGGAACAGAGTGAGGAGAAGAGAGAACAATGTTCCTGCTCAGTTCTCCGGTCAGTGGACGCTGCTAAGAGCCGAAATCAAGCGCTCCGACACCCCTGGAACAGCGAGACTCCTGAAATAATGGACTGGCTAATTACTAAAAAAGGAGAAAAGCTCTTTAATCAGCACTTTTAATTTCCTGACCAATTCAAATGACAAAGCCATCTCCATTTAATCTCAGCAGACACCCTGTTTTTCAAAAGACCAAGCCTGATTAGAGAAAGGCCCGATTATTCAAAGAGTCTCTTTCTGTTTCGGAAAATCAAAAGAATTACCCGTAAACAACTTAGATTAAGCAATGTGGTGTCGCAGGAAATCACACACAGTCAACTGGACGGCCGATACAAAGCTGTGAAAGTGTGTGATGTGGTTGCTTTCTAACAGCTGCAGGACTTTTCGGCTCTGCTTTAAAACAAATCGCTCGTCTGATTAAGCTGTTTTCATGTGCTCTGGTGTCTGCTGGCAGCAAAATAAAGATGACAGGATAGCAGTGGAGTCAACGATTCCTTCCTGAATAATGTATAAAGAGGCAAAGCTTTGTTTTGTTTTGGGGTTTTTTTCCCCTGCTTGGACAGTCTTTCATTTTCTGAACTGCTCTCCTCAAAGGTGGCTGAGGGAGTTCGAAGTGAACCGTCATGAATTATTCCAGGCCATTTCTGCGAGGCATGGGTAAGGCACACAGCGCATCAATCATGACCTCATTACAAATACATTTCTGAGCTGCACGTCAAGTCACACGCCTCCAATATGCCTGTCTTGCATATGAAGAAAAGTATGTCCACCCAGAAATGACCAGTCAGTTTAACCATTTTAACGGTGAGTTAATTAACCATAATCAAGGAAATACCTTTAATAGACCTGACGATCGTCTGAAGCCGAAGTGACGTCGAGCAAAATACGTTTTATTAGCTTTCAGGACGAATTTGAAGGTGATGCTATGTGAGAAAAAGGCAAGGACTACAGCAGACGTCCGATGATCTCAATTCTTTCCCTCCGTTTCACTGAGGGCCAGCCTGCGGATGTTGATAGTGGTCATTAACGAGTGCTCAATGTTTGATCTCGTCCCATAAAAGCGTACCAAGCATGTGTCTTTGGCCTCAATTAATAGCAGATTAAACGTGATGCAGATTGAGGGAAAAGGATGATCTCATGTGGCAGGATGTGGAACTTGGCTTGGCCGCTCCACCCTGACAAATTTTATTGATCCTGATACTCGTGAAAAAACATCTCCAAGAAATAATCGGGGAAAGGGTTCAAACGGGGAAGAGCTGGGGGCGCGGGGGGGTAGGATTATTCGGATGGGCAACCACAATTAGCGTGACTCTTCTGTCCCCAGGGAGGAAGCGGCACACGGGCCAGCGCTCCTGTAGCCGTGATTTATTTGGGCCTTTGAGAGTATGGGTATGGCTCTAAAGAAAGTCCTAATTCCCAGAGAGAGGCCCTGAGAGCACAGTAACAGCATCAACCACAGGTGAAAGCATCTAAACGGTTTAACCTTCCATACTATAAAGTGATTGAAATGATCTTAGTGTAAAGATCAGCTTAATAAAGAGCGAGAGCTCAGTGTGATGCACGCTGCACCCTTTCAGAATCATTTTCATGCGAAGATGATTTTGGTAAATGTGATTTTAATCCAGAAAAAGTCCGAAATGTCCATCGTCTACAAGTAATCACCGGGAATGATCTTCTGTACGTCGTATGATCTGGAGATCAGGACAATAATTCTGATCAATATGGTTTCACAGTGAAACAAGAACAAATTCTGGTCAAACTAAACACCTCTCTGTGGAAACAAGACTGAACATTTGGAAGTTTTGCCCAAGGACAAGAGAGAGAGAGTGAGAGACTCCTAAATGATCGGTCCACCTCAGCCCACAGACAAAAAACTACATTTACATTATTTATCAGACACTTTTATCCAAAGCGACTTCCATTCCCTAACTACAGGGGGCAGTCTCTCTAGAGCAACTTGGGGAACTTGCTCAGGAACACAGTGGTGGTGCTGAAGGTAGGATTCAAACCTATGACCTCGTGAACCAGAGGCAAGGATCCTAACACTAGGCCACCACTACACCCTAAATAGCCGAACTGCATAAATAGACTTTGGCTTTATATATTTGGATTAGTTCAATTTTAATCTTAAAAATGACCATAAAAGGCTAGTATCTCACTAAAATTATTTTTATCTGTGGTCATTTTTTGAGAAATTACACAGATGCTTTGTTATAATCAGCCAAATAAATCTGTTAAAAATGCAGTTTAGCACCTGAGTAACTCCATGCCAGACGTAGCGCTGTTGTTCTTAGAGAGAAATAAAGCACATTTATTTATAACATGGGTTACAAAATGTCTGGAACCGCATCACTTTTCTCTGACCTCATATTTGATTGTTCTGATTCTGTTTTGTCTGTCCGTTTTGGCAAAGCGCGCCTGCTTTGGAAACGATTAGGAGCCGTGACATTTTGTGCTGACCCCTCGGAGCCGCTTTAGACCGGCCAGTACTCTTCTGGCTCCTCTCCTTACCACATCTTTCACTCTTAAAACTGAATCTGAATGTACTTTTGCTGTCCTCGTGTGGCTCTCTGTGTGTCTTTGCGCCTGGTAATCCTGCTGATCCATGAAGAAACCCAGGCCCTCGTCCAGACACCTGTTTCTGGACATGCAGACACAACAGCCAGGATTCAGCCCATCTGCAGCACGTCGCCTTACAACACAGTAACACGTTGGCTAAGAAACCGCAAACAGGACTCACACACGGACAACAGTGCGGCTAATCAATTAGCTTTGACCTCAGACCCTCTGGCATGGCTCTCTGGCCACTCGATAGCTCAGTGAAACCAGTTGGGATCACAGTAGAGCTGGACAGAGCTTCAGTTCCCATGGCCTGTGTAACACTAGAACCCAAAACATGGATATGAACCCTTTCTCTTTCTCTCTGTCTCAATTAGTGTCCACTGTAAACCCTTTTTTTACTGATAAAACACTTCCTTACTGTCATGTTTATGAAACTGAGGAGCCTCGCACTCCACCTTCCATCTGCTGAGCCCAAATTCTAAATGGCCTTTGACTTCTTAAGAAGAAACAGGAGCGAAAGCATTTAGCTGTGCATTGATTGTCAAAAGAATCCAAGCAGACAAGGAGGTTTGATGATTGACACTGATCTGTTCTTAAGTGAAGTCTTAAAACCAATGTTTGGCCAAAAAAAAAATAGAGTTGTCCCAAATGTAGTCAAAAAATGAAGGCACTCAGCCATCTAATGTTTGTTTTGCTAAGACTTGGACCATGATTTATATTGAAGTTTAACATAAAACATGAAATATTGAGCGCCATTACTTTTGGCCAGGCTACAATTTTTGCTAGATTCCATATTAATTCATTCATTCAATTCCTGTAACTGCTTACTCCTTACTAGGGTCACGGGTACCCAGAGCCTATCCCAGGGTCCCAGCCTGGGTGGAGCCCACCACAGACTACAGAGTAATTGCGCATTAAAACGTAAAAAGACTGCCCTCAGTACAGGATGTGTGTTTTTACAAAGAAAATAGACAGCAAATGGCCCAGACCATCCAAACGTTGCAGACAACTGTAGCATTGTGAAAATGACATGCCTGGATCATCACACACTCACCTCAAACCACATCTCAACAACTGTGTGGTTCTCGGTTACATTCTAGAAATATGAGTAAGAATGAGCAAAAGTACACCACAGGGCTGAAACGTAGTCCTCTCCGAACCTGAATCCTCTCTGAGTCAAAGAGTCTTCCTGACGCTAATTAGTGGTTTTAGGCTTCCAGTGCTCATTAGCTGCATTTGCCTTGTAGCTCCAGAGTGAACATGTGGCTGATCATCTATATTTTGTGCAAGGAGGAAACAACTGTGCAAATTTGCTTTTTACGCCAAACCTTCTTTCTTTTTTAAGCCTAATGGTCTCCATTTTGCCTGGTTTTCATTACTGATGAAAATTTGCGACATCTGAGATGTTAATGAATTGTATCCGGCGCTCGTCACTGTTACCAGCTCCTGAGTTTGCTCCACATGCTCTGCAGGTCACCCTCTACCACACCTCCTCACAGAAAGATAAAAATGAACAAAAATCAATCACACATGCTCAAATGAATGTGCTGGTTTGGCAGTATTTCTGACGGGAGTTGCTTTTATGATAAAGAGATCAGAAATGATGGATGTAGTGCGTGCCGGTAACTGCATGCAGCACTGGTTCTATTTGAATCTAGAGTCATGGCTACGCCAGCGGCTCTCCAATAACAATTTATTCAAACTGTAGTTGTACTTACTTAATGCACTGGTCATCCCACAATCTAATATGACAACTTCATCTCTTGTACACAATCAGAACTCTGTTTCTGATCAGAGCAACTCACTTCTTTCTGTTCTCATATTTACTGTTGCATGTATTCAACATCGCAGCCTGCGGAGTTGCTCCCAACACTCCCACAGCAGCCGCTCTGCGAATTTCTCTCAAACAAACTGAAAATGAGAGAATGGATGGAAATTTCTATTAATCTAAACTTCAAAGAACAGGGAGCGCAGACACATCTGGCATGCTAATAGATCTCGGTACTTTTTTCTCCTGGCAGGCAGAAAAAAGAGAATCGATGGTCGCCAACGACTTACAGAATAGCCACAAGTAAGCCGATGTCTGCGTCAGATTAGAGACAATTGCGAATGCTTAATACCGAATTGTGTCTGACAGTCTGTCTTGTATGTCATTTGGTACATACAGTGTAATGGCGAGTGCACGGGCTGCCCTCATCAAGAACACTGCCGTCATGTTTACATTCGTGTATTCATAGATAGAGTAAGACCTTTCATAACATACAATATAGCATTATTCCCAATTCTACACTTGGAAAGACTTACCCCACACAGTATGAAGGGCTGCCAGCACTGACAGCAGTCCACTTTATATCATAAACACAAACAAAACCACCGGAGGGCTAACTGTGGCTTTTCAAAAGAACCATAGATTGGGTTGTTTGAGGAGGGGCTGGCTTGTGTTTGCAGTATTGGCTGAGATTTCTACCATAGTGGGTAGAATTTCATTTCTGCCAAGCTTAGGGAAAGTGCTGGCTTGTACTGGTTGCCTTGTTTGGCTTCTGCAACCACAGACATCTCTTTCAGAGAAATGAATGAACAGTATGAAATAATACTCTTCTGCATATCTGTTACATTGAAAAACTCACATTTAATTGATTAAAATGTTTACGTGAATTATATATACTACATCAACACAATTATTGCTAAAAGAAGGTAAACTGAGGGACAGGAATTGCATAAATGTACAGAGATTATTTTTCAACTGGTCCAAAAACCAAATCTGAAAGTGAAAGGTCTGGAGCAGGTTAACAAATTATAGGAGCAGAGATAATGACAAAATAATGACTATTTTATTATGACTTTTAAAACAATATATGCATGATTAGTAATGGAGTTTGCATGTCATTAGTACAGTATCGGACTGTTTTTCTTATAAACGGTGCTCTTCTTCCTATTGTTGTGGAATCTTGTGAGTTTTGTGAGCTGCTCGACTTTTACAATGTAATTACCTGGTTTCTGAATGAGAAATATTCAGTGTTCAATAAAATAACCTGTTTGTGTTATTTATTTTAAAAAGAAACGCAAGCCCAAAACCATGTAGCTGTCTGTGGGCCACCACACACTAACCTTTACAGGTACAGAAAACTCAGGGCCCTCAGAGAGCTATGCATGCAGATTAGAGAACATATGAGCTGTTCATGGGCTGAGGGGGGGTACAGCACAAATATAGTACTCGACTGTATTCATAAATACTGTGATTTCACACTTTTGTTTTTGTTATGTTCATTCTTGGAGCAAAAGACTTCAGTATGGCTGGGGTACCGCCCCTCACGGATGCGTCTACAGCACCTTTAGAGAACATAGCAGCATATTTCATACAACTGTTTTTTATTTTTAAAAAATGTAAATCCTGTCCTGACTGAAAAATATGAGCCGCTCCTCCTGGGAAAGGGGATGCAGTGTACACCTTTGGGTACGTAATTGTACCTTAAGCAATGTTTTGTTCCTTTGAAGGTGTTTACATTGTTTGGACCTATACGGTGTGTGTTTGGACGCGGTTGTTGGGACTTACCCGGTTTGCTGGGACACTCTGTGCATTTGTTCAGACCCCATGAAGCCCCCACACTGCCGCAGCAGTCTTCCTGCTTGGTAAGGCCTGGCAGAGGCTTCCCACACTGCAACACAAGCACGCAAACACACAATAGCACAACACAGAATTCCAACGACTCCTGTTACAGCGCTGAACAAACACAAGGCCCCTTTTCGAGGGGCTAAATGTTACAAAAGGCTTTGGAAGTCTCATTGGAGGTATATTATGAAACCCAGGCCTCTTCTAGCCTCCGAGGAGTTGCGTGAAACACAGGCAGCCAGAATAATCACAGGGGTTATCTCCTCTTTTGGAGTGTCCCGCTTTCCTCTCTCTGATTCAGAGGTATTCTTTTCGCTCTGCATCTAAATTGCAAGGCGTGCTGTGCCTTAAACGACTTACAGACAGAGCGTGCCTCCTCACGCTGAAAAAGTGCTATCTGAGTTGAGGAGCAGCTGAGTCTGGTTAAAGAGGACAAAAACAGCCTCTGCTTCCACTCTCTCCTCCCCTGGCATGCCGCTCAGCGCTCTGAGCTAATTGTGAGGGCAGATTAGGATCAGCCCCTGCTGAATTCCTGGTAAATCGTGAATTATGGGACAGGCAAGCCAGCACTGTGTCAAATACCTTACTAGGGCACTGGCACCACTCTCTATTCTCAAAACACTGGCCAATATTTGAATCATACAGACGCATAGTCTTAAATGGAAACAATGCTGAATCATTATGAGTTGTTAGCATTCTCTTGTCAATGCTACTGACTGGCCCAGCAGAGGCAATTAAGAGACATAACAAGGACAAGAACACTTTACCATCCTCCAGCCACTTTCTCATTTACGAACTCTGTCTCTACACTACATGGACAAAAGTACTGGGACACACCTCTTAATTATTGCTTAATCGCCAGGCTTCCAACTTTGTGGGCCCAGTTTGGGGAAGAACCCATTCTATTCTGACTGTGTCCCAGAGCACAAAGCGAGTTCCATAAAGACATGGTTAGATGAGCTCAGTGTGGAAGAACTTGACTGGTCCACACAGAGTCCTGACCTCAACCCCATCCAGCACCTTTGGGATGAACTGGAATGGAGATTGTGAACCAGACCTTCACATCCACTATCAGTGTCTGACCTCATAAATCTTGTGGAAAGCCTTCAAAGAAGAGTGGAAGCTGTTATAGCTGCAAAGGGGGACCAACTCCATATTAAAGTCTATATATTTTAATGTAATGTCATTAAAGTCCCCATTAAAATGTCCCTGTCATTTTGTCCATTTGAGGTATTTCAGAGAGCTAGGTATCTAGTTTAGAGTAAGCCGTGTATATGACTGTTCTCTAACGGAGCATGATGTGAATTTGTTTGATGTAAACATCATTAACTTTCATGGTATGATTTACAATGGAAACCCATTTTGTCCCCGCCACTTTTGGAAAGATCAGTAATGTAGGCCTTCCACCTTGTCTACAAATACACTGAGTAGTCCCCAGTAAGCTCAGAGCTCAGCCTGTGTGCAAGTAAGCGACAGCCTTTAATGACAAGAGCAAGAGTAGCCTGTTGGCCAAACAAAGCTCATTATTTTTTCCTAACAAGTGTGAAAATATGAGCAGAACTACTGGTTCAGCGGAGGCAACTTAGGAAGCTATTCAATAGCGCTAGCACCAGTTTTCTACGTGGCATTTTGAACAAACTTTTACAAAGAAATAGTTCAAAAGTAATCACCACATCAACATACCGTTCTAGTTTAAACTATGATGCTCTTAATGTTGATTTGATAGAGACTGGTGACTTTATCTTCACCTGGAGGAGTAAGTGTGACCAAAGACAGAGGAGAACACCCTGGAGTCCCTAAGGCCCCACAAAGCTGGACCTCTCTGTTCTAAATCAATGGCCAGTGGAACAGCACAGTTCCAGGTTTGCCATACTGAAGGTTCTTGTACTTTGTGCAGCGGAAAAAAACATCCGTCCTGCACTGAAGGATCATGTTAGCCACAGTTTGTATCTCTTCCACTTCCAGACTGAAATATGGGGTCATGCCTGCTACAGCGGATGCCCCCTCTGCCTCATATCACAGCACCTCTGAGGTTGGTGTAAATTAAATTTCGACCGAGCTGGAGATGGGAAACACACAATAACACATATTAGCCATGCCGGGAAGGCAGCTGGAGCGCAGCTGGATCATAGTGTTAGTGGTAATTCTTTTGGGATGAGCATTCTCGTAGGTGTGCAGTCAAGTAAACAAGTCCAAATCAGGACCAAATCACACTCCATAAAAGTAAGTAAATGGAGTTGAGAGCAGGTGATTCAAGTCAATTCAAAACCATGACTGAAACTGTAACCTTACTCAGTACATTTACATCAACGGCATTTAGCAGACGCTTTTATCCAAAGCGACTTCCATTCCCTACCTACAGGGGGCAGTCTCTCCCTGGAGCAACTTGGGGTTAAGGGTCTTGCTCAGGGACCCAGTTGTGATTTTGCTGAAGGCAGGATTCGAACCCATGACCTCTTGGTCTGGAGGCAAGTGTCCTACCCACTGAGCTACTGCCACCCCAGTACAGCCTTTGTTATGATAGAATCAGAAAACTATACTGATCTCGGAGGAAACTGCTTATGCTATAACTGCACAGACACAAAGAGACAAGAACAGTATAAAATAAAATCAAACACAAAGTCAAAATAAAGCTCTTCAGAAAATGCAATATACGCCACGCTATATACACAAAATGCTGTGGTCATTACTAAAGGTGGATATACATACTATATATATTATCAATGCTATTGGTCTTAAACGTCATTAAACATTTTTAACAAACTTAAATACAGATCCATGACTCATAAGACCAAGACAGGCGTCGATTACTGCAGCTCAAATGCATCTATAGTTTGTGTAATTTCAGTAATTCCCACTTAAATGTGTTTTACGCACCTGTCCATCAATTGTTTCCTGGAAACACCTTCCCACGTATCCACTGTTATGAGGCCTGTGGTGACTGTGCCCGCTGCCGCTGCTGCTGGCGTGGCCGTTGCCAGGCTGAGAGCGCTGCTGGACCGAGTGAGCTCCATCTGCAGCCTGGCCTGGTTTGACTCGAGCGACCTGATGGATCTGGACCTCGGCTTCTGGAGGGTGCTCGACGTGCACGTTCACCAGAGAGGGGAGCAGGGAGGCTGAGGGGAAAAACAGAGGAAATACACAAAGCGCTTTCATGACATCAGTGTGACAAAATGACTTTTTGATAGTAGGGCCATTACAGTGCTTTTCCCCTCCAATCGTTTAAGCACATTTCATTCAAATGGACTCTGATATTTAAGCTGTGGAACAGACTCCAGGCCTGTCAATGTGCACTATGTCATTCTTAATGATGCCTTTCCTCTTTAAACAAGGCCATCAGGACATGTCTCTCAGACTGTGTCGATTCTGATCTGACTGTGGGGATGTTCGACTCCAGAAAATTTGGGGTCAGATTCCAATTTAAAGCGATGGGAATCACTGGCGTCAGCTCCAAGGACCAGTTCTACACGTTAATATAGGTTTTAAACACCAAACATAGTGAATGACATCTGGCAAGTACTTAGATTACAAGCATACGTAAAACAATTTCTGGATGGATGGATGGATGGATGGATGGATGGATGGACGGAGGGACGGATGGACGGATGGATGGATGGATGGATGGATGGATCTATATCTAGCTAGCTAGCTGTTGGTGCGATGGATTTTACATTTTAAATCTGACTTCATTTTTCGCTTTGTCTGAAGGAAGACGCAGCTGAACTGTTGTTGTGTGTGTTGTGGAAGGACAAATCGTTCAGACAGGCTGTCTAGGCAGTGACCGCAGACCGGGATCCAGTTTCAAAGCTTTGAAGTAAGCTCCTGATTGCCAAATGCCAGGAATCAAAAATCGATTCTCTTTTGGGATCAACTCCCAGGCCTGCAGGACTGTAAGCTAGGCCTGGAGCATCTGTAAACGGTCAAGCAGTGAGTGCTGTACTTACCTTTTCCACCAAACCAAACCTTGACCTGCGCTCAGCGAGCCGCTTGGCTGCTTTGACGTGGGGTCAGAAAACATGATGCTCCTAATAAAATAAAGCTGACACGGAGCAGACAAAGCGCATGCCAAAAGAACCCGGTGAACCAGGAGTGCTGCGGGAGGTGAGCGCGGTGTTTCCCTCGGAATTCTTTAGGGGATTGACCCTAATTAGCCAGTTCTATGAGCCTAAACAAATAAAGTCATATTTTAGCTTAAGCTAGTTTAGCGGCTAATCCCTGACAATCACACGGTCTCAATCGCGGCTAGCCGCCTGATAAACATAAAAAAAACTACAAAAACATGTGGCTAATACTACACAGGACGTCTCGTCGCTGTACACAACATAACACAGTTGTCTTGAGTCAAATCTATCTTTCTATCTGTAACCAACACACCACTCCACCCGTTCTGTTACCGAATCTATTTACTCATGAATCGAATGAATATATTTACTCACGAATCCTTTTTAAATTCAATTTAAGCACTTTAATTAATGAACAGTAGATCATGCAAGCCTCCCTTGACCATCTGACACTTGCAAAAGTCCGTCACTGAACAAGCCAAGCTAAACTTTGGCTTTGGTAAAGCCCTCCATAAATCTCTGGTTCCTGGAGAGTGTGTCTGATATCTCTCCTCATCAGTGAGATACCATCCCCTGCCACTAAAGGGGCTAGGATGCTTGTACAGTGATGTAACAGCAGCCAGATGTGATCCCTGCCACCGAATTAGTCTTATTAAAACACGGCCCAGGGGTCGCGCTGCTAAAAGAGGGCGGAATGCAGAGGATCGTAGGACATCTGAGGGAGCTTCTGCTTCTACTTAATGCTGCATGAGGAGAAGGAATGACAATGTGCAGGAAAAGCCAAGAGGCGAAGAATATTTAATATTAACAAGGGAAGAAACTGGAAGAAATACCAAAAGACTTGTTTTCTGTCGAGTTATTTTGGCAATGGTGAGACATATTCTGGTTTTTATATCAGTGATGAGGTTGTTAAAAAAAACGAGCGCTCTGTGAACAATATAAAGCTCTCAAAAAAAGAGAGAGAGAATCAAATAATGCTGTTAGCGTTTGTCCATTTGAACCATGTTTTATTTCTCTAACCATTGTTATAAAACGGGCGGACTCTACTTTCAATCATCGCCGCATTTGTGCTTGTAAGTATTCCTGGCATGTTTTCGCCGTTGTTTGACGTTAATACAAACGAAAATATATCAGATGTTGCAGAAAAGAACTGTACTGGGTGGGAAAAAATGTGTAGTTGTCCTCCTGTCTTCAGTGTCTTTTGAAAGTCCCAATTTTATCAGATGTGTTGTTTTAATTTGACAAATTTTCTATCATCTATTTATTGAATAGTTATTTGCATAGTAACAAAATAATCAGATTCTCTGATGATTTCCATTCATCTGCAGAGTAGAAAATGTACTTGCAGTGTAAAAATGTACATTTTCAGTTATATGAGCCCTGACAACCCTTTGCATGTTCACAGTGCTAATAGTGCTAGCATTAAAGCTTCAAAGCTTGCTCTTGGTACATTGGTGAAACAATTTCTTAAAAAATGGACACTTTCACTTTTCCTACTGTGCCATGAAGTAACGTTTGGTGACTGATCCTTACCTGCAACACTTACAGTTGCACTTAATGATATTTCACTAGCAAATTGCATATTAACACTAATACTAAAAATCTGTGACTCTACAAGAGTTAAATAAAAAAAGGACACAAACTGATTGAAACAAAGGCCGCTTAACTGACACACACTTTAATGCCACATTCTACCCCACTTTAATTCTCCTTGTGTGTTGGTCAGAAGTTTGACCTGTACTCATGGGGTCAGTGCGACAGGATGTTGTTTGTACCTTGCTGATTGGACAGAGGCAGGGTGTACATGGAGTGGGAGGAGCTGTTCTGCACTGCGTTCCCATTGGCTCTTCTGCTGGGGGTGGGTTTGCTGGTGGTTGGAGCTGGAAGGTGGCAGAACTTCCCCGTGGAGTTTGACGGACACCAACACTCATTCTGCCCGATGCAGCGTCCGCCGTTCAAACATGGGATCTGACAAAAGACTGGAAAAGAAAAATAAGAGATTAAAAAAAAATAACTCGCCTCACATTGACGCAAGAAAAGGGGCCAGTGGGGAAACGGGCTGGTGACTGTAAGCTATCGCACACACATTCATGACCTGAAAACAGAATGGACTCAAAACAGGAAAACATCACTTTTAATTGGACTGATTTATGTATCCTCATATTTAATTGAGTCACAACAAATAGGCACAAGCAGGGGGCGAAGTAATGAGGCCCTCCGAGGGCAGCAAAGCTCCTGAAGCGGGCTGCTGGGCGTACAGCCCTCATTCGTGAGCACGGCTCCTGCTCAGGAGCGGATTTACAAAGTCTCGAATTCTCCTTCAGGGGAAGAATGCTGAGATGGTCCTCATATAAGTGAGCAGAAGTTATTGGCCTGACCTCTGCTTCCTTTAACTAATAATGCCTTCCTGAGGACCTCAAATAGCTTCCTGTATGCCAATGAACACAGAGATTCATGTGAAAACCGCCGAACTCACGCGGACCCACATGGAGCACATGTGGAGGGTGTTGAAGAAGTGAGAAGAAACTGATACTGCAATTTGGTGTAACTGATCTGCCCTTTTACATAAATACTCAGAGATTAGACCAAACCACACAGACTCAGAATGTCAAACCATATGAATATTTTCTGTGAAAATGTACTTTTTAATGGTAACATATGGCCATTAACACAGCAAGAACACTCCGTTCCTTTCAGCCCGCGAGCGCGTCCTGCAGGCCTTCCTCCTCAGGGCTGGGCAGGTAGGAGAAATCTCTGAAGGATCTCGGTCCTGACAGGGCCTTTGTGTACGCTGAGATTTATGCGCTGCAATCATACAGCCGTGGAGAGGAACAATGGAATGATACAACAGCTGGAGTTTGACGGAGAGTTTTGTCGGCCCTTTAATTCTCCTTATTGTTTTGGCAGGAGTGCCCAATGCGCCACATACCTGTGACCAGGGGCGTCAGAGCACCCCAAACTGAACCCGCCTGCAGTCAGACTTCAAAGAGGCGCAATGAAAAATACAGAGGCAGCTCGCACAATAAAAGACACGGGCTTTAGACACAGAGCAGTGAACGAGAGAACAGAGAGAGAGAGACGAGAGAGCGAGGAGAAAGGGCAGATGAGAAAAACTGGGAAGAGAACATGAAGAGAGATACTGTAATAGAAAAAAGAGTGAAAGAAAGGAATGAGAGAGAGCGAGAGAGAGAGAGGGAGGGAGAGAAAGAGACAGAATGAAAGGAGTTCTGAGAGAACAGGAGGAGACTATGACAGATACAAGGAGCAAGAGAGAAAGAGAAGCGGAGAAAGAGACTGGAGAAAGATGGAAGAGAAGGAGAGAAGAGAGATAGTAGGAAGAGAAAAAGGACTGAGAGGTATGGGAGAGGGGGGATAATGAAGATAGAGATGAAGATAGATGAAGACTAAAAAGAGGAGAAAATGACAGACACACGAAAGAGAGAGAAAGAAAGAGAAAGATATGATATGAGTAAAGAGAGGAGAGAGAGGAGAGAGAGGAAGAGTGAAATTATGATTATGAGAGAGTGAAAAGAGAGAAGAGAGGGAGAGTAAAATTATGGTTATCTGAAAGAAAGAGAGAGAAAGAGAGAATATGAGACAAGAGAGGAGAGGAGAGTAAAATTATGATTATAAGAGAGAGAGAGAAAGAGAGAGAGCGAGAGAGAGAGAGAGAGAAAGAGAGAGAGAGCACCATAATGACCACAAAATGACCAGAGTATCAAAGAGAGTAATTCATGCAGCCTCACTAGCAGCACCAGCATGGGGCAGGAACTATTTTGTGACATGAATAGTTCCGGCTCTCTGTCTCAGCCTCTTACCTTCTCCAGCAGAGTAACCGCACACAATTATTCTGGTGTGTGTCTTTTTTTCTATGTGTGTGTTTGTCCGTAACCATCTCCCCTCACACACAGACAGACATACAGGCCTTCCGGTACACTGTCTCTTATCCCATTAACTGCCACCGCATTTCACTGCTCATCTCCAAACAGACCCCGCAGAAGTAGGACGCGTCTAAATTTAGGAGTACAGTAACTGCTAAACACAGAGGAACTGAGGGAACTATGTTATTCACGCAGGCTCAAGCAGCCTGAAAGTCTGAACATAACTCCGGCATGAGATAAGTGTTTACCTGCCACCTCACACCCCTAATGGAACACCAGCAACATCAGACACGCGGCGCAGACGAACAATTTCCGCCTATTACAGGCTCTTAATGAGCCGAGATTGCCTCAGTAAGGAAACGGGCCTACAAGCTCAGCCTCATTCTCTCGCGCTGCTCGAATGGCGTGAGGTGCCAGGAATGCATTTTTGCACATCCAAACGCTGCCAAACCGTCAAAGTGTTTGGAGAACCCTGACATGTTCCAAACAGCTATTAATGCGAGCATAAATCTGAAAAACAACCTGTTTATACATCCGTAATTCAAGCAAATGCATTACATCTCCACGTACAATAGGGACACACACACAGCGTGTGAGGTTACATAACGCATGTCAAAGACACATTTTGAGCACTTCTGGCCATTAAAAGATCATTAATTTCAGTTAGAACTGTGAAACATGGTCCTTACTGGAAGAGGAAGGTCTAGAGTCCCAGTAAAATCACATGAGCTGAACACAACTGCCAACGTCTTTGCATTATTTCATCTATTAAAGGGCCCGTCTCATCAAAAAAATGCATCTCCATGACTTTATTCCAAATAAAAGTTTGATAAAGCAGGTAAACATGGTTTCAAACATACTGTTCACTTCCACAGCCCCATATACTTTATGGAAACTAAGATGCAAAACTAGTCGATTTAACTTATTTGTATCTGTGATGTCACAAAAGCCAACACATGTTTAAATTCCCCGCCTGCAACAGTTCATGCTGTTCATGCTGAAGTTATAAGGGGTGTTTTCTTCAGTCTAGGGTGATTTTTGATCACATGGCAACCAATCTGGAGAAAAAATATATAAAATAATTAATAAATAAAAGGATATGGACCCTTTAAGGCTAAGAATGAAACAGTAAACATAATATATGCTTTAAAAGTGGCAGGAAACGAATCCCAGCCCATAGCCGTGCACTTTCAGTGAAATGTGAGGTCCAAACTGAAGTTTTCTATTCTCACCACTGGACAGACTTGGCAAGTCTCCACCGGTGTTAATTGATCTCTTGTGTCTAAAAACATGCTTCATTAACTGCACACAGACTCGCTGTGGTAGTGTGAGCTTTCCCCGTGTGGCAGCCCCCCGTCCCCCCAGCATTGTTCCCCTCTCCTCAGGCCCTCCGAGCTGGCTTTGGGATTAACCAGGTGGATAATAGTGGCTTTAAAGTAATCCGTGTAAACCCTCGCTCCTTTTTTTCCCACTCTCTCTCTTTCCCTCTCTCCTGGGGAGCGCTTTAAATAGTTAACGGTCAGGTTCAAAGCGAGGTGTAAACCACACAAACACACACACACACACACACACACACTCAGAGTGGAGGGAGCGTGGGACGAGCACATCCACATGTGTGGTTTACCCATATCCCACCGCCATCCACTCTCTCTGTACAGCCACACAGCAGCTTCACTCCCTTCCTTTTCTGTCTTTTAAACGATGAACTGAGAGAAATCTCCTCTGATTCCACTGATAGAATTCTTCAGGCTTTACTTTCAGATCTCAAAACAAGGCAGGATTTCTCCAGAAACTGCACAAGCAGCGCAGTATCTCAGAGCTCCTTTTCTCATTAACACTGAAGGGAAGCGTGCGTTCCTCCGAATGTTCAGTGTTTCCTCTGAGCGCACCTCTGAAGAGTGAAGGAATGCTTCAGGAAAGCAAAACAGAACTGCGTTGAATTACACAAGACTATTCAGGACGCGTTCAGAAACACTGAATCAGAAATGTATACACAATGAGAGAGAGGGAGAGAGAGAGAGAGAGAGAGAGAGAGACAGATAGAGGGAGAGAGAGTGAGAGACAGAGAGAGAGAGACAGATAGAGGGAGAGCGAGGGGGGGGAGTGAGAGAGAGAGAGAGGGAGCGAGAGAGAGGGAGAGGGAGAGAGAGGGAGAGAGAG
>JBBPDB010000001.1:24895954-24909229 GCA_037974465.1 Brachypetersius altus
TTTACCTTAGGAGCTGTTTTTAGGGCTAAGATGTTTTGTGAATCATTTTTATCTTTACTGAGATTTAATCCTAAATTCTAAGTAAATGCCATAATTCTAAGATTTTTCTTAGAATTACGTCACTAGGAGCAACTTTTAAGAAGCTTTGTGAATACGGGCCCATGTCTTTGCACTGGCTCCCAGTTCAGTGCAGAAGTGATTTCAAAATATTACTCATTGTGTACAAGTCACTGGTTAAGTCTACCTCTGATATGTTTAATGTATTTAATCCTGATGGGTCTCTTATGGGGGTTTTCCACTGACTGGTACCATTTACATTTACGGCATTTATCAGACGTTTTTATCCAAAGCGACTTCTATTCTAACTACAGGGGGCAGTCTCTCCCTGGAGCAACTTGTGGTTAAGGGTCTTGCTCAGGAACCCAGTGGTGGCGCTGAAGGTAGGATTTGAACCCATGACCTCTTGCTGGTTTGTTTACCTCAGATTAGAGTGCTCCGCTCGGGCTGCTGCTCAGAATGCTTGGTCGCTATAGCAACCAGTTGTTGTGGAAAACTGAAGGTCCGAAACCAAACTGAACTGAGTAGAATCGAACTGAACGGAACTGAGCTGGTACCAGTCAGTAGAGAACCCCCTTTAGATCTGCAGGAGCTGCTCAGCTAGTGGTAAAAAAGTCTGAAACTAAACCTGGTGAAACGGTGTTTATCCACTATACTGTCCAACAAACTGATCAACAGTATCAAATCTGCACCAACTGTAGCTTTAAAAACTGGCTAAAAACAGCCCTGCTCTCCTCCACCTTCTTTTAAATATCTCAACTTCCATCCTATGTATTATTTTATTTATTTTAATAATTAATTTTCCTACTTCCTACTATTTCTATCCTTTATTATAATCCTGAAAAGCACATTAAAGGACATGTGTGTATGATAATGGGCTTTATAAATCAACTTGATTTCTGAACCCAGAGTAGTGTTAGGCATTAAAAAAGCTTCGAACATTCTCTAATGTCTATATTGGTCAATTACACTACACTTAGACCCCATGGTGAACATTTAATTACACTAAAAGAGCCTGTTTTACTAAAATGAGTCACCTCCTGTTGCTCATATGTAGATTTCCAACACCTGTTATTTTCAGAGCAGTTACTCAGCCAAGGTGCCTTGACCACTCATCTTCTCAGAATGCACGACTCAGGTCCTGCGCCTGGCTCTCAGAACATTAAAAACACAAAGCATTACTTTCTACTGGTGGCAGGCCTGTGATTCAGACTCCAAAAATGTTCACAGAGGACGTATCAAAGCAAACATGTGCACGGCAACTGTGCACTCTAGACAGAAGCCTTGGATTAATTACAAAACAAAGACTGCAGAGAATACAGCATGTGACCATGAACACACATCGCTCGAGTTCTTCCTAAGGACGGATAAAACAACATTTCAGACTGTGTGGTGTCGACCATTAACAGCCTGTGCAGGGCTACAGTGTCTCCTCTGAAATGTCTAGTAAAATCGAATATGTTACAGAGCTTTGGGGAGCCATTACAAATAACTCAAACTGGCTAAACTAGCACTTAATGCACCGTTTGGGGATTACAGGGCCAGGGCTGTAGAAGTGAACATGGAGAATACAGTGACAAGATAAAGCCATGCTTGTTAACAGTCAATGTCCAGTGAAATTATGACACTGCCAGACAACATCAGACTTGGAAAAGGGTTCAAGCCGCAACCAGTCAAAGGAGTCGGCACAGGATGGAGCGTTCAAAGGATGCTTAAGAAAACAACAGCATTCAAAACAGGTATTTCTCTGGGGAGTACTTTCAAAATGATTACGGCAAACATGGAATGCTGTCAAAAGCAGAGGCTTAAGCCGCTCCATGGGTTGATGAATAAGCTTTGAGAAGAATATGGATGAGTGGTAAGGGGAGGCATGCAGCATTGCTTCAATCTGTCACGCTATGTGTACCAGTAGTCATTGTTAGTGGAGTCCAATGACTCATAGACCAAATTGGATTTTTATGGTCTTACATAAAGCCAAAAGAAAATACATTATTCACTCAAAATTTCTGGACTGTTTTCTTTTTTTTTTGCTGCAAATGGCAAGAGTTACTACATCTTTCCTCGAAGCACACCCGTGTTGTTTTTCCCTGGTTTTACATGTTTTGGTTCATACCTCCCTCAGTTATGGGTCCTCCAAGCCCCCCGCCTGAAAGAACCAGGGGATAACGTTTTCATAAATGACAGGCAGGGGGGGTCGGCTGTTATACTATGTCTTATTCTGTTGCCTTATCAAAACACATTCAATTTGAGCTCCTGTCATCTGCTTGGATATACGTCTCAAACTACAACTAACATCAGCTAAAGCATCTGTGGCAATAATATGTTACTGGCACATCCAAGAATACATCACGGAAATTAAATAGCCGGTGTTTCTTTACAGTGTTTCATATAGTAGCAATCAGTCACATATGGCCACATGCGCTCGTCAGCTCTAAAGCATAGTTCCTGCCATAAATCGCAGCAATAATAAACGGATGTGCCCAATATCTATTGAAAACAAAATAGCTTAACTAAAAAAATAAGCAAATCCTCAAATGGGACGTTCTTTAATGCAAGAGGTCTAGAAACGACCAGTTACAGCCAATTGACCATGTTAGGAAATAAACAGCTCATTTAAGAACTAGCCCAAGTGTTGATTATGTTGATGAAATACCCAATAAAAAATGCTTTAATAGATTAAAAAAATAGACCCCGAGATTCCCAGGTTCCCACGACCTTAGTAAGGATTAAGCGGTTACAGAAAATGAATGAATGAATGAATTTTAAATAAATAATATTTTTATCCTGGGAACCCCATAGATAGGAGAGGCTGTGAGTCCTGCTGCATTTTCATTCATTCGTGTTTTCTGTGATTCCCCACAGACTGTGGGGGTGTTGAAAGACTTACACAGGTGTATGGGGCAGTCTGGTGGTTGGAGGTTTGGGTGTGTGGGTTCTTGTCTTCGTGTCGATCGCTTGTCTCTCGGTGGGTCGCCTGCGGCCAGGCTGGCGCTGGGTGGATTCGCTGCCAGACCGGACAGGGGTCAACACCCTGGACGTCCCGGTGCGGATATACACCTGCTCTGGGGCGACCTCCTCACATCGTGCTCCCTGGAAGCCTGAGCGACACACACAGGTGTGGGGGCGGCTGCAGGAGCCTCGGTTCTGACAGGGCGGCTGGCAATCCGCTGTGGAGACAAAAAATGTGAGTAATGTCATTACATCCAACCATTGATCACAGATCTTTGTGGCTCAAATTTCGAAAATAGATTTACAAATGTCATGACATGCTTTCTGTGACCTGGCAAATCACATATCCTTGGTTCTAATAGTGCTGTGGACAGTCTCTTTGTTGTCGTTTTTAAAACAATGTTGACTGCTCATCCAATTAAGAGCAATACATTGAATGTTAACATAGGAATTGCATAATATGCACAAGATGTGGTTTGTAGCCTGACACAAAATATTTAAAATGATTAAAGGGAAAGTGGATCCATTGCAACATCCCCTTGTTACAGATAAATCTGCATGCTGTAATGGTGCCTCGCTAGTCTCCAGAGTGACATTTTCAGGTTTAAAAACTGGAAGAACTCTCTTCTGATAATGTATTTTGAAGGTGTGAGCACATTTGATAAAACGCCAGCTTGGCTATATTTATTAGCCTATAGCTCAGTTGGCTTGCAGTGTGGTTGACACCACAGGGACTCCTATGGTTGCTTGCTCGCTATTGTGAGAGAACACTGATGAATGAAAACGAAATACAAAATCACGAATATTCAGAAACAGATAATATTCCCTTTTTGCCCTGGATAGTATTTTCAACAGTAATGCAACCTTACTTTAGTGTAACGTACACAAGGTCTGGCTCCCAATACGGCCCGTATTGGAAAAGCCCACAAAACACACCACCACATAATTACATGTTCTTCTGTATTTACACTTTCCAGTCATTCTTACAGCAAGCCTTAGGGTGCATCCATTTAATCACAGCAAGACAAGTCGTTAAAAAAGACAGCTTCATTCATTTTCTGAGAGGAAAACCTAAACATCTCAGATTCTCAAAAACAAAGTCAGAAAGCAAACAGCAGATCCCTTACAGTGAAGAAATCCACATTTCAATGCACCAAGTCAAACACAACACTACATATTTCAATTTACTTGACACGTTATATACCACGGGCACATGTTTGCTAAATAAATTCAGATCAGGTCCACACTCCACAATCAGTGATTGATGGACAGGCAATATTTATCAATCGTCTGAGAACACAGTCAGTGTGAGGTAATTCCATGGTCATGGATGGCTGAAAAACAATCCGCACCCCCCGCGAGTGGCCCCCTGGCTACTCTAACAGCATCCAGAGGGGCATGTGGCATGCAACACAAACCAAACAAGCCTCTCCGTCTTGTCACAGGGCTGTATGTACTGGATGGCAACCCAGAATATATGGCATTGTCCTCAAACAGTAAATCAGGCCGCTGCTCTCTAGCGGCTAAAGCAAACAGCGGCGCTCTGTCAACAGCGCTGGAATGCTATTGACACAGATGCTGGGGACACTTGACAGATTGCAAGCAGAAAAGCTTCCTCTGGCTATTCTGGCAGAGAGCTGGGGGGCAGAGTGGCTGCATGGCCCACTAACTGGGTGAACTGCTGCGTTTCCTGTTATTGTGATGCTTGAACGCAAAGTTGTCTTGTTCTGGATAGCAGTACCTAGAAGTGACATCACACAGTCCGTAGGTCTGCTCTGTTGGATGGGGCTGTCAGACAGCCTTTCGCTAACTGTTAGAGTGGTTTTCACCATTTCTGTTAGTACAGCAAGGACAAAACACCATATTGCTATAATGACGAATGCTGATATTCCAACACATTAAACACATTCGAATCCTGGACGTAGTTAAAGACTAACTTTGTGATTTTTTTTCTCCTTTTTTCTGAAGATGCTGAATTCAAGGGGTTATGATTCTAGGAATTATAGAAGATTTGCCTTAAAGACACTGAAATGTTATTTAAAAAACAGTCAAGCCAATCAGTGATGTATATAATCAGAACTTTTAAATACATAAAATCGTAAGAATTAAAAATGATCTCCTCAGCATGAACTGTCCAGTTACATTCACACCCATCATCATGAAGTGCTTTAAGAAGCTTGTCATGACGAACCTAAGGACCTAGCTGCCCTCCTCACTGGACAGTTATGTGAGAAAACCCTGAGTAGATCAGCATTCAACACAATAATTCATCAATTTCTGATAAGAAAGCTGAGATTGCTGATCCCCTGATACCTCCTTCTGCAACTGTATCTTGGACTTCCTGACCGGTAGGCCTCAGTCAGTCAGGATCGGGAGCAACGTCTCCGGCTCCTCTACACTGAGCACGGGTCTCTGACTCATGACCGTGGAGCAATTCACAGCTCAAACCACATCATCGAGTTCACTGATGACACATCCTTGGTTAGTTTGATCATTATGGACAACAAGGTGGCCTACAGAGAGGTGGTATAATGACTAATGGAGTGGTGCAGAGCCAAAAACCTTTATCGTTATGTGGGCAAAACAAAAGAGATGGTTGTTGACTTCAGGAGAGCACACCGTAATCACTCTCCTCCGATGGCTCGTCTGTGGAGTTCCTTGGTGTTCACATCATGGAGAACCTCACGTAGACCATCGACACCAAGAAAGCCAGGCAAAGAAAGTCAAGACATCCCATCAGCGTCCCTACATCCCGTAGAAACCGAGGAGAGCTCAGTTCTCTCCATCCTCACCAAGTTCTACAGAAAGACTGTTCTTGATCGGCTGCATCTTTATTTGAGAATTGTACCACCTCAGACCACAAGAATTAAAAGGACAATTGAAAAGATCATTTGGGGCTCTCTCCCTGCTGACACAGACATCTACACAACATCTACTCCAGCATTGTGGATGGCCCCATACACCCCTCCCACACTGTCTTCTCCCTCCTGTAGTCTGACAAAAGGTTCTGTAGCACACAGGCCTTCGCTGCTAGGGTGGCCTAGTCGGTAGGGTACATGCCTCCGGACCAAGAAGTCATGGAATCCTACCTTCAGCACCATCACTGGGTTCCTGAGTAAGATCCCTAACCCCAAGTTGCTCCAGTGAGACTGCCCCCCCTGTATTTAGGGAATGGACGTCGCTTTGGATAAAAGCATCTGCTAAACAGAACTGAACTGTTTCTTTCCCCTAAACACACATGGACAAGCACACTGTTGCCGAACTGCCACTGTCCATAAAGCCAAGCAAGGCAAGTTTATTTATGTAGCACACCCAATGGCTTTTACAGAGAAACAAGCATGAGGTAAAGTAAGCAGTAAAAGAAAGCAAAATGTTCAGTATAGGAAACTAAAAAGGATTTTCAATAAATTAAGGTAGTAAGGAAAGGAACTTTAATGAATATTTTAACAGAGAAAAGTGCATTTGTCCAAATATTACAAGGATAAAAGTAGAGCCAGTTGGGGCAGATCTGATCTCCATGGGGCGCTGGTTCCAGCAGTGAGCAACAGTGCCATCTCACCCTGTTTAGTTTCAGCACTGGGCACCAGTAGCTGACCAGCCCCTGCTGATCTAAGAGATCTACCAGGCTGATATTCATTAGATACTGAGACATTACAGAGATATTTAGGGCCCAGAACGCTGAGTCACATGTAAACAATGAGTAATGCTCTGATGTTTTTCTGTGTCTGATTGGAAGCCAGTGTAAAGACCTGGGGACTGGAGTAATATGTTCTCTTTCTTGGTTTTTGTTAGAATTCTAACAGTAGTAAGACTACACCAAGAGATTTGGCCTCTATTGTAGTCTTTGCTGTCTGATTCCAACCAGGAAAGAAAGCTACAAAAAGGTAAGAAAGCTGTCTTCACTTCACTGAGGGAAATCTTCTTGCGTCCTTTTCAGGGCAAAAACATAATGAGCCTATAGGACACCAAAAAGATTTTTTTTCTGCACAGCAATGGACAATCTGCTATGAATAAACAAACGTACATGACACCATTTAGTTTGTTTAAATAAAGTAACATTTTTACCCCCTTGATGCTACATTGTTGACAGTTTTTACACGTTCATTTGTCATTTGTTTTTGTTGGGACATCAGGTGATTGGTCTAAATGCTCATAGCACACAACAAAACGTTCAATATTTAGTCTGAGGCTGATAGGCATGCGTTCAACTTCTGCAAAAATGCAAAAATAACTGTAATAATGTTATCATGACGACCCTCAGTCATCAATTTATTGTGCAGGTCTAACTCAAAGTGTCATAATGCACTGAAAATTGGGGTGCCTACCAGCCCAACACCACCAACAGTAGCCACAGGTTACAAATCACAACCATACAACCACAGAACCATGCAAACAGTTCAGAGTGCAAATTACACCTAAAAAGGCAGTTAGACAGTTAATTTAATTCCTAACACACACATGTAATTCTAGTGATATCATTTTATGAAACATTTTTATTTCTTGCCATTTCCTTTATTTTTGGCCAAGCGTGACCTTAACCATTGACCAACAACTCAAATACCTATTTATTTATCAGAATTTAGGTATTTTCATTTTAACAGGCATCTGGTGGCATCATTTAGTCAAAGTAGAAATTTACTTCTTCAATGTAAATATTTATTCTGTGCATACAACACAATTCATGCGGTGCTTTATTTAACGTTGTGTACGGCAGTAAATGTATAATCCATCATCTGAACCACGGCAGAATCCAACAATACGTATTTAGGAAGCTCCCCACTTCTATGTATACATTCGTGATTAAAAAGGGCCCAAAGCCAGAGCGCAAGCGCATTCTTCTGCTTTATGCCGCACTCAGTTCTATATAAAGGAAAGCAACATGCTCACAGCCATCATTTAACTCTAAAAGAAAGGAAAAGCTCACAGTCTGAGGCTTGCTGGCAGATTTATATAACCTACGTATGTAAATGTGTTGTCCAGAAGGGGATAAATTAAGATGTGCTCTGTTTGGGAAGCAGTACATTCTGCCCAGCTAGACAGTTTTCCTAGTATTTCCTAGTATTCCAGCCTAATGAAAGACAAAGGAGCCTTAATATGTCTTAATTCTTACACATTCAATGCATTTTAAGGTTTAATTATTTTGTATTTGGCAAGTTACCATGCATACCACTTTAATATCTTTGGCCAGTCGTACCTCCACTGATTCCCTGTAATTTTGCACTGCTCCCTTGTTCACAGTGCATGTGTAAATTTGGCAGGACTTTGGTGAATTAACTAGGCTCTGAGAGCCAGATACAATACCAGTGAAATGTTAATTATGTTTCTTCAGTATGGGCGTTTTTTTCCCTTTGCAGACAGCCAGCCACTACCCAAAATCCTATAACTAAAAATAGCTGTGACACTTGAAGCTCTGTAAATGTAGTTTTTTTTATGTGGTTTTACTGTGCCGTCACTCCTTCGTGAGTGGGTCTCCACGCCCAGCTCGGCCTACTAACGTTGCATTAATTGCTGTCGTGCTGATTTGTCTTGCACATCATTAAAACTAATTGCTTCGCATTCCTTTCGCTGCACAAAAATGTGCTTTAATTGTCGCATTGGGGTATAATAAAAAACAACATTTGTAAAGGAAAAATGAAATGGGAAACATTCTCTGCATAGCCACTGTCACAATAATTACGGCGGGGACAGAGAGTCCAGTCATGGGTGGAGAGGCGAAGAGATGCACTGGTCCAAAGAGTGAGCATGATGCAGACTCAGACTCCATTTCTTCTCATTTACGACGCAGTGGCCCTGTTCATCAGTGGAATGAGTGGCATGCTTTCTCATGGCCACCATTATTTTGATTTCATTTCATTATTCTTGCTCTGGAGGAAACAGGGGCGTCTGCAAGAACACAAAGCTGCCATCATTCAATTGTGAATAAAAGCTAATAGGGGACAAGTAAACAAATGAGATGTTTGTTTTTTAGCTCATTCAGAGAATTCACTGTTCCTGTCAGAGAACAATGAGAAAGGCCTGTTGAAAAGCACGGCTTATTAAACAATCAAGGGGTTTGGAACCTTAAAGTGCTCAACCGAAAACGAGAACTGACCCAAACAGTTAGCAACGGAACTCATGCTTCTAGTTATAGATCATTTTCCCAGAACTGTCGCAATACACTATCTGGACAAAAGTATTGGGACGTCTGACCATTGCACCAACAGAGACTTTAATGTCACTGCATTCAAATCCATAGACTTTAATATGGAGATGGTCCCCATTAGCAGCTATAACAGCTTCCACTCTTCCTGGAAGGATTTCCACAAGATTCTGGAGTTTCTGTTGAAATTTGTGTCCATTCATTCTGTAGAGCATTTATGAGGTCAGACACTGATGTTGGGCAAGAAGGTCTGGATCACAATCTCCGTTCCTGTTCATCCTAAAGGTGCTGGATGGGGTTGAGGTCAGGGCTCTGTGTGGCCAGTCAAGTTCTTCCACACTGAACTCCTCCAACATGTCTTTATGCTCGCTTTGTGCACTGGGACACAGTCCTGCTGTGTCACACACAACATGGTGCTGCCCAGAATGTCTTGGTGTGCTGTGGCATTAAGATTGTCCTTCAACAAGTGTGTCCCAAAACTTTTCTCCATATCGCGTATCACAGATAAGCCTACACCACTTAATTTGTATATAGCATAGTGTATTTGTACAGAGTATTTTTCAGAGTTCTATTTTGTCTCAGTGTGAAATAGCAATTGGTTGCTATTTAGCATGTCTTTTGGCAGAAAAGAAACAAAGCACTGCACTTTTCTGTGAACCCTTTCCTGTGTCACGAAACACACACACTTGTTTATAAACAAGCAATGCTCTTCAGTGTGTAAATTGATGAATAAGCTATGCTATCTTGTTTAGCTTAGCATTGGCTGTGCTGGAAGTAAAACAGCATGCTTTTCTGGGGAAAAGAGGGACAGACCTGTTGCAGACAGCTACAGGTCAACCACAGGACAGAACTCAAGCACAGTTAACATTAACCTCTCTCCAGAAAATGCCCAGAGGGGATCGGCAATTAAACGTACAGTAGATCTCTCACGAAAGAGGAGGAAGGAGGGCTGGACAGCACCTACAATACATGGCCACTGCTTCACTGTGGCTCAAAGGTTTTCAATCACTAAGAAACCCGAGCTGATTTAACCTAAACATGTGTCTACAGTCACCAGACACAGTAACCAGCCCAGACAGAGTGTGATGTTTCAGCTTTAAGGTCCACTGAGGGGATTTCCATCCTTTGTAAAGATACTCATCATGAGAAATAATGGCTTTCACCAAAAGAATCGGCAAAGTTTGTCGGGAACCATTGGAAGGCCAAGCGTTACGGACCTTGCGGGCTTCATTAGGGAATAAGAATCAAGCTTAAACTGGCTAATGTGTGCGTGTACAAAAAGAGCAGCTCTGCTATTTGCTCAAAACCCTTTTTAATATAGTGTGAATATTTCATAACGGAGCAACAGAAGTGGTTCAGAATTACTTTTTACAACAAAAAAAGACTTAGGTTTAGATCATTTTTCCTGAGAAGGTATGATTTTGCAGATAAAGGTTTTGTTATGACAGCGATTATATGTTGCTTTCAGATAAAACAAATAAAATGGCTGTATTTACGAAGCAGACACATTATTTTCATAGATGGTGCCACATAATTCATAGTAGGTTGAGTAGCAAAGTCTTAAGACTAATAACTAATAGGCCTTGGGTTCAAGGGGTTAGAATCTCATGGAGGGCTGTTGGATTTTTTCCGAATGGCTGAGATTAATCGCGGTGGAAAATGTGTAGTAAGACACTATATAAAGTATGTCACCATGAAGGCTTCATTCCCACGTGTAATGAAAATGTAATGAACAGCGATGATTGGATTTCACAACATCGCTTCAGTTTCAGCCTCTCTGTTTCTCTGTAGGTCTACTAAGAGCCTAATGCCATAGTTCATCATTTGAACTCTACGCTGCCCTGAAAGCTGGTTGGAAATCTAATCTTACAGAAACCTCCGTCTGACCCATGACACGGGGAACCCAACATTACCTCTGTCTATTAGCGGAACATTAATCTGACAGGGTGATGAAACGCGTTGAGGGAGAAGTTAGTTTAACAGACTCTTTCCTGATGGTTAATCACCGTGTCTGGTGTGTAAACCAGACCCCACAAACCTCCAGAGCAGCGACCTCAGGACAACGCCAGGCAATACAAACGATCTGCATCAGGGAATGAGGTGGAATCATGTCTGTAATTTATGACTGTATTGTGATGTTGCTAACAAAGGAAGCATGAGTTGAAGTGAATTCCAGTGATTTTTTTAATATAATTGAGACAACTGAGCAACTGAGAGTGGCTCGATATTACTGAAATGGATTCACTCTTTACAGTTTAATTTTTGAGTACTTAACTCTCTGCTGCTATCACTACGAAACACAACATACTTAAAAAGTGCTTAATTTACCCCTGAAAATACACCAAATCCCTTCATTTGAAGGAAGTGGTCGTTAATTTCTTAGTTCCTTAATTTTACCTTAAAATTAGGTGTAAGGCATGAGTGTGAAACCCCTTAATCTTAAATTTAAGGTGTTCATTCAGGAGGTTCAATTCTTTAAGGGGCAAATTTGAAAAAGTGAGGGGGAAATTCAGTATTTTTCCATTTAATCAGACTTAAACTGTATTTTTCCTTTAATTTTCCTTAATTTCTATGGGGAATTAAGGTGAAACTTAAGGTAATTTTAAGGGGGTAAAATTAAGGCATTTGGTTTCATAGTGTATACAACAGCATCTGTCATAACACTATTATTAATTCAGACTAGATCGGTTGCTACTGTCAACTGTACCATATGTGGTCTCGTGTTTTCTTATCTGGTTGTTTTGTTGCTCTTGTGTTGTTTTTGCACCTGATCTAAACCACTAAAGAACCTGCATATTGTTTCGTTTTCACGTTTTTATATTTGATGTTGATGATAAATTAGTGGTATAACTAAAAAAAAAATTATAAACAAAGGTTTGGAATGAAATTCACTTTTGGAACGTTAGGGCCCGAATTTGCAGTTTAATTTGGTGATAAACTGAAATATACTGTGGCTGTGATCCATTAATGTTGATCCATAAAATGTTAGTGAAATAAACGCATAATCTACAGGTTGGAAGCGAGAGTAAGAAACCAGCCACCCTGGTCTGTCCTGCTAATTGAAAGCATGTCAGCAGTGCGCTGAGCGTAACAATGGCCTCTTGCTATGGTGTGTATTAATTTCAGGCTCTGTCTGATGGCCCATAAAACTCTCCAGTCTGTCAGAAAGAGTTATGCCCCGACGCTGTGAACTGTGTAACCCCTCTACTAACCCACCCAGGCCTAGTAAAGAACTGAAAGGGCTCTACAACTGTCTATGTAGCGAACTGATATAGGCGTGTTCTACAGTGGTTATCCCCAAAACTTCTAATATCTAATATTCAGTGGGTTTCAGTCGGGACCATGAAATGGCTGTTCTAATGGCGCAGTGGTAAATTTGTCAACCCTTAGCATGTGTTAAGCTCAGTAATTCACTCTACTTTGGTTTTCTTCATCATATGTTGAAGCACTACAGCTGGATGGCACATGGTGATGTGTGTAGAAGCTGTTAAAATTGGGTTTAGCTTCTCTTCACTCTCCCAAACACACACACACACTGAGGTCATGATCCCAGATTTGACAGGTTCTAACTGAGAACGTATTGCCAGTATGCTCTTTCAACTTAGTCGGTTTCAACCAAGCTACAAATGTACAGTTAGCAAAGGCCTTGATAAGATAAGACAGGAAAAGGTAAGAAAAGACAAGATAAGATGAGATAGAACAAGACTGCTCTTTATAAGTTCAATTTAAAATTTTCATTTAGTTTGCAATTAGAGAAATCATTCTGAAAAATTGGGTTTCTGTGAATCTCTACCCCCGTGATTCTCTAAAATTCTCCTTTTTATGATAACTCTTAGCACTTACTCACTGTAATGCTGTATTGCTGATTGATCCAGTACATTCAACCAAAACCAGGCTTTTATACTAAAAACAAACATAAAGGCCATCATTTATAGTATTTGGACTAGGGCTGTAAAGCGATTAATTAAAATTAACTAGTTAATCGCAAATCTGGAAAAAAATAATCACAATGAATCGCAATTCTATGTCAACCAAATATATAATATATAATGAACTCAGTCATCAATTTTACAAAGAAGGCTTTGTTTATTTGTTTTTTCCCCAACTCTGTCACACTTTTAAAAGCTGTG
>JBBPDB010000001.1:24944270-24955844 GCA_037974465.1 Brachypetersius altus
GGAGACTTCACATTTCACTTCAGATCAGTGTTAAGACTGAACATTGGACCCTGGCGTTTTCTTGGTTAGGAATCTTCCAGTCGCCTTTTTATTGAATTTGAAGGGATGAGTTGACCTGAACTAACTTCTAATGGTTTCAGATTTTCTTAATTTGTCAAAGGTGCACAAACTGACAACAAATTAGTAGGACATATCTCAAAACTCTTTAAAAATCTTCCCCAAGAGGAAGTCACATACTCCACATACCAAGAATGAACCTGACCACATTTTTTTTAGAAGGAAGTGCTTTCCTATTTGAATGCAGAAATGTGATTGCTATGACTGGCAGACAGAAGCGGGGCAGATAGGAGCGGGGCAGACAGGATCCTCGCGAACAGCAGCCGAGCTACCAGGAGCTGAGCTAACAAGAGCTAAGCTAACTGTAGCTGAGCTAATAGCAGCTGAGCTAACAGCCTCTCCGGTCAGTGCAGGACCAAGCGGACGGCGACCAAGCGGACTCTCACCCGTGGCCGAGTCTGAGACGTAGGCGTCCACGAGGTGTCCCGCCTCCATCCTGCTCTCTGACTTTCCGCCGCACCGCAACTTGCTACCCGGACACCGACATCCCGTCGGCTCTTCAGCGAGCCCGGTCCCACTAACCCCATACCGGCTGCCGTCCTCCGGCAAAACCACGCTCACGACCGTTGGCTGCCACCACCACATGCTAACCTCCCAGCTGACGTGCTGGGAGGCCCCCGTGTCTCTCGGGTCGCCCCAAGAGTCCTTTTGTTGTTGGCTTTGTAGATCTGTTCATCTGTCACGGGTGGAGCTGCTAAGCTCCATCCCTGAGCTACCTTGGAATGTGCAGAGACAGGCTGTACGCCAAGGATCTTTATTAAACAAAACCAGAACAGGAACATAAACAGGCTTGTGGGCCTCCAGGAATAACTTGGTACGTGACAACAGACAGAGAACATAAGGTGCTCTAAATGCAATGGACAGATAACTGGAAAGAAACATACAGAGGACTTAAATACGCCAGGACTAACACAAAACAGATGCAAACCCCAATCACCTGACACATTAACCGAACACAGCTGACTCGGAAAAGCACATGACACGTGACACAAGCAAAAACCAGAAACATCAAAATAAAAGCCCCAAAACCCCACAGAACCATAACCCCATACAAAACAAAAAAGCAGCGGCCTCTACCGGCCGCTGACCAACCCTAACATTATTGTAACTTTATCAACCTTTAGACATTTTTCGTTCTGGCTCTAGTGAACCTATTCCTTTTTTTAATATATAATACTACTAATGGTAAATAATACTGTAATGGTAAATCTCAAAAAAGTAAATATGTTTCAGGCTGAAAATGTCTCCATAAATGTCTCAACATATTCCTAACCATTTTGTCTAACAGCTTTCTGTGTGGTAGTTTTAGAAGACATTAAAAACTTGGGACACCTGGTTCCTATTACCACTGCTGTAAACAATTTGACTCAATTAGTAGCTCTAGAACTAAGCATTTCACATCAGACCACTCTGAATGACTTGTTTACATCTTAACCATTTAATAGAAAAAAAATTGTAACCACTGGACGACATTTGGGGCAAACATGATTTAAACAAACATTAACATAATGCCATAGCAAAAACTGAAGAAGCAAATTTCAGATGCTAAACATGGCTTAACTGAACAATTGCATTTGGGATCTATGTGCAAATTTGATTCTTTGCTAGAAGAGTCACTTCAAAAAAAAAAAAAAAAACTGAGATGAAAGTATGGCCCACATATTGATCATCATGAACGCATATACACACTCCAAATGTACCTCCATCAGGCAGCGAGTCATTGAAGACACCCTCGTTGGCCTCACAGCTGCTCCCGTCCCCCCCACACACTCGGCAGCGGTCTTCTCGCACGTCCGAGCCAAGGATTTTATCACACCCCACGTGCTGCACATCCAAATACAAACACACAAACACACACACATACACACACAGGTCAAGTCAAGTGAGAGTAAATTGCTGTTTATAATCTGTACAATTACACTGTAAATACTAGAAATGTGCAAGATTTATTGCGTCCATTCTGGCTGCACACAGACACGAAGACATAAAGTAGATTAATGGACTAAGAATGGATGTGTCTAGCTTTTTTGCACAAGTTCTCTCAAAACACACACATATTTATGCGCACACACATAGTGCATTGTTATCATGCTTATCAGAATCAGAGAACTTTATTTATCCCGGAGACAATTGTTCAAATATATGTATACTGAGAGTCTGGACATTACACATACTCACATGGTCCTGACAAAACCATGATAACTTTAATGGCAAGCTGTTAACTGCTTTGACATGTAATAAGGGACCCATTTGATTCAAATAGCCGCATTCAGATTATCTACTGATGTTCAATTCATCAACAAACTACCCAGTGAAACTAAGGTGACTCTCAATTGCATTAAGGTTAGATATTAGGTGTTAAACTAAGGCTAAGTTTACGCCTTAGTTTAAAACCTAATAGAGTTTAAAGGGCAATTAGGTTGAATTTAACAAATATTTAGCTTTTAGTTTAATGTAATTTTAATGTAATCTAAGCATCTACAGTGGAATATCCTACTACCGTTAAAATGAAATCAGTGTAATTAAATCTAGAAGCAGGACGGGGCCAAGCAACTGGTGCAAAGTGAATCCGTTTTGAAACATTTGCCTAGAAACCTATCAGCAAACAGTTAACTTAAGGTCCAAAACTCAATTTGCACTTTAATTTTTTCAGTTTTCCCCTTAGTGACTTTGTGCAGGGGACGCTCACGCCTCATAGAAAGAAGGTCCTGGGATCATTTCCTGACTGGATGACTGAGGGTCCTTTCTGTGTGGTCCTTTCTTTGTGCACGATTTCCCCATGTCCGCATGGGTTTCCTCCAGGAGTTTGAGTTTCCTCCCACAGTTCATAGACGTGCACGTCAGGGAAATCATAAATGCTAAGTTGCCCCAAGGTGTGTATCTAAGTGATGGACTGGAGACTTGTTCAGGGTGTTTCTCTGCCTTTTGCTTTATTACAGCCAGGACAGTATCCTGGATCCCCCACAAACCTACTAGGCTCAGATAATGAACTGGCGACTGTAGGCGACTGGCCTACATTCCATGACCCTTAAAACCTGTGCCCCACTTCTTGGTTGCTGCGGTAAGTCGGTGGACACTAACTGCAGTAAGTGGGCCCTTCGGCTGAGCTGGAGCAGGCAGCTCCAGCGGATTTGGAACATGTGTCTCCCAATGCTGAACTCGGCGCCATATGCTTCAAAGCCTTTCCCCGAAGCTGGCCCGAATCAAAGGCGTATTGTTTGGGAGCACGGCCACTGCGAGGCTGCAAACAGGCCGTCAGCTCACTCTCCTGCTGTTCACTTTCTTTTTATACACGCCATAAATAAGAGAAACAGAGGGAAGAGAAGGAGCAGCGGACGTCAAGGAAGGCCATAAATGAGAGGGAGAGAGGGAAGGAAAGAGAGAGAGAAAGAAAGAGAGAGAAAGAAATTGAGAGTGTGGAGAGAAAGGAAGGGAGGGAGAGGCAGAGAGAAAGAGAGATGGAAAAAAATCATTTGCTGTAACCTTGTTCAGCTGCCCACATTTTAGGAAGCCTGCAGTGAGGAGGGTCAAAGAGTTCCCCGAGTTAACAGGGAAGGGTAGAGAGGAGAAGAGAAATAAGGAGAGGAAAAGAGAACAGAACAGAGAGAAAGCGTGAGTATGACTCAGCAGTCATTTTTATGTTTGTGTACAATGTATGTATTCTTATTTCACAAAACTTGCGTATGTGTATCAAGTGTATAGAGTGTAGAGCGTGCAGAGTGTATAGTGTGTACAGAGTGTAGAGCATGTATAGTGTATAGTGTGTTTAGAGTGTAGAACGTGTAGAGTGTATAGTGTTCATAGAGTGTATTGAGTGTATTGTGTGAAGAGCAAGTCTATAGTGTGAATAGAGTGTAATGAGTGTATAGTGTGTACCGAGTGTAGTGCGAGTGTATAGTGTGTATAGAGTGTTGAGTGTGTATAGAGTGTAGAATGTATAGTGTGTAGAACAAGAGTATAGTGTGTGTATAGAGTGCAGAGCGAGGGTATAGTGTGTATAGAGTGTAGCGTGTATAGTGTGTATAGAGTGTAGAGTGTAGACGTGTAAAATGTATAATGTGTATGGAGTGCAGAGTGTGTAGAGTGTATTGTGTGTATAAAGTGTAGAATGTGTAGAGGGTTAGGGTTAGGGTTAGGGGTAGTGCGAGTGTATAGTGTGTACAGAGTGTTGAGTGTGTATAGAGTGTAGAGTGTATAGTGTGTATAGAGTGCAGAGTGTATTGTGTGTATAAAGAGTAGAATGTGTAGAGTGTTAGGGTTAGGGGTAGTGCGAGTGTATAGTGTGTACAGAGTGTTGAGTGTGTATAGAGTGTATAGTGTGTAGAAGGAGAGTATAGTGTGTATAGAGTGTGGAGCGAGGGTATAGTGTGTATAGAGTGTAATTGTGTATAGAGTATAGAGTGAATAGTGTGTAAAATGAGAGTATAGTGTGTATAGTGTGTAGAGCGAGGGTATAGTGTGTATAGAGTGTGGAGCGAGGGTATAGTGCGTATACAGTGTATAGTGTGTATAGAGTGTAGAGTGTATAGTGTGTAGAACGAGAGTATAGTGTGTATAGAGTGTAGAGCATGTAAAATGTATAATGTGTATAGAGTGCAGAGCGTGTAGCGTATTGTGTGTATAAAGTGTAGAATGTGTAGAGTGTATATTGTGTATTGAGTAGTACATGTATTCGTACCGATCCGTCACGGTACATGGGTCACGGTTCGGTACGTGATGTCTTTCGGAGAATACACGGTACGACGGAGCAGACGTGACTGAAGAAATACGGAATCACAGAGAGACCAAAAAGCGCAAGTAAATCATAAACCTGGGTCGTAGTGTGGTGCAATAGTGCCACCTACTGGCGTAACACTTCTGCTGCCTTACACATACATGAAAATATAAGTAAGAGTGTGTGTTTACTGGTTAATACATGGCTGTTTATTTAAAATAAACGAAAACAAACCAAGCCTCATTCTTCAGAACTTTTTGTTGCTCAACTTTGCTGTATCGTGAACTGTACCGAACCGTGACATCTGTGTACCATTACACCCCTAGTATTGAGTGTAGAGTGTATAATGCATCTAGAGTGTGGAGCACGCATTGAGTGTTGAGCATGTATTGAGTGTATACAGTGTAGAGTGTGTAGAGTGTACAGTATATATAGAGTGTACAGTGTGTAGAGTGTATAATGAGTATAAAGTGTAGAGTGTACAGTGTGTATAGTGTGTACAGTGTGTAGAGTGTATAATGTGTATACAGTGTAGAGTGAGTGCATAATGTTTATAGAGTGTGTATAGAGTGTATTGAGTGTATGTGTGTATACAGTGTAGAGTGAGTGTATAGTGTGTATAGAGTGTGGAGCATGTATTAGGTGTATAGTGTGTATAGAGTTTACAGGGTGTACAGTCACACCACTTTACACTCTCTATTAGAAAGCCAAATAAAGACAAGGTAGCAAAGCAAAATATAGTGCAACAAACCACAACACACACAATATTCACATTAGCCTGAAAAACAGTAAGAGAAAGAGAGAGAGAGAGAGAGAGAGAAAAGGAGGGAGGGAGAGAGAGATTCTTGTTCTCTCTTCTAATGAAATCCAGCTCTGCTCCACACAGCTAGAGGAAACTCTAAACAACAGTTGAGATGTTTTGTGGTTTAGCGTTGATCGCTGAGGGAGACAGTGAGGAGCAGATGGAGCCTTACAGTCATCCAAAAACAACAGAGGCAAAGCAGTGTGTGAAACACATACACACACTCACATCTCTCAATAACACGATCAAAATGAACACATGGAACATGCAGCATAAATGGCGCTCCAGAGCTAGGCAATACACAGGAATACAGCCGCTGACATCTGTCTGATGTTGATCTTTGCTGACACTGATGCAATTCCTGTATCATCAATAAATACAACCTAATAAAAACAAAATAAAACTTTCTGAAAATGTGGTTTGTGTCTAGTTTTCAATTTGTTCACTGTATGGTTCCCTTTAGGGAAAATGACCAATTTTTTTATTTTACACAATGTTACTCAGCTGGGAGGGTGAAAGTTAGCATGTGCGTTTACGAAGACAAGTGTCCCAGCTAAACACGGTTGGAAGAGAACTATAATTGCCTGTTATGTCAGTTAAGAGACACATGTGCTAACACCACAGTTATGAGGGGAAGAGGGTGGGCTGTCCTCCTCACCTAGAGAGAGACAGAGAGGCTCTCTTTGATTCTTTTGGTATCTTTTTAAAGGGAGTAGTACCGAATCAAAAGTCAGGTTTAATCATAGCAGCAGGATGCATGGTCTCATCAACTTTATTAATGTGAATGTACTAATTGCATTTATACTGTTTTACAAAGGACATATTACGCAAAACTCATTTTAGACATAATAGGTCTATGGGCTGTACAATATATGTTTGTGTTCTTTAAACAAAATCACTCTCACATAAAGAGATATCACCAGCTTTATTCTTCACAGTTTCTGGCCCTTTCAAAATGAGCTGTTTGATTCAGTTAGTTGAAGATATGCCATTTTGTCTGCCAGTTTTAAGTCGAGTGCTATGGCTACAGGCAAAGGCAAGTCACACATGAAGTGTTGTATTGTTGCTGCAAAGAACAGCACAAATCCCTACACTTTCTGCCAGACAAAGAAAACTGCGTGGTTCCATTTCATTTTCAATGGCCATGTCCCAGCAACAATCCACTTCGTTCCACTTTAAAAAGTTCCACCTTAAGTGTTTATGGTAGAACGGAAAATTTGAATAAGGAGCTAACAATAATTATAAGCTAACTTATAATATCTCGTGGAGGTCCGTGACAAGTCAGCAGATCAGGGACACATACTTTCAAATAACGACTTTTGTGTTTCTATCGCAGTTAAGTATGAAATAGTTTGTTCGTTTTGTTTAGTTTAATTTTGAGCAGCGTAAGGGGTGGGTGGAGCATGGTACGGGTGGGCGTGGCCAGCAACTGCTTATTTGCATGAAAGGGACAGAGCCCTGAAATGGCTTGTTTTGAATGGGACAGGAACTGTCAATAATAAAGCTGGTGATATCTCTTTATGTGAGAGTGATTTTGTGCAAATAACTTCATGAACATGTTTTGTAGCCCATAGACCAATTATAACTTGTTTTTAAAGTAAGTTTTGCATAATATGTTCCCTTTAAATATCAGATGAAACCATGATATACTGAAAAACTAAATTTTATCAATGACACTTTATCATGTCTGGTCGGTCTTAGCTATGTCCCCAACAGAGTCTGTCGCCTGAGTACTAGGGGGTACACAGCTCTGGGCACGGTTGTGTGACATCATTGGTCGTCGTGTGTGTGGTCAAATGGGTATCTAGGCAACCCAGGTGAGAGTGAGGAGCTTCATTAGGGGCCGTTCACATATCGCGCCTAAAAACGCGTGGAAAACGCGAGGCACGTCGCTTTCTCCTTCTTTCCAAAAGCGCTCGGTCGCTTGCGCTCCGGAAGCCTCTGTTGTTGCTAAGCAACCATCAACCACGCTCTCCATTTCCACCAATGAAAAACCCTTGCTGTAACTCTGCTGCACGATTTATTTACGCAGAAAAGAAAAAAACGCCGTAGTGTTTGGGTTCACCCCATTCTTCAAAAACGTAAAAAAACACGCGGAATTTCAGCAGCTGATCCAGGAGCTCCGCCTGGACAACGGGAGGCTCAAAGCCTGTTTCAGACTCGACAAGAACCAGCTGGGTTATATTTTACGAAAAGTTTGGGGACTTGACAAATCAAAAAGTTCAGGAAATCCCTGGAGCATGATGGTGAGCTGCTCCTCTGTGTTTCTGCTGAGGCTTCCGTGCACTGAAAAAAACGGGCGCGTCGCACCCGTGTGCGCGTCGCGACCGCGTCGCTTCCATTATGAGCGCGGCTGCCGCGCCTCTACATTTGAAATAAAGGACTTGCGCGCGCAAAAGACGCGATATGTGAACGGCCCCTAAAGCACCTTAAATCCATGTCCACTATTTAACTGAAATACTGCACATTCAGCGCAACTATACAACATCTGTCAAATAAGACCTAAACAACACCTGTCAAAGAAGACCTGAACAACACAAAGCATAGAAAAGACAAGAGTTAAGACAAGAGTAATTTCTTTTACTACCAATTTTTAAATAATGCACTTTACATTGTATTAAAAAAGTCTCAAAGTGCATAATACTAACTGAATATGACAGAACAGGGCAGAATGAATACTCACTAATATGAAATGAAAATGCTAACTAAGGCCGTCTGTAACAGTGGAAGAGGATTTGGGGGAACCAGGGGGTCCCAGGTAGCAGGACTGTTTAACTGCAACTGCTCAAAAGAATGAAAAAAGGACTGAACCCAAAGTCAATGTGATTACTAATCTGTATTTTAGTTATATGGGTTAAATGGGTTAAATACAGAGAATGCTGTGTTGTTCAAGTATGAGAAAGAGCCGCTTTACATTTAATCTGCTGTAGCTGTAAATTAGGGAATGTTTTCATTTTGCCTCCCTCTCTAATGTTGACTTTAAATTTAAAAACTACTTAAAAGCACTAATGTGAAGCATTTTGAGTAAATTAGTTTGGCTTTTAACCTTTATATCTCCTGCTTGATGTGTGTTTGGGTTTGGCCAGCTGGTCAAAGGGTTGTGGGTTTGAATCCCAGGACTGCCACTTGCACCACTGAGGTACCCTTGAGTAAGGTACCGTCCCCACACTGCTCTACGAGTGTTCCTGCCTGCCCCCTGATTCACTTGGTGAATGGGTTAAATACAGAGAAAGAATTTCACACTAGTGTGTTCCCATACAAAGGGACACTTTACACTCAGAGCATCACAAATCAACAATCTGATTGGTCATTGCACAGCTCATTTGCATACAGTTTTTCCTGAAGCACAGAGCAGAGTGAGCATGGTGTTTAGTGTATATTGACGTCTCTCACCACACTATGCACATCATAACACGTCCTGTTTGATATAAATTAATCAAAAGATTAAACGCAAATCATTTTGTGGGACGTCCTGAGCTAGTTAAATAACACACCCTCCCATGTCTGATCTATGACATGTTTTTCATTGCTATAGGACTTACAGGCCTATCAAATTCATGCACTTTTACATAACAAACGCTAACTTAACAACTTGGTACAAGAACAGACAAACGCATAGAACATGTGGATCTTTTTGAATTTTTATGAAGATGTAAGTAAACGTATTTAAAATGGTTCAAACTTAATGCACCACTGAGACCCTGACAAGCACCACGCATTCGGCGCCCTGAATCACTGCAGTAATAAACTAATGACTTGCAGTTTCGACTTTTCGTTCCCATGCTGACTCTGGATTACATACGCCGTCACAAAATCAGGTTATATCTAACAAGCTTCTGCCCAGTGAGTGTGGTTAATACCATTTCCTTCGTGCTGGTGGCAGAGCCGCCGGTCTGTGCTTTAAATCCTCACGGGCCTTCTCAGGAGAGAGCGCTCATTAAGCAGCCGAGTTGTAAGAAGCCTGCGGACACGCATGCTGCTCTGCTGCCCGAGTGCCAGGAAAGGCTTCAGCTTTCGGCCTCCGCACTCACAGTAAACAAGGC
This sequence comes from Brachypetersius altus, assembly GCA_037974465.1. NCBI lineage: Eukaryota > Metazoa > Chordata > Actinopteri > Characiformes > Alestidae > Brachypetersius > Brachypetersius altus. The sequence goes on from JBBPDB010000001.1 coordinate 24,953,947, forward strand.
TTTCATGATGGACTAATGTAGGCCACAGCAACGGCCTGAGCAAGGGTACAACTACCGGACCCCCAGTTTAAACCCTCCACTCATAAAAGGCCCTTAAAGGATCCATACAAGACCAAAAATATTTAAATAAACAGAGAATGATGTGGTATATAAACGTTTTTACCGTTTTAAAGCGCACGGTCCGCTCTCCAGCCTATACTGTCTACATTACATATGGAATTTGTGATGTCACAAAAACCATGCGAATATATCTCATCTTAAATGTAGGTTAGACCAATGAAGTGATAAAGAATGTTTCACCCTGGAGTTTTCAGGCCAGAGTAGCCAATCAGAAGAGAGATCATTTAAATACGTCTCTCTTAAAGGCACAGAATTAAACGTAGTCTGTTTAAGAGATTTGAAAATGTATACACTGATAATGACATCATAAACATAAAAGGATATCAAAGAATAAAAAACGTGAAGGATATGGGCCCTTTAAAGATAATTCAATCATTATTTTGGATTAGAGCACCAACTTGCTTCTCACATAGCAATATTAAGGAGGCAAGTGAATTACATGATCATGTTTTTTTAATACAGTTAAAGGGTTTTTGGTCTTTTTTTTTCGTACTGGGACCCATAAAGCCACTCACTAACCTCACCGAGTCCCTCCGGTTCTCAGAGTAGCAGTGCGCCGCGCGTTTCCCCCACTTTTAACATCAACAGGGTATTAAGGCGCTTTCATTATGGATGACATATGAACACCATCTGGGAGTCTCGCGCGCAAGCCGCGGCCTGTCGTCTCCCTCCTGGCTCCCAGCGCAGTAATGGTGCTGCATGCATTTCAAAGAGCGAAGCCACCGGGACGGTACAGGCAGTGATAACAGAAAGGCTAAAAATTGCCTCTGTAGTGATACACACTTCACACATGTGTAAAAGTGGAGATATTTTATTATGACCCATAGATTTAAGCTGCTGTTTTGACTGTAAAGTGTGTGTGTACATGTGGTACACTGTAAACCAGTTATGAGTAAATACCATTGACTATGGCTGCTCTAACACTGTGGTCATTTGCTGCATTATGACCACTTCAATTAGCGCCACTGTAATTGTGAGCGAGGCGAACGGGGCCTCGCGGAATGCCGTTCCCCTCCAGCGGTGCATGTTATTGAACGAGGCTGTAGGAGCTGTAATTTCGTCTGCAGACCTGAAGGGCTCTGCTTTAGGGTCCCTAATAAGTAGGTAAGGCCTCTGAAAGTGAACACCGGACAGTAATTTATGTCACAAATGATGGGGATCTCTTTAAGTGCGCCTGTCAAAACTGCATTTATGGCCCAAGAGAGGATGGCAACTAGTCTGTACCAGACTTCAGCTGTGGTGAGCTTTCGCTTCATCTAGGGCTGGAAAACCATTTGCACACCTGGTTCTTCAACTGCAAGAAAAAAGGGGGAAAAAAAATAATAGGCCGGTGAAAAGTATTTCCGCTGCTCGGCTTGTTTATGTGACCTCAATCGATGTGAAGGCGTCCCAAGCGAAAGTCGTCATGTGGTCAAGCAGAAGTAGACCTTCTACAGACTGAAAGGTCATATGCAGCAGACTCTTGATATGATAAGATAAGATAAACCTTTATTAGTCCCATAAGAAATATGGCATTGTTATGACAGAAAGTGGACAGAAAGGGAAAAAGCAGCAAAGCAATAGAATAAAAGCTGTACAACAACACTAGGGTATAAATATATACTATACAAATAATACTAAATAGCCATTTGTCTGTATGCAAATATATAAATATCTGTATATAAAGTAGTGGTGGACCGTTATCGGCGTTAACATGCTGCGTTAATGTGAGACTCTTATCGGGCGATAAAAAAAAATCGCCGTTAATCTATTCACAAAGTTGGGTTGGGAGCTGGGTC
>JBBPDB010000001.1:24957680-24970180 GCA_037974465.1 Brachypetersius altus
TATATAAATATATATACATACTGAGTAATATACTAGTTAAGACAAAAAGTGATTATTAGACCCATGTGGTACAGTGTGGCCTACAATAACCTTATAATAATACTAAGGTCTCACAACCTTAACTCTGTGACACTGTTGGTTCTTTGTGTGTGAAGAGTTTTGACTCTGTGTTGAGCTGCTAGCGAGCAATGAGGGGTAAGAGAAGATCATCATGCTTAGATAAAACAGACACCACAAGATCATATCACATAAAACAGCATGTAAATAATAAAATAAAACACTGACTTACTCACTGAAGTTTGTGTAGTGTTAAATAAATCACACACAATTTTAAAGAAATGCCCAGTTCAACTGAGGAACTCTGAACTAGATGGAAATTGCTTATATTATGTGGCTGTTGTGCAGCTGTGTTTAGGGAGTTAGCCTTCAGGTGCACTAAATATCCCGGGAATGTAGTCTACTTTTTGCCCAGAGGGATATTGCTGTTCCAGGTTGTGATGACCTGCTGTTTTGAATGCTTTAAAGTCAATATATAGTAAATATTTGTTTGGTACAGGGTACAGGGTATCATCTGCAAGATCAACTTATTAGTTAATGCTTGTCATGCGGCATCCAGCATATTAAACAGATTTCCTGTTGCGCTTTGTGCTGTTTGCTGCACATCTCCTGCTTATGAAAGCCCCTCATAATCTCTGCTTGTCCCGTTACAGTTGCGCTGTTTGTTTCTCAGCATATTTATGTCTGTCCTTGTCTGCCATTTGTTGAGAGGTTGAATTATATCTGGCAGGTTTTTTCGGCCATCTGCCCCTCCAGCGAAACAGAGGGTTCCAGTCATGGGCCTGTTTCTCATGTACTTCATCAGGCTGTAAGACCGATCTCATTCAGAAAATTCCAAACAAAGTACAAAAATGTAATAAACATTACAGGAGAAAACAGCAGAAACATACAAAGAAGTGAAAGCGTATAGTCCAGTTTCTGAGAGCCAAAGGCAACACAGACTATCATGAAATATCACAAGATAAGGAATAAACCTTTAATAAGATAAGATGAGATGAGAAACCTTTATTAGTGCCACAAGAGGGAAATTTGCATTGCTACAATAGATGAAAAGTCATACAACACAAGAAGATAAAATAAAAAGTACACTTTACAACTAATACAAAATAATAATTGTATGTATGTATATGCATGTGTACATGCATATTGTGGAAATATATACATATATATGTATGAGCACTGCCACACAAGCCAGTATTGGTTATCTTTAAAAACAATGCAGTTTTTTTTCCTAAATAAATGAGCAGCAAATCACTGGTGGACAGAATAACAACATTTTGATAAAAGGAGCCAGAAGCGATAGAGGACATTTTATGCATGTAGTGACCTTTAAGGAACGAAACCGAAAAATCCAGAGAACTTTCAGGCCAGTATGGGCGGAGGGGAAGTACCGCTATGTCATATGAGTTTGATGTACTTGAAGATTAATTAACTGTTGAGTTTTCCAAGTAAATATGACTGGAGGACAACATTCTGTCTTTTACTACTAGATCAGAGCTCTGTGAGAAGGCACAGCTGCCACCAGATGTCTGTGCACCTTTGAAGTCCAATTCATGGAAAACAAACAGAGTTCTAAAATTGTTCCCACTGCTATAACACAATACCGGTGTGTGTTACTTGCACACAGTGAATCTTACAAAGGGCAAGGCAGAGAGCTGGTAATAAAAAAACGGAGAAGGAAAAGGTCAGAGGGCGAAACAGCTCATAGCACAGGGCCGCCACTGAGTCTATACAAGCAATCTTTACTTTGGGCGAAAAAATGACATTTCTGCACTTTTCTATTCACTCCAGATGCACTTGATCAGCGTTTTTGGTTTAGTACAGGAACTATGAGGCCGCCAAACACTGATAGTCAACAGTCACCCAAATCTCTGTAAAACACGTCACCAAAGCTTCTCTCAACCTGCTCAAACCACATCCAGCTCTACATTAGCCCTCAGAACTCAGAGTGTATTAGTAAAGTCTGATTTCAGTAAATATAAACGGTGTACAACCCCACCCTCTGTGGACTACCCTGAACGTTCTCCCAGGTTAAAAGATCGTTTTTGTTTGACATAAAAAAATGACATTAGTTCATTTTTGTCCTTTACTTTCATTTGCTTGAGACTCCTTTTTTTTTTAAACTCCAGTAGTGGTTAATCTTATTATAACACGTTTTTAAATTACAATAACTTTGGTCCTATATTACATTGGAACGCCAAACAAAAGTCAGCATGATGTTTGACACCTCGAGCCTCAACACAAATTTGTTGCCATGGATCTGTCCTAAAGGTTGAGGTTCCTGGACCCCCTTGATGAAGAGCTGGATGTGGTTTGAGCAGTTTTAGGGAGGTTCTGGTGATATTTTAATGGAGACAATTTGGGTGACCATTGACTTCTTGTGTTTGCACACATGTTGCTCCAGTGCTGAACTAAAAAGCACATTTTGGCCCTCCAAGTGTCTTCCCTGATAGTCTACATCTGGGGGGAAAAAATATGTACATCTGTTTTTATTGCCTCATCATTTGTTTGAACATTTATGTCCATTGCCCAGAATGAGGTAAACAGTCCATGGTTCTGGTCTTTATCGTGTAATTACATGCTTTTGCTTGTATTTTCCTGCTGATGGTCTTTTATCTCCACCCAGTACAGAGCACCACCACGCTGGCACGTTTGTATTCAGGAACATGCTGTATTATGTTCCCAGTTCTGAATTTAAGTGTTTTCCATGCTCTAACTCACCTGATCCAATAAATGAGGAAAAACTGGACAGGGCAATTCCAGGACCAACGCTGGCACTACTGTGCAAACCGCACCTCATACCAGCAACAGGAGCTCAGTCTCCATACAAAATGAAACTGTTTGGCTTTTACAGAGTGGGAGCACAAATGAAAGATTTTAAGAATCACAACCATCCCTTAAACCACCAGCATTTAAAAGGTGTTAATATATAAGTGTATATATACGCTTTCAGTATCTAATTCCTGTAATTTGTCAAACCCTCAGACAGTATATTGGAGCAAATACATACAAAGGAACATTCAATATGATCTGAAGGGAAATGTATGTAATAGAGAAACGTATTTAGTCAGAATTATTTAAAGTGGTGTTGAATGGTTTACTGGTGGTTTATTGTTGTTAAGAAATTGGCCATTCTTGCATTGCAGACATTGCAAGCCCTGGTTCCGTTCACTGTAAAAGTGGTGAGCTTGTTAGGTTCTCCAAAATGGACCCTTTCACGTCAAACCCAATTTATCCCTATTTTATCCTCGTTCCTTGTAAAAACAAGGTTCACTGGTGGTTTTAGTAGTCAAAACATTGACAAATAAACCACCAACTTTGCTTATGCTTTAACTGAATGTATGAACAATTGTAAATATGTTCTACATTTCAGAGAGTATTTTACATAAAGAAACAGCAATAAATGCTTATGAATGTGCAGTCTGCAATATTGTTAACCCGTTCGTGGGATTTGCAGGGCATTCTGATGCACCCTGAAGAAATTTTCTTTTCAGATTTATCACTATTTTATCATTATCCAATAAAAAAACGACTCATGGGTTTGAAAATTCGCCATATTTGCATTGCACATGCACTGTAAAAGTGGAGGTGAATGGTGAGAGGGTTGGTTTCAGCAAAATGAATCATGTCACATCAAACCCACTCTGTACGACATCACTTTTACATACAACATACATGAGTTTTCCTTTGATCTAAAACAGATTTGATGCAGAAAAGGTTAAGAAGTGAGTTTGGCCTGGTCTTTCACATGGATCTACCTCAGATAAGAGCTCAGTCAGGCTGTGTTATCACTCAGACGAGTTCACAGCAGTCTAAAGGAAAGACAAAGTCAGTGAAGCAGTTTATTTCCAGATAGGATAAAGGAATGTCGGGGTGCTTTGGTAAAATCATATTCGGTTTGGTCAAAACACTGAGTTATAAGCAACGTAGCCATAAAGCATCGTCAGAGTCTTATTCTTGTTCATCCGCTGTTGAGAGCAGGGAGCAGGATGCAGGAATTTAAAGCAGATGGAAAATCAGTTGCCTGGACTCAGCACTTTCCAAAAGGTGGGGTACCTAACATTGACTGCCATCACCGCTCTTGCTCCGTCTGCAACTTCTTTCCTGATTTTATTTATTTTTTCATCCGTAACCCGCAGCCTCGGTTATCTTCCCTGACAACAACCCTGTTAGCCAAGCTTTGGAAAGGAATGTTCTAATAATGGCACAGGGCTGGACAGCACCAGAGACTTTTTATCCCATAATGGAGCAAATACGTACACATCTTAGACTTCTCCCATAAATCCTTGCCACAAATAAAGCATCTCTTGAGAAGATCAGAGTGTGCCACTGCTTAAACCGCACAGTGCCAGTGTCTGATGTCCTCCACCTGGACACGCCACACAGGGCTGTTTACCATGCATTTGGCAGCCAGATGTTTCAAATTTGCTTGTTGTTGTTGTTGTCGTCGTCTGCAGCTTCTGTTATGTAAAACGTGAGTCTGTAAATCATTTGTACTCTTCCGCCCAAGAAAACTTGACACCTACGCTGTGTTTGGAATGATACACTCCATAAAGGGTAATACTGTTGTTTTTAAAAATTTTGCTTAATGAAATAGTTAAGAATCAGAGGGGGTTGAGGTGAAGTGAAGTGCTCTGTTCTAAAGAAACTGTTCAGAATCTATTCATGGTGGAGGAGTACATGAGGGATGTTGTGAGGGAAAATAGTGCCCTAAAAACGTTAGCAGCATTCCATATAAAAACCCATTTGACTCATAGTGTATATCATATATTTCTGTAGGTCCATTGGTGGTTTTGGACAGTAAAGGAGGTTCTCCACTGACTGGTACCAGCTCGGTTCGGTTCTATTCTGTTCAGTTTGGTATCGGACCTACAGTTTTCACACTACAACTTGTTGCTATAGCGACCAAACATTCTCAGCAGAAGCCCAAGCAGAGCTCTCTAATCTGAGGTAAACACCCCAGCATCATTACAATCATCAGCATGGATGAAATCAGAGGGGTTTTATTTCTTATCCTTGGTTCTTATCCTGTTTGCTACAAAACGGAGACAACTGGTTTACCAGACAAGGCTTAGCGTTAGCTAACAACGTTAGCATTAGTGTTAGCTGTTGTTCAGTCAACAACACTGATGTAACCATAGCAATCACCAATCAGTAACCTCCAATATGTACACGTCATCATTTAGTATCGGTTCAGCACGCTTGGAATCTCGGCCAAGGTGGTACCAAGAATGGTACCGAGTACCAGAATTTATCCGGTAATGGAAAATCGTAGAGCTGAAAAAAAGTAGAGCTGAACCAAACTGAGCTGGTACCAGTCAGTGGAAAACCCCCATAAATGTCTGTTTTGAGCCCTGCTCCATTCACCACCACTATAAAGGAATCCGTATTTGTAAGAATCTCTGCAATGAACCATTTCACACCAAACTACTATGATCTCAATTATTTGATGATGCATACATTTTGATAATTCGGTGTAACTCACATCTAAATCACTCACTGTGGTTTGCAGTATGGTGAACTGGCCGGAGAGCCATCACTGGAGCAACTGATCGATAAAACATGCCTCACTATTTCTCAAAAGCAGAGCTTGTGCAGTGACGGTTTGAACTGGGAATGTGTTGCTGTGCAGGTTTTAGTCCTCTACAGTGTAAAAGACAGTGACAGAATCACTCCTTTAGGAAGAGCCGTGATGCATTCCAGGCAACTATGCGTGTTACAGGGGAGCAGAATTTATAATCACATACATTTATTACTACATATCACTCTAAATCTCACTTCAACTCTCTCAGCACAGGACAACCATAAAGATCCAGACCATAAACATGGGGTCAGCTTTCAGCTGCGTGGACGTCCCAGTCCGAACGTGGTAAGATGTGAACGAGGGCAGATAAAGTTTTTTTCGGGGGATGTCTGCAAATGTACAGCTATGAACCCTAGTTTAATTAACTTTACGCATGAAAAATGAACACATTCATTTAATAAATGCAGATAAATCATTTCTAAACGAATAAGGCATTCAGGACATTCATGCAAACATGAGAGACAAAGCTCAGGACAGGCAGCATCTGAAGGCTTGGACGCGTGTGAGGCAGCTGGATTAGAGTGTGAAGGCTGCAGCAGCTGCGGTTGGAAAGCGGAAGACAGCCTAACGCCAGGCTCATTCCTAGGCACCGGGAGCTGCCAGCCTTTGGCACAAACCCTTACCCACAAGCACCACGGCAGGCCAGCTTGACCTTGTTCTGGTTTTTCTCCTTGCCTTTCAAAATCCTCGATGCTGAGATATCACTGAAAGCCTTGGAGGGATCACAATAGTGAAAAATCACACGTCCTGTATCCGTGACAGTGTTTGAACATGTGTTTGCAGTAAAAAGGGAGGTTTGACATGGCCTGGGGGAGGGGGGTTTGAGGGAGTCGAGGTCCAACCTTTTCTTTGTCTTTGTATCAAAGAGCTTCTATTAGTCTGCCACCCATGAAGTCCGTATCTCTCCTGCGTAGTCTCTGTATGACTATGTTATACTACCCACTGTTGCATGATAACAGAGCGCACTTAAGGTAATTATGGAACGCACATCCAGAGTAACTTACAGTCGATACATTGTCATGTATATTATTATCTGTTGAGCTTGCATCTTCCCTCAATCAGATGTTTACCAATGGGAGGGGAGGGGATACAAAGAACTGTATCCTGTAGCACATGTTTGCAGTCATATATACATAAAAATAAATAAAAAACACTTGTTCAGAGTAACTTACAGTCTCTGAAGGCAGAGGAGAGTGTCTTTTAAATGAATAAATGTATTTTATTGTTCTCTATAAATAAAAATTAAACATTACATAAGTTGTACTTTTGGGCATTGAGTGGGTTCATTCAGCGCTGATCTGAATTTAAACATTCTAGTCTCTCTCTGAAAACAGTAGACATGGACATGGGTCTGTGGGGTGAGGGACACAGTCGAGTCTTGAACCCAGGGGATTAAAGTCTGAATTGAGTCTCAAGTCTTTGGGGGTGTGAGTTCATGTGGCATCTCAAGTCTCATCAAGTGATGGGAGCCTGAGACAAGTCTTGTGTGTCTGAATCTCAAGTAGCTGGACTGTGAATTTCTGGGGTGCAAGCTGAGTCTCAAGTCAATTGGATTAGAGTTCCAGTTTTAATCTCAAATCTCTGCAGTTTGCCAGGTCTTGAGTCTCTGGGGTTTGAGTCCAAGTCAGTCTCGAGTCTCTGGGGTTTGAGTCCAAGTCAGTCTCGAGTCTCTGGGGTATGAGTCCAAGTCGGGTCTCGAGTCTCTGGGGTTTGAGTCCAAGTCAGGACTCGAGTCTCTGGGGTTTGAGTCCAAGTCAGTCTCGAGTCTCTGGGGTTTGGGTCCAAGTCAGTCTTGAGTCTCTGGGGTTTGAGTCCAAGTCAGTCTCGAGTCTCTGGGGTTTGAGTCCAAGTCAAGTCCTGAGTCTCTGGAGGTTTTCTGTAATGAAAGGCTCATTATTCTGAGCTGTATCAAACAGGAAACCACTGCAGCAGAGCAGTGTGACCGCAGCGAACAGTAAGGCTGGAAATGAAAGGTTAAGGCTGTCGGTTTTAATTTAATTCATTGTTTGCGCATTTTTCTCCAGCTGAGTCAAGTCACAAGTCACTCAACATGTGACTCAAGTCCAAGTCACTGACTCAAGTCCCCATCTTTGGCAAGAACTGACAAACTATGATAGGATTCTGGGAGTAGACCATTTGAGTCATGTTACACAGTAGTTTACACTGAGTGACTACTATGAAACAAAAGAGCTTCAAATCAATGCATCAAAAAGGCAACTGTAAACAGGTACAGCTGCCTCTTTGAGTAATGCAGTATTAAAAATACATCCCCCCGTCATAATAAATCATAATACTGTTCATCATCAACATTTATAAATGAGCTCACTAACCCTACTACACATCAGTATCAAACCCCAAACCTCCCCATGGGGGAAAGGGGACTCGGGGCCTGACTGAACGACCGGCCGGGCCCCTGCTGGACACATGGCGGACACAAGAGCACCACAAGCGTTTCCTGATGCGCAGAACTGATCATGGCTGCGCGTCCCTGCAGGACTGCTAACCTCATGAATCAGTGTAGTCATCCCTAAGCCCTTATATAAATCAGCCAGGCCCAGGCAGGGGGCACCCTTTTTTCCCCGCAAAACATTTATTTACAGTGACATTTTTACTCTGTATCGTGGACCAGACAGCGTGAAAGATTCGCCGTGTACTTGACCCCAGTCTGGGCTACATAAGCATCGTCCTTTATGTAACTCACTGTAGCTTATGCTTGTCTGCTTTTTATGGGACTGTGTATTTCAGTAGACTAACACGCTTGCGTCATGCGGGGAGAGGTTTTGGCCTGTTTAATGTAAATGATGTAAACCTGGGACATATTAAATGTATTTCACACTAGTATGAAGAGATCTCTTAAGAGGAAAGAGATTTCAGGACCTATAGATACAATCTGAAAAGCCATTGTGCATTTGATACCCTAAGCGCAAAAACACGCCAGGAGTGGAACGGGCCAAAAACAAATCGTAGACGTTCTGCTTGGCTTCTCACGACAGCGACTACACGGCCTGTGCTTTAACGCTGATTGTTTTTTTCGATGATCACATTCTCCAGTCGTTCAACATCAGCAGTAATGAAAGAGGGGAAATATGGAGAGGGAAGTAGTTGGGCTCCAGGCTCTGAGACAGATGCTGGCTTGTGATGAAGGGTGAGGGGGGAGAACTGGGGGGGATGTTAGCAGATGGAGATCTCACACTCTAACACAGCAGTGGGAATCACTAGAGGTCACATAATGTGATCTTATCAAGATCCTTGAGCATAATAGTATTCTTTTGGGATTATTCTGAGCAGCAATTAGTATTGCACTGTGACTTGTATTGTGATTCAATACTTATTTATTGAGAATCATGCCTCTGTACCATTCCTGTTCACATTCTGTCCATATTGCTTCACTGCTTCACACAGCAGGGCGAGTGGGTCTTAAATCTTAGACTTGAGTGTTCAGATTGGCCAAATGTGATTTGGGTGATCAGACAACAGACAATAATCTGCTCACATATCCATACTGGTTGCCATAGTATTTCATGTGTACACATTACTGAACTTAAAAAAATAATGCAGCTAGAAAAACACGACATTGGAACTGAATGACCTGCTCATCAAATATGTCAGCTAAGAGGCTTCATAGGCCCTACCATTAACGTTCATAGACAGAGTCACTGTAAAAATACAGCACTGAGTAAAATAAAATGTCAGTTAAAGCATCAGCATGTAATGATTAAGTCGTGATACATGTTCAGGGTACTTGCATGATTTGCAGAGACTTTACATTTCACAAGCAGATTCAATAGCAAGTGATGCGGTGAGGAAAAGTGACAGTTTTTTTTAGTATTTGCTCCTTAACGGTGTAAAAGAAGTGCTCCTGACTAGATGTGCAATCACTGCTTGTATGTAGGAAAATAGTGCAAGCAACTGTGCTATTAAGTGTTCTTTCCAATGCTACTGCTGACTGAGCCCTTGGAAACCCCAGAAAGGGTAAGAATTCTCAGTGCCATCTTGTGGTCTAATGAAACATTGGCTTTCAATATCCTGTCAGTTTACCAGGGATTCTAAAAGTCAAAAACTGAGTGCCTGGAAGATCAGTGATAACGGTGAGCAGCCAGAAGGTTGTGGGTTCAAAAAGATTGACTAGATACTCCTGGCTGGGGCTCAACACCCACTCCACCCATGCCTCCCACCACTTGCTGACTATGCTGGATATGGTAAAAGTATTATTAATCTTGATTTTTGGCCCACCATTACTCTTAGATATGCCTCTATTGATAACCGTCTTGGTTTATCTTAAATGTGCCTCTCTTCTAGGGTCGTCCCTCAGCTTTGGAGATCCTTCACGGGGTTGTTGGGAGGAACCCAAGCTGTGATGACTTCCAGCTCACAGCGAGCAGAGACTGTGCTAATCAGCATCATCCCCCGGCCTCATTCCTCTCACTCTCCCGCTGCCAGCTCCCTTCATCGCCCCTATAAGCAGGACAGACAGATTGCTTATTTGCCTCCTAACACTTCGCTATAAGAGATAGGAACAGGAGCTGATCCCGAATCAGCTGCTAAGCGTTTACAGGAAGTTGTGCAGCGCTTCAGCGACGTCTGTTGCCCATCTTTAGCATTAGTCACCATTAGTCATACACGCTTCCAGGCAGCATCTCGTCAGCCACACAGCCGCAGTGTCACAGCACCATAAAACGTCATATGGTGGGCTCGGTCGTTTTCAGGAAGAGGAAAGACCCAAGAGGATACAACAGCCACTAAAGGTCCACAGATCCGTTTGGTTCATCCATCAGCTTGTCAGAGGCAGGCTAGCAGGCCAGCTCTTACAAGCTGCAAGAACATTCACTCTCACGAATCGACTCGTCTGCATATGTTTGCCAGGGTCTGGAGTCCGGCCTAACAGAACGGTCGCACGGCATGTGAAGTCACTGGCACGAGAAGAACATTTGAGAGACCACATTCTGCCAAACCTGGAGGATTTATTGCCCAACAGGTCCTCTCGTCCCACACAGATGATTATCATGTCAAAAAGGCCCATTTGCCCATCAGTCTTCCAATTAGTCAACACCTCCAATCAGGAAATCCGGAACTAGGTTTGGGGAGACAGCCAGACCCTGAGGGTATCCAGCAGGTCCGGCATATTCCACACACACTTCCATACTTCTGCTGCCCAAGCCACTGGAAGAACACACGTAATCCAATCAGGGGTTCAAGTCATTACCAGGACAACACACTCCAGGAGGAATACAATCAGAGACACATTGCACACACTTTCATTTCAGGAATATTGGGGTCGTACCTGGCAAGGCTTTGACAAGCTATGAGGTCCAGAACTTTTTAGTTTCTGAAGGGTACTTTTTATTTGACATTTTTCTCATTTTCTCCCCATGTTAGTCATGTCGGGTGACAGAGGATAGGCGATTTCTATGTAATTCAGCATTCAGCAGCCCAATTCTATGGTCTACCACCTTGTGGATGAGCTGTTGTTTCTCCTAGACTCTTCCATTTCACAATAATAGCACTTACAGCTGACTGGGGAAGATCTAGCCGGCCAGAAATGTTATTAGTTGAGTTAGGGCAAAGGTGGCATTCTATGACAGTGCTTGTGGAATGAACTGGAATGGAGATTGTGAACCGGGCCTTCTTGTCCAACATCAGTGCCTGTACTTCATAAATGCTCTACAGCAGGTGGGGGCAACTCCGGTCCTGGAGGGCCGGCGTCCAGCATAGTTTGGTGGTAGTTCTACTCAAGCACATTCACTAAACCTGGCAATTAACTAATGAGGTGAACCAAGTGTTTCTGAGCAGGGAAATCACCAAAATGTGCTGGACTACGGCCCCCCAGGGTCCACCCATGCTCTACAGAATGAATGGGCATAAATTCCCACAGAAAGAAGCTGCAAGGGTGAACCAACTCCATATGAAAGTCTATGGATTTGAATGCAATGCCAGTAAAGTGTCTCTTGGTGTACAGGTCAAGTGTCCCAATACTTTTATTGATTTAGTCTACATTAGTGAGCACATGACGGGCTTAGTGCTAGTTTAGTTTAAAGATAAGCATTGCCTTGCCCAGTATTTAATATGGGGACATCTCACTATACACTAGTCTATTGATGGCACAGTTTCAGATAATGGAACTCATAAACTTAGGCGGTATTATGTTTCATGAAGTGCATGAGTAGCCTCCTATTACACACATTACCAAGGGTTTGGTAGAGCCAGTCTTTTTTAGTTGTTTAGTCTTTTTTTTCATCAGAGGTCCAAGAATAGAAAAAAAGAAAAAAAGTTAAACTGCCTTAGGTTTGCACAAATTAAACCAATATGAAACTGTAATTAGATTATCTACTTCAATGTGTATTCCGTTCTAAATAAATAAGTAAACAAATCAAATTTAATAATAAGGTAAATAAAGCAAACTGTTTATGGAACAGTAAAAACAGTTCATGGAGGAAAGAAATAAACAAATGTTGGTTATGTAACGAACATCATGGTGGGTACAAAAGACATGTGCACCCTCCCAGCCCTGGCAGCGCTGCTGGACTCCTGTGATCTGTGGTTGAGGACGTCCAGTAGAACTGGACATGACTAAATTGGGGAGAAAACTGGGGGGGCGGGGTTTCTGCATAGTTTTTTTTTTATCCTGGTTACAGCTCTGGGTGTCTGTGTGTGGTGTGTGTGTCCCTGGATAGGTTTGCCATTACTGTAATTAGTTTATTGAGGCTGTTGTCTTGCCTGGTACAGCTTAATCTGTGGATCGCACGTGTTTCGGACATGGAGTCTGAGGCCAAATGTGCAGGCATTCCCTTCATAGCACCAGAAACTCTGATCTACCGATTCAAGTGGAATCGATTTAAGTCGAGGCGGTTGCCAAACGTCA
>JBBPDB010000001.1:25010439-25028998 GCA_037974465.1 Brachypetersius altus
ATCGCGAGTTAACTATGGCAAACATGAGATTAATCGCGATTAAATATTTTAATCTACTGACAGCCCTAATATATATAGTATGTATATATATAAATAATTATTATTTATTATCATAAATAATAAACTAAGAACTCTGTTCAAGTTGTCTATGGCTGTATTCAAAAGTGAAATATTAGACACAGCTTGTGAGTACGGAACTGCTGGCCTTTTCAGATGCTGTACACACTGGCTTCGATAAAACCAGGTTCAGTGTGGGTGCCTATGTAGGCCAGGCTTCTGTGGTTCAGAAGGAAGCAGCGGGGGAAAGGTAGTCTGTAAATCGTGATCTTAGACTCGAAATGCACGACCACAATAACCACGTATACTTGCTAGTAGTTGATTTTGAAGTGGCGACATTAAAAACACGACCAAGCTGGGGCTGGAGCACGTACCGGCATTGACTGCCGGCTGATCTACAAGAGCGTAGGCAGCCGCTTTCACGAAGGCAGACATAAAGCCCAGTTTGATGCCGTGCTTCTTCAGGAAAGCATCTTTGTAGACCTTCCTCATCTCTGTGATGTTGCTGCAGTCGGGGGACAAAGAGGCCAAAATTAACATGGAAGGCGAGCAACAGAAGTCTGCAGCAAAGAGCCACATTCAATAGCTAAAGCAGAACTTAAATTTATTAGCATTAAACTGGAACATTGTCAGAAAATGAGCTCTTTTGATAAATAGTTCCCATGGTTGCTACTGACAGCGATGCAAAAAATTTCCTGTATAGGCAACAACCTTGAAGTCCTACACCAGGGATGTTACTGACAGTAGTCTGAGTGTATGATAAAAATGGGGCACTTGCCCAGCTCTTTTTAATTGTCTGTTTTCCTGTCTCTAACTCCGCTTAGGCTCTAGGGTTTCTCCGCTAACGGAATTAGCACCGTCCCAAGACACACACTCTCCGAGAAAGGAGAGAAGACGAGATAAAAATCTTCACTCTCCAAACCTCTCAAATCTTATTGGCCTGTCATAAAAGCCCATAACACTGCAGGCTGCCCGCTCTCTGAGGGCCGCTCTCGAGGGAGAGCTGGGCAGATGCTCTTGGCCCCTGACCGGCCGTGCTCCTTCGTCTCCAGACTAACCCTGGCCTGCGGAGTCTTCCTCCATCCCATCAATGCCAACTAGATTTGCGCGAGTACGAAACCCCTGAGCAGCCGAAAGCCGACACCACCATTTGCGCCGGGAGAAATCCTCAAAGTGTCATCTTCTGGAGTGAGGGAGGGGCTCTGAGGACATTAACGTTTCCTTGTAAATTAATAAACCGTGTTTTACCCAAATCTTATCTTTGTTTTTACCGACATTAGTACCAAATATTTACATTCCATGCTTTAAGTGGGCATTGGGTTTCAAAAAGCTCTTCCTGTAGGGCAGATTCCAATCTATAACCATTTGTGTTAGCATTGCTGAGGTTCTAATCACATTTGGGCAACGAGCGGGATTTTCACTGCACTGTTACAAGACTTCTTTCCATATTATTGACCAGAACTCCATCCGTGACTCAGAGAGCGTCTTTTAAGAGAGATCTATTGTTCTGTGCTGGCAAAAACCAATAATTGTCCTTTCAGTCAGGAAAAATAAATAAATAAATAAAGACAGATACTGGTAGTGAATCTGACCTCATGTCCACCTCATTAAAAGTTGTCAGCATGGCACAGGTGCTCTGGGCTTCCTTTAGCCTCTGGGCAATCCGCAACCTCATGCGGTTCATTTTAACCTGCAGAAAATACAAAACATCTGAATTGGCAAAATTACATTAGAATCTCATTTTCTTGCTCTAAAATTAAGATCAGTTCTATATACAGGGCAACACATACGTTTATTTAGGTTGTTTTTGCAGACACTTTGTGGAGATCTACACTGAACTACCCGGCCACTTTTCATGCATTTCTTTATGACCTGAGGTGATACGCAACACACTCATACAGAGAGGTCACGTAAGACACAGTCTTTAGAATACATTAAATTCATGTAAATTTTGCAGAACATAGATTTGATACTGTGCCCAGCTGTACCTTTGCTGCTGCTTTATAATCATGAGTGGGTGCGTTAAAGAAAGATCCATAAATGCTACATGCTGTCTTACCCTGTGCTCTGACCTGGCCCCCTTGACTCCAGCGTCTGAAGGTGCAGCAGCAGGAGCTGCAGTCGGTTTGATGGCTGAAACTGTTGAATAATGAAAGCATATGAAGCTGAATTACATTATTGCAACACTGAATCTTGGTATTGTATCCATTTTTTTAATCATTGGAGTTGTTAAAAATCAGGTGCAAAAGGTGATTCCCAGTACAAAACCCAATATGACAATTTGAAATCCATGCAATCTAAAATATTCAACATAATGCACAGAAATTCTGTGAAAAAAAAGATTTTACTACTAGAGCAACTACAACATATTAAGCTCACTTTTGTTACAGACAAGAGCAAAAAAAGACAGAGGCATGCAGTGCGTCTCTCAGTCCTAAACCCAGATTACCTGGTTTGGAAGCGATGGGCTGTGCTGGCACTGGTGGCACCGGGGGCATGGTTGTTGGGATGGGCCCCACTGCAGCAGGAGCAGGGGCAGGTGGTGCAGAGGGTGGAGGAGGGGCTGCAGCCGCAGGTGCCTCTGCTGCCGGAGCTGGGGCAGGGGTCACTTTAGCAGCAGCAGCTGAGGGGAGCATGAAACCACAGAGAACATCAGTTTCAGTTCTCTCATCACATTGAAATCATACAATATTTTGGAAGCCGTCTAAGATTTTACACTATACAGCCATGGAACAAAAAAAATAATAATTCTGTCCACTGTATGTACAGTTTGCGGCAGTGTGTGTAAAATTCAGGTTGCTATTCTTTTCTGTACTACTGCAGTGTGTGTGTGTAAAAATAAGAAAAGCCTTCATGTGTGTTGTGAGTGCAGTAGTGTGTGCAGAGCAGCTTGTCTGTATTCCAGCAGCTTCACTCCTGATTCGGTTTCTGATGGATGAAACACACTCTGCTCTTAGCATCACTGTTTTAATTGTTGCAGTTGTAAATTAATGTTAGTGTTGTGTAGTTTCCAAGGTATAATAAATTATTTATATGCATTTTTTTTTTTTTTTTTACATTTTCTCCAAACATTTTTTCTTTGGAATTTTGAATCAAGTGTAGTCAATAGTGTCTTAAACAATGACCTGCACATTTTACACAGACACACTCCCACACATTACAAAAGCAACGAGCAGAAAAATGCCAGTGTCTTATTTTTTTTCCATGGCTGTATGCCCTGCTGTAAGCATTCATTTTCTTTTGTTCACCAGATCTGATTAACAGTTGCTCAGATACCAACCTCCTTTTCTGAGTTTGAACAGAGGAGTGCCTCCTTCCACTTTGCCTCCATCAGGAACCAGGAGCTCCTCAATCACTCCAGCAGCAGGAGAGGGCACCTGCACTGACGTCTGCAGTAAAAGAGGAGAGTGCGTGTCATTTATACGAGTGTGTAACCTTCTGAAATGAACCCCCTGAAGTCATAGTTGTTGCCTGGGAATAAACAACTTTTACATTTAAGCATTTGGCAAATGCTTTTATCTAGATCATCGCTGAATCAGGTTACAGATGGAGGCAAATGTAGTGTTAGTGTAACCTGATAAAGTATTTTTACTTGCAGACCACTGAAGCAAGCAGGGCCAAGTCTGCCGAGTTTGACTAAATGTATTGTGTGTGCCGTGTTTACACTGTTGCATCATATTACTAGTTCCACACAGAAAAATTATAACAAAAAGTCCTTTACCTTATCAGTCTCAATTTCACAAACAACTTCATCCTCTGTGACTGAGTCTCCAACAGCTACATGACAAGACAAAACAATCAGAAAGAATATAAAATGAAAACATCTCCCTAAAACATTAACAATGTATAAAGTGTTATGAAGGGAAGAGATGAAATTAAACACGTCTACCTTTCTCCCACCTCACATCCCCCTCTGTGACAGACTCCGCAAACGCAGGTGTGTTGACTGTAACAACTTCATTCCCTGCAAAACACATGATAAAACACATGAGGATCCATGTCTTCACCATTCATGTCTTTTTGAAAAGTAGCACCAAAAGTCTTCTTACAGCTTATGCCATTTGAGCCACTGACTGCAAAACTGAATATTAAAGGCTGGTTGTGGTTGTTGGTCTTCCAACACTTGCAGGAGACTAAATTAACCACTTTCTTGCTAAAGAAACTATTTATGAATGATTTCCAATGCAGCAAAAGGGAGACTACATTAAAACCACAGACTGATGAAGATCACGCATCATCTTGTTAAAGAGACACCCATCAAGGGAGGAGATATTAGGCAGCGAGAGAACAGTAAGTTGAAGATCTACACCATGCACTAAATTAAGACCTGCCCTATATAATGTCATTTCAATAAAGAGAAGACTGTCGGTCTCAGATTAGAGAGAAAGGGGTCCAACGTGAACCCAATTTGTTTAAAAATTTAGGTTTGACTTCTCCTAATATGCCTTAAAATACATAAACAAAAAACTACACTTTGCAACATATTAAGACCTGATCTATGTAACTTCCATGATGTGAATGAGAGATAGCTTTGCTCTGTGGGCCTAAGAGCTTGTGTAGACAGCAAGTGAACAGTTAGCTCCTGAAATTGACATGTTAGAAGCAGGAAAACGGGTAAATGTGAAGATCTGAGTGACTCTGACAGGGGTCAAACTGTTAATTGTTATGGCGTAATGGGTCAGAGCATCTCCAAATCTGAAAGTGATGCATAGAAGTTCAACCAGTGACACTGTCACGGGTGACCACGGCTCACTGATTGGCCTGGAGGAGCAAAATCTATCCCATCTGGACCTCAGAACAGCTACTGCAGCACAAATGTTACTGAGAGCTATGGCAGAAAGGTGTGAGAACATACAGTGCACTGCGGTCTGCCCATGGTTAAATAATGCATAATTTTATCTCTGCATCTCATTTTCATTTGTTAAAACCTGATAACCCATCAGGATACTACTGGTGACACTTACTGTGGGTCGCAGTGGTCTTGAAGTATCTGATTTGGAAGATGCTGGGCCTGGTCTCACACTTTCTACAAAATGAAGTAAATATGGAATATTCACCAGAAGATTTACATTTAAAAGCAAATCAACCATCAATATTTACAGCAATCCTAAGTACTTACAAACTGCTTTTGAAGGTGAGACACTGAGAAGACGATATGCCTGGGGGGGAAAAAAAACATTTCGGGAGAAAAATGATCAGAAAATCTGGCCTTGAGGCTTTTATAGTAATAAAACTACGATAAAAAACATTCTTCAAAAAACATTCTTCAAGTAGACATCAAAACACTGGATAAGGAATGTGCTAAATGCCTTAAACACAGTCTGGAACTGCAGCTTCACTGAGGGACAGACTTACCTGAAGCAGCTCGTCTTGCTAGGACACTGTTACCCTATAAATAAAAAGGCATTAATGAATGTGTGTTAAATTAGTGTTAAAATACTAGACAGTATATTTAGTGGTGGTCTGCCAGACAGAGAGATTAAAAAAGGGCATTTAAAATGTGTTGGTTAAGATTTTCATTGTGATCTTACATCACTTTGGCCATCTGGTCTTCTCTGTGGCCTTATTGACCATATTAACCACAGCAAGCCATGATCATATAAGATGTGTGACCAGATTAAAAACAAACACTACTCTGCTGGGAAGGCACATGTACTTTAAACCTGGGGGAAACGCTTGTAGCCACCAGGCTATATTTAACTCGCACAGCTGACATGTTCTGTCTGCCACTGGAGCAGGGAGTAAAATTTCACAATTATTCTCAATGGAAAGGCGAGTGGTTTGTGCACTCAGTTAAGATAATGGCTCTTAAAGCAATTACTCATTTGGAACTCACACACTTCGAGACTGCTGGGGTTGTAACTTTGCACCAGGCGCTTCAGTGGAAGGTACAGAGGTCACGAAAGAAGTACAACTGAGAGAAATGGCTGTTTTCATGTGCTTGTGCAGACTTAGTGACAAACTTTCCTTCACCTGTATATCTGCTTACTTCAACTTAAAAGCTTTCCTTAACAATGACAGACCTTCTGCAAACCTTATTCACAAAATATGTTGCAATTTTCCTTGCCAGCACTTTCAGTGTGGTGTTTTCCGCCCCAGAAAATCAATGAATAAAGACTTATTTCACTTCTGCTCTGTGCAGATCTGCCTTAAGCTGTCTAGTCAGTGACAACTGTCATATGACTGTGAAACAATATGCACCCTACAGGCAAAACACACAGTAGCATTATAACTGCCAGGTTAACCATTTAGGCCAAATTACTTTGTTTAAACAGTTCAAAGAGTAGACAGGGAGGGGGCTGAGAAGTCACTCAGTGAACTGACATCTCAGTGCTGTGGGAGTAACTTGTTTTTGCCCTTTATATAAAAAAAACTACAGGTGTTTGTATAAGAGACACACTAAGAGCGGCATGTTTAAGGTCAATATACTGTAATTTCAATAAGGAGAAGAAAAGAGACGATTTTTCACCTGTGGGCCTAAGATGGAAAAGTAAAATCATGCTTGAACTTTTTCCTCTGCATTTAAGCCATTCACAAAGTGAAGCAGTGAGTAGCCACAGAGTGCCCAGGAAGTAGTCTGTGGGAAGCAAGGGTTTGAAGTAGTGGTGCCGCTGTCAGAGAAAAACAGTGCTTGTAATTTTGACTCTCCTCGACCAAGATGTTTAAAAATGTGGTTCTTGAAAACAAACAAACAGCGACTTATTTTGTTTTTCATATTCAGATCTGATTGAACTTCAGTAAGGAGGATAAGACTGAGATGACTTTGGTCCATGGGGCTAAAATAAGAGAAAAGTGTCCAACGGTCAACTAAGAGCTTATTTAAAATGTAATTTTCACTCTAGAAACAAAATGTGTGACAATATGTTTAGTGAAAGCATAAATAAACAATCTCCAGCATATAGCAGTCCAATGTTAAATTAGCTTAGCTAGCCAGCAAGCTAACATAATTTTCATGTTCTTATTCCTTCTTGGGCCACAAACACGACGTGAAATAATGCATAAAATACTAAAAGCAATGACAGACACTAAAACTGCCGGAATAACCTTGCTTGACCTCCGAGAGTAGACAGAAGCTGGAGGTGACAGATTGGGGGCTAATCGCTAAGCTAACTAGCAAACATGGAAGTCCAGAGTGGTTTTCCTGGATGACCTCAGTGGACAGACTGGATTTTCTGGGTTTTGGGGTCGAGGAAAGAGCTATCGGGTCCCTCGGAATAAATAAGGGCGATTCAACAAGTTGAAGTTGTGAGTAAAAGGTTAAAATGAGCTCCAGAAGCTGGCAGCAGGTGGAGGGACATGCTGTCCTTGGTGTTATAGGGCTGCAGGCGAGGCCTCCGAGCCGGTCCTCTTTAAGGACTTGGTAAAATGTTTTGGGACAGAAATGGAGAGACCCGTACCTGCCGGAGGGCTGAGATCGAGCGGCCTAGGGTGCGGCTGAGACAGCGGGATCGGGAGAACATATCGGCTCCGAAGCCAGAGATCCGGACCTCCCGGACACAGAGCTGTGAAGGCCCGCAAGAGGAGCAGCAGCAGCAGCAACGGGGAGAGAGACTCAGCCACGCCGGGGCGAACCAACACCAGACAGGGGAGGGGACCAGGGCGGGTCATACCAAAAGCAAAGCGGTCAAAAGTATGTGGACGAATCAAGGTTCAAGGTTACTTCATAGTAACCAGCAACTGTGAAGGTGACTAGACGTTTCTCCGTCGACCACGGTGCAACATACAACAGGCAACAGATTTTTACGACAGAAACAATAAGTAAACAGTAAATAGAGAACCACCAAACACAATTGGTGGACGCAAAATCAAGGCTAATCCTAGTGTGGTCTACCCTTGCAGCCCCGACAATAAGGACAGCAGGTCACTCCACCTGTTCTCGTCTTCTGAAAGTCATTTTACCCTTACATGTATGAATTCGGGTTCTATAATCGCGCTTATTTATGTTCAGGGACCCGATAGACATTTCCCTCAACCATGAAACTATGGAGTGAGGATTTGATGCATTAGCACTGCTGTGAATATTTGATTGCATCCACAAGAGCCCAAATTACATGATTAGCATGTCACAAACATCCCTCTCTGGAGAACGTGTTGGATGGGTGAAGCCTCAGATCAGGGTTCAAGGTTAGTCTTTTTTCATCTGCAGCAAATAGGGCAATGAGATGTTTCTCTACGAACATAGAATATTCAGCAAGTTAAAAACAGACAGTAAATAGACAAACAATACAAATACAACTAGTGGGTCATACCAAATACACAGTGAACAAAAGTTTGTGGACGCCTAATCCAGAGGCCCGTGTACTCTTTAGATGCTTTCACACTGATGTGAGGATTTGGTTGCAGCCACAAGTGCAAGTTGCATGTTTAGTTATATATGTTTGTGTCATGGTTGTACTTCATGTCTTCATGTCATAACTTGACTAGTTGCATTATCACAAACACCACACTCTCGAAAATGTCTGGAATGGTGACACCTCACATCAAGTCTAATCCTATTGCGCTCTACTCTTTAGATGCATTAACACTGCTGTGAGGATTTTATTGCATCCGCTAGTGAATGTTGTGTATTTAGTTGTGGATCACAAACACCCCTCTCTCCGGAGTCTCCACAGCTCGGGGCTGGTCTGCTATAAAACTTCATACAAGAATCAGTCATAGTGGCCTCATATGCAGCTTCTCTAAAGCGTCCCATTTGTTTAATATTAGTCCCATTTGGGTTTTTTTAAAACATTTTTATTCTCTCTAGAATGAGTTGGATGATTTTTCATCCCTCTAAAGTCTCCAGATCCAGAATCAGACACATTGTTCCTGAAGGAAATATAAAAAATAAAGGAAACAAGGACAATATAAAAAATAAAGTCTAAAATACATTCAAATAAAAATTTGCAGACCTCAATATGAAATACACTATAAACAGGCTGGATTTAAATAAGAAAGATAATGACACAGATTGTGGATAGAAGTCTGTTATTGTATGTAACTGAGTTCAGTTATATTGACAAAGTAGTGATATTTCACACGGTAAGACTATTGCATTTAATAAGACTGATTTTGCAAAAGTTTTTTGCAATTTTTTAGCCATCCATTTAATTTTTGGATGTAAATTTAAATCATATGTGCAATACTTGTTACCTATGTGCAATATATTTCTATTCCAAATACTACTTCTCTCTTGATAACTGCATTTTTGTAATTTCACAATTTCATATTTTTGATAGAGGTACTTAGACGTAACTGTCTATTCTATTTATTGTACAGAGTGATTGAAAATAACCTTAAACTATATTCTCCTCCTGGTATACTTTTTTATTATGGGTAAGTTGTACTATATTTCTTTAATATATTTCTAGTCTGAGTATATTTTATTATATATTCAGGTATTTTATCCTGTATTGTTCTGCCTTGTGTGAGGGTGCAGTCGTGATGTGAACAATTTCCTCCGGGATCAATAACGTTCTCTGATTCTGATTCTGAGTCTATGTTTTAATAGGGCATTTGCTAAAGTTTGCTTGCACTTCTTAGCTATTTATTTCAGTTTTGAATGAAAATTTGAATTATATGTTTTAATATTACATGTGCATTTTTTTGCTATTTGAACCGTTTTTTTTATTTTTGAAGGCAGATCTGGGCACTGAAATACATGCAGCAGGGTTCTCACGGTTCTGCATCTCTAATGTTCCTTGAACAGGAGGCTGTCCTCCCGCAGCAGACTGAAGAGTGATGTGAAAGCAGGGCCTGTGTGAGCTGGCCTTGCCTGCGCTCTGATGCTCAGGCTCCTCCTCTCCATCCTGCAGAGGGTCTGGAGGCACAGCCCCTCTCACTGCCACTCACACCGAGCAGAGCAACAGGTAAGACGGGCTCTTCTCCCTCTCTCCTCTCTCCTCTCTCCTCTCTCCTCTCTCCTCCGGGGCTGCTGTTTTATCACATTTCACATTCCTGACCTGAGCAACTTTGCATGTTAAAGAGATAGTGGTGTTCTGTATGTTCTCCTCTCTGTTTACATACTTCTGTTTATTGGTACGTATATGTATGTGTGTGTGTATGAGGCTGCATGCTTGGGCTGTAGATATGTTTCGCTTAGTGCAAGTTTTTGTTGCAGTTTCAAAGCCTTTAGACACCTTGATAGGCCAAAAGATTTTAGCTTCAACACATTTTAGTGAAGTAATCTGTTATAGAGTATTGCAATAGAAGAACGTTGTTTGTTGTAGTAGTTGTGGTAGTGATATTAGTGTTATTGTTGTTACTGTGTTAGTATTATTGTAGTATATGTGTATGTATGTATGTGTATGTATATATATATATAACATACACACACACACACACATTATATATATATAAGTATATATAGTATATATACACTAATATATGTATATATATATTAGTGTGTGTATACATATATATGTATATATAGCAACTCTTTAAAATAAATAAATAAACATATACAAATTCATATGAATTGTGTACTATTTTGCCAATATTATTATTACAATTGATGTGCTGTTGTTGTTAGACAGATGTAGTGAAAACTTGATATTTCCTCAGACATGTTCGCTTTCATGTAATGTGCTGTGTTTTATTTAACTGAGTTGTTTACTCTTTGTATAATTTGTTAAAAGAGTGCAAAAAGGGTTGCAATTTTTAGAGATATGAAGAAAAAATACACGTATTTCTTCATATCTCTAGGAATAAATATCTATATTTACATTTAAAAGAGTTGTAATTCCTAGAGATATGAAGAAATACATGTATATATATTTACACATACATACAATGTGGATTTACAGTTATATTTATATTTACTATATATGTTTACAAGATGTACATACATTCGGATTTCGGACCATTTTCTGTAATCCTCCCTTATTAAGGTCTCCGGTCCGGTTCTCTGGTCCTTCATGTGTGATGTGATGTTCCTTTTAAACATCATCACATTTTTTATGAATCCATTAAACGAAAGAGGAAAAATAGTCAATGGTAATGTATTGCATTTGTAGACCTCGGTGAAAACTCAGGGATTTGACTGTTAGTAAAATTGTATAGTTTTTTCAGTTTTATTGTTACATCGCTTAATTGCTGATTATCACTCGTTTATTAATTGGATGAACACAAGAGGATCATTGGTTTGCTTTCGTTGTCTTTTCACTTATTATTTGATTCCTCCTCTGTCTGAAAAAACGAAACCCATTGAAGAGTTCTGCCACTTCAGCTCCTTTTTTTGTTTGCTTTTTAGACAAATCTATAATTCGTCACTTCTTTTTTAGCTGAAATGGTATGGCGGTAATGGGCAGTGTAAACAAATTTAAAAAGGCTTACCGACCCCGGCGCATTTCTTACCCTGAGGAAAGTGAAACAGATCTTTGTTTCACACAAAAGGAACTTCTCAGATTTGCTTTCAGTGCCCGTCAAGTTCACACAAGACTGCTCATCGATGACTTTGCCTTACTTTATACTGTTTTATACTTTCCCACAGTTTAAAATAATAGTGAAGGCATCCAAACTATGAAGTCTCATACAGGAAAAAGGACCTAGAAGGTATTAAACAAATGAAAACTTTGACTTTAGATTCTTCAAAGTGAAGGAATCCTTTGCCTTGATGCGGCTTTACTCTTGGCATGCTCTCAAGCAGCTTCATGAGGAGCCACCTGGGATGCTTTTCCAGCAGTCTTGAAGAAATCCACACATATGCTGTGCACTTGTTGGCTGCCTTTGAAAACACAATTCATGCTTTTTTACGTAAAATTGTGAGAAAAAGGTCTTTTTGTTTCTGTGTGAACCTCCAATATTAATAATAATGACTCATTTCTTTACTTAAATTGCTTTCTCCTTTAGGTTCACCACATTAATAGCTTGTTTAACCTGCACGATCCACTGGCCAGGTGAAGTATCGAGTCTAACAAAAGGTAATTGAACTGATTGCTTTGCAAACATGAACCTAACGCCTCCGGACCAAAGCATGCGTAAGCCTAATGAGGGCTGTCTGGAGGACAACAAAGCAGACCTAATGCTGCCCTGCTTCCGCAGAGGCGTGTACGAGGAATCTCTCTCGTCTTATCACAACGGATCCCTGATCTCTCATCTCCTGCGAAAAACCATCCACAATAAGCGTCCCGCTCTCAGCAGCAGCCACCTATACTTGCCGCCCACCTCAGTGTCTGGAGCCGGATTGGTGGATTCGGGATCCACCATGGCCGAGTCTATTCAGGAGGACCGGAGTAGCATGTCTTCCAAGGACAGCCTGGGGGAATCGGTGTCCCCTGGGGGTCACACTTCTGGTGGGATGAGCGCTGAACCTGAACGTCCACTGAACGAGCACCTCCAAGCCAAGCGGGCCAGAGTGGAGAACATCATACGAGGCATGGCGGGTTCCCCTAGTGACAGGTCCCACGGAGAAGGAGATGCTGGGGATGCTGAACCCAACAGGTACGGTCCGGAAGTGTACAAGGAGAGCAAGCGCAAGCGGAAGTTTCCGCAGCACCAAGATCACAGTCACTCTACAACTCTCACCGCATCAAGCGGCTCTAATGCAAGCAAAGACGAAGAGTGTCACAAGCTGAGAGAGCAGCTCCAGAGCATGCAGCGCCTCTTGCGCCAACTCCAGGAGAAATTCCTACAGATGTATGACCACGGTAGCTCGGAAAATGAAGAAAGAGGGGAGGACGATGCCCAAGAAGACTCCGGCGAGGCACAGCTGGACTTCAGCATTAACTCGGAGAACAAAAGGATTGCCAGCAAGGATAGAATGAAAGTGGACGGTGGCTACACGAGCTCAGAGAGAGATCAAAAGAGCCTGCAGGAGATGCTGAAGTGCGAGTTGTCCAGGGCTGTGAGCGAAAGTGTCGATACCGTGTTCAGAAAGCTCTCCATGACTCTGCAGAACCCACCACCGCAGCCTCGAGTGTGTCAAAGCCCAGAGTACACGGTTGTTGAGAAACGGGCCCAACAAGCCTGCACTCCAGAGCTGTCTGACTCTGAAGATGTCTCCAAGGCCAGGCCTCTGGAGTTCTATGAGAACAGCCCAGTCCCCAGCCCAGAACACCAGACTGAAGCCCTGTCTCTAGTGGTCCGCAAGCCTACTCTGAACCAACTGAGTTCAGTGAGCCAGCAGGTCAAGAGGCCATATCCGCTACACCAGACTCCCTTCCAGTTTGGCTACGGTGCCCCCCTCCATGACAGCCAGATCCTGGAGCACCTCCTCAAGTATGGACCTCATACCAATTTTGGGGGGATCCCCTGCCTTCCCCCGTCCTTGGACAGGTCATCCCCAGATTCAATGGACCTTCCTTGGGAAAGCATTGCCATGAGGTCCAAGGTAAGCTCCGGGCACCTGGGCCAGCACCATCGTCCCGGGGCACTCGGGCAGGTCACAGTGGACGGCCTGTGCCTCCCACACGTCAAGATGGAGTGCAGTGACCTGCAGAGCATGGCAGAGAGGAGCACCTTCATGTCCCTCAATATATCCTTTTACAAAGCCGGGCACACTTTGTGCTGCAGGTTTTCTTATGTGTTTAAATAACTGCAGTTCATTGGCTTATGCTGTATGTCACGGTATTAACAAATGCAGTGTTATATGCGACAGTATTTTCCATGTTTTCTACCGTGCATCCTTTTAACTGCATATCCATACACATTTCCAAGCACTTTGCCTAACTGTTTTCTGAACCACCTCGCTTGTTCTTTAATTTACCGTTATTTGCCATGTAGTGGCGTGTATATAGACGGGATTTAACGCGGAGAAGCAGCTGAACAAACCACCAGCTCTGAACCCTACCTTAGTGAACAATGACTCGTTGAATTGAGTGCTGCACTGAGCAGTTCCACTAACACAGACTTCAAGGAGAATTTTGACTTTGATCTTGGTAACCCCAAAGAAAATTGTAGCATCTTCTTTAATCTGGGCCCAGTAATGACTTTAAGTCCAGAAAAAGACAAATAAAAAGGAATACAAGGCTTTGATAAGAATTGTCAGGAACAAAAGCCAATTTTCAAAGGCAGAAAAAAGCAGCAGTTTCTGTTCAGGAAATTCTCTTGATTTTTTTTTTTTTTCTTTCCTTTTTTTTTTTCTCTCTCGACTTGAAAAGGTGCAGAATATGTTTCTGTACTCTCAATGTGATTGGAATGGATCAGAGAGGTCACTTTCGGTTGTTTGTGAGAAGGAAGCTCTCTGCTATCATTATATTTGGACCCCGCTGCACAGAGCACGGCGTGTATGTTGTTAGGTACACATGTTGAGGAGCATCGGACATTTGGCCTTTTATCATCATTAAACTCCTCACAAGAGTATTTTTTTTTCCTGAAAGGATGATTACGATACTGGTGAAGTTCACTTGTTTGTTTTTTTTATCCGCTGTTATTATGGCACGAGAGAGTGGTCAGAGTTGGAGCCCATCCACGGACGCAGTGATTTAAGGTGCATTATCAGGTCTCTTTCAGGATGTGCTTTATCTTTCCTCTGCATTGGGCTACGGCATGCTTCTCTTTGAACAAATTCTCATCAATCTTTTATTTCACTATCCCCATTTCAAAGGCACTGTTTCCTAATAAATGCATGCAGTGTTATGACCTTCCAGTAGATAAAAAGCTAATACCTGAGGTGTGGTTCCTTTCTACACCGTGAGCAGGGAAAAGCCCGGACCCTCCCCACGCTTGATGTAAAGGTGATGTTAATAGGGTCATTTTTTAAAACAAAAGACTCAATCTGTGCCAAATGATTGTTACAAATTTTTGGAAGTTTTATTGGACGTATGAAAAAAGTAGATCAATTAAAATATGCAGATGAGATCTACGTTTTTTAAATCTTGCACAATCTGCATATTGTTAAGGACTAAAAATCTTGCCTTTGAATGGGGTTGAATTAACCTGTTTTATTGAAATTAATTTTTATTTTATTGATACATTTAATAGAAATCATTGCTTTATTCAGGACTAAATCTTGCAGGAATCCTGCGTTTAGCAATATTTTAGCAAATGCGTCCAAAACATTCTTCAGAACAGGATTAGAAATGTGTTGAATTGGATGAATGTAGGTGTTCCTCTAGCTGAGATGTGTGTTATTAGTGTGGAGAAAAGATGGACCACTAGAGTTTTGAGAGTGGACCAGGGAGTGCATCAGAGACCTCCGAGAACTTTTGTCTGGTACAAAAGAATTAGGCGTATAGAATCGTTCCAGTTAGGTTGTATGAAAGATATCTTTTTCAGTGCATGGTGTGGGCAGAGCTACGTTAAAGTGACTAAACACTGGATTAGAGTGAATGTGAAGTGACTAAACGCACGGCATTAATGTATTTCTGTTATGTTCTGATGACAGTTTAAGAGAAGACATTATAGATTCATCCATTTTATCCCAAGATGTTTAAAAAAAAAAGTGAGCAATAGCAGCGTCTCAGCCCAGGACCTGCAGGCCCCCGGCCGACACATTTAAATACGGTCTCTTCCAACAACTAATCGTCTCATTAAAAACCCCTCAGTGAGCTGTTAAGGCAGGCAAGGCATTAACATGTTCAGGGCCGGGTGTCTCCAGGACCAGGGTGTGAAACACTGCCTTAAACAATTAGGCCGTTTTTAAGTGCGGCTCGGGAGTAAGAGATCCAAATCGTGTTTGGTCCTCTCAGTGTTTTCACAACAAACCGGTTACGGCTGGCAGACATGAAACTGAATGCGTTCGCTGGAAGTCTCTTATTGAAGTCCCTAAACTAATTTATTTAGCTCTTTTTTCCAATTAGCACATGCTGCTGCTGTGTTAATTGACTCTCCGGTTGGACGAGAGTCGTCTAAATGTATTTCATTTGCGCTGCACAGTAAAGTCACCAGTGTCAAATTAAATCCCACAGAGTTAAGCAGAGGTACATATGTGCTTTCAGACCTAAACTGAAAATGGGATCTGAAGCAAGGAGTCAGAAACGTTTCGTGCATTAATATACACGGTCTTGCGTGCCCCCCAGCAAATTACGTGTTGATTTTCTGCCTGTAAATAAGTACGCCTCCTCTAAAGAGTGACGCTTTTGTGCGTGATTGCTGCTTATTTGCTGGATTTAACATTAAATGTGAAAATAAATGCATCAAATAAATAGAAAATGCGCTAAAAATAGGTGAAAAAGCACCACGTTTTAGTTTGCTCTTTGTAGAGGATCTATAATAATCATTTTCACTTGTAATTTGATTGGGGTTGCTCAAACTTTAGCCTGCTTTTGTGAGGTCGAAGTCAATTATTGTTGCGTTTTCTCTCTATGAGTGTGTGAAATGTCTGTATCAGATTGTTCGGTCCTTAACTGTGCTACATCCAAGAGGGTCTAACCCCCAACCATCTGAAGAAAGCCAAGCTGATGTTCTTCTACACGCGCTACCCGAGTTCAAACGTACTGAAGACCTTTTTCCCTGATGTCAAGGTAAATCATTTATCAGCTGCACCCGGACATCTCCCTAGTCTTTGTTAAGGCCGCTTCCCTTCCAGTAACTTCAAATAGGGTTCTTATCCGTATGGATGGGATTTATTTATTGTGGAATATTCTGTCTAGTCGACCCAGTGCCAGTGTGAAGTCTGGACATGCCATACATTTCTTTCCCCATTTTTGAACAACGGCGAAGACATCAACACTTTGAAACAAGACATGAACCATTATGTAGTGACCAAAAAGAGTTTAGGAGTCACCTTAGCTTGGTCAGAGTGGGCCTTTAGCTTAAGCAGCTTGGTGAAGAACCGCCGAGGACGCTTTCTTTCCCAGGTCCACACATGCTGGGCTGAAAAGAGTCATAAAGTCTGACCGCCCTCGGTCAAATAAAATGGTTTGTTGATTCTGAAAGTGAAAATAGGGTCATGCACTGTGTGGGGAACACACTCAAATATGGTATTTTCCATAGTTTACCGTGCTATAACTTTTGCACACGTTTCCAGCAAGTAGTTTAATTCAGCAAATCGACAGTAATTGTGTATTAAAATGCGTAGTTGTGTGTTCTGGAGAATGTGCACTTCTTTAGTGCTTAGAAAGTCGACACAATGTCTTTAATAGTGTGAAGAACGTAAAAATTAAATGTGCAGTGTAATCATGTAATGCAAAATTTACATAGAACTTTAGATATAATACATAATTGCAAAGGCAATATGTTACATTTGGCAAATAAAAAGTGTGTTGTGGATGTTATTTTGACCCTGGGGCGCCCAAACTATTGCAAACAAATGTAACGTTTATATATATATTAATTTATACATATATATTAATTTATATGTAAAGCTTCATATATAGTTCTCTAAGAATTCAAGCCTTTAAGATTATAATTATGGAAAACATATGTTCAGTCTGGTGCGTCCACACATTTCATTTTATTCTGATATAAAGTATTTACCTCAGAGACTAAGTATGTGTCTGAATTGGCCATGAGGTATTTAAGGATTTCCAAAAGGCCTTCAGGAGTTTAGGTGACTGAGAGCTGCTGGTTTATCTTTAACACGGTTAAAAAAAAAGTTCCTCAAGTCAGCAAAAGAAGACAAAAGGAGAAAGGAGATGAGGCTGCTGTCTTCTGTGTTTGGAGTTAACCCTCGATGCTGAGCAGCCAGTGAGCTGTCAATAGGCAACAATAGAGCTGTGAACCGTGGACTTTAGGCACCACAACAACAACCTTCACCAGCCGCACATCCTGTGAGTCCTGGGGCACAACACTGGGGATGAGTCATCTAAACACGCACTTGTTCGCAAGGGCTTATTAGCTCTTGTATGTTCGGAGGTGCAGTTCGCTGTTATTTGTCTTACAAACCACTCAAGCAGGGCTTTCAAATCACAGTGAATGTTTTTTTGTATCCCTTTTAAATCACTGTTTGTGACTTATAAAAGCGAACATGGCATTTCTTTCCGCTAATATTGCTTCAATTTATCAAAACGTTCAGTGCTTAGTAACAGCACTGACTCTTTCCATCTGGCGCAGAGAACACAGCTGCTCTGTATTTGTATTATTTTTTTTAACTGTTTTCTGCGTTCGGAATAAAAGTGATCATCGGGACCATGAATTAACTTGTGCGGAGATATGAAGTGACTAGAAAAGTCTAAAAGAAATCTAAAAGAAATCAAAACAATCTGATATTTTAGATTCTTCAAAGTAGCCGCGCTTTGCCTTGATGACAGCTTTGCACATTCTTGGCAGCTCCGTGAGGAGCCACCTGGGATGCTTTTCCAGCAGTCTTGAAGACATTCCCACATATGCCGAGCAGTTGTGGGCTCCTGAAAATTACTTTGATGGGGGAGGGGGATCATAAAATAAAAAAAAAAATAAAAAAATAAAAATATATATATATATATAAAGAGAGAGAGAGAGAGAGAGAGAGAGAGAGAGATATAAATGCAGATTTATACTGGATTAAAATTAAACTAAATCCGTGATATTAAACTAAACCAGGCGCTGCTGATGGAGTTTCACAAATCAAAACAGTGGATGGAGGAACCGAGGAGGAATCTGGAACCGAACCCGTGTTCTCCTCACCAGCTCACAACATATCAACTACTTTTATACTAACAAA
>JBBPDB010000001.1:25071086-25084498 GCA_037974465.1 Brachypetersius altus
GAGCATTTAGGAAGCCAGACACTGATGTTGGACGAGAAGATCTCGCTCACAGTCTCCGTTACAGTTCATCCCAAAGGTGCTGGATGGGGTTGAAGTCAGGGCTTTGTGTGGCCAGTCAAGTTCTTCCATACCAAACTCATCCAGCATATCTTTATGGAGCTCGCTTTGTGTACTGGGACACAGTCATTCTGGAATAGAAAAGATTCTTTCCTAAACTGTGTCTACAAATATGATGAAGTATGATGAAGCATTAACTGGGAGTAAGGGGTCAAGCCCCCTCCCTGTAAAACAGGTGTGTCCCAATACTTTTGTCTATATAGTGGATGTGTGTCCTATTTGTGGTTAGTAGAGAAACCCCAAACAGTACTGAAATACAAGTATTGTTACTTAATTGAAATCATGACCAAAGCTAAAGTGAGCCAAGGAGAAGGTCCAAAAAAGTTCCCTTTAAAACAGAACTGCAACGTCTTTATACACCCATCTCCTAACAGCGTAGAGACTGAAGCCAGGCACTATTCCTCTCATTTGGGGTCTTTTGGAGCCCAAAATAAAATGCTAAAACCAGAGAGGAGCAGGTAAACAGCCTGGGAGACGAGCCAACAGAACGGAATGAGAAATAAAGAAGAATTTAAAAAGCCTGAACTGAAACTGAGTGAAAAGTAGATTACTTTCCTCACTCCTCTCTCCATTAAATTTAAGCATAACATCACTGTCGGAGCAAAACTTTAATTAGCAAAATAGTACTTGTCAGGAGAAGAAAAAACAAAACAATACATGATTCATTACGTTTTCACACAAAACTGTGGCTGTTTTCAAATTATATTGAAAAAACAAGAATGGCAAAATGGAGATACAAGGTTTTGTAAGTAAGTCAAACTATTTCCAAACATTGTCCGACTTATAAATACTTTCTCTTTTTCTGAAGTCCTGTTGTGGACACTGAGTCAGTCGAACTTGCTTTGGGCATAGTAATGAAATGGGTGAGGACTCAATTGCAGTTATGGGTTGAATAGAAAAAGGTCAGTCGTAAGCAAGCTGTATTTCAGTGTTGGGGCTAGGCCCCCAGTAAAGGAGAATCTTAATGCTGCAGCAGATCAAGACAACTCCATATTAAAATCTATGGATTTGAATGCAAAGTCAAAGTTTCTCATGGTGTAACACTCAGATGTCCCAATACTTTTGTCCATTTAGTGTATCCTTACTGGGGGTTTTTCTTTTGAGTGGGACAAAGAGACCTGGAGGGTTTGAAGCAATGAGGCTGTGATTTATGCCGCCACACTCTCACCTACAGGTTTAAAACAGCCGAGAGCGCAGTGCAGATCAAATGAAAGGGACGGTCATCCTGACGTTGCCAGATCAGTACTTTTAGGCTGGTTGTGATGAGCAGTCAGAATCCGATAGCTTCTTTTCTCATTGTTAATTGTCCGTTTTGTGGTCTTTCGTGCATCACTTCCTTACCTGAAAATTCTGTTCGTAACTGACCACTGAAATGGGCGATTATTTGATATCCTTATTAGTCGGCAATGCAAATATACAAAACTGTCATGTCAGACAAGGTCAAGCGTGGCCGGTCCACCTTCCTCTCCTGCATGGCAATTAAAGCGAGACCCAAGGGAGCGCTCGGCTCGATTTTACAGAGCCGGGAAAGTGCCAGCTTCAACTGTGACTGCTGCATGTAGCCTCTTTTTCACATTGCTGGCGTGGAAGTCGGATTAACCGACATCTCCATGAATTGATCTGCATCTCAAAGACCAACTGCACATTACCCGCCCCTTTTTTTGGGGTTACAAACTGGCTGGGCCTGATTTAATTAACACTTCAATTAGTAGTAATTGTATGAACACTTTGCTAATAAAGGCTGAGACCCACTGTAAGAGAACAGCTTTTTTCTCATTATGGTACGTAGGGCCACGTTATTATGGAAATGATAATTAGCCGTCATTAGCACACGCACAAACTGGGTTAATTGCAGCAACACAAACAGTTTAGACCAGGGCTTCCCAACCTTTTTCAGCTGGTGGGCCACACAAGCGACTACAGAGGCTTTTGCCTAAAGAGATGGTTGGTGTTTAGTAGCTACCAAGTGCTGGATGTCAGGCTGGTTGAAGAGAGCTCAGATCAGTGGTGATGGTGTTTGGGCTCCTTTGACAAGACTTCTGAGCAGCCAACACAGAACGTTTAGTTTTAGTGGAGATACTCTGATGTTT
Source organism: Brachypetersius altus (assembly GCA_037974465.1). NCBI lineage: Eukaryota > Metazoa > Chordata > Actinopteri > Characiformes > Alestidae > Brachypetersius > Brachypetersius altus. Next base: position 25,073,294 of record JBBPDB010000001.1, read on the forward strand.
TTGTTTTGTTTCAGTTAATGCTTGGTTTTCCCAGTACTCCTAAGCCGTACCAGCACGAGGGGCCCTGTACCAATGAACCAAATACCAGTTTTCCCACTTGAACGAAAATAGACTTGATGTATTTCTATGTGATGTAGGTGTTTTTAACATGGTAGAGAAAAAAGCATTTTTGAATCTCCATTCAGTTGAAATGAGGGATTTGTTATGAGGGGCTCTGTGATTCCTGGGCTGCAGTGGGAGCACTAGTATTTTTTTGCCCTTGGTTGGGAGCCTATTGTCAACAGAATGGGGTGAAGAATGATATTTTATGTTAATGGGTTCTCTCTCTCTCTCACTCTCTCTCTCTCTCTCTCTCTCTCTCTCTCTCTCTCTCTCTCTCTCGCTGCTTTGTTTGCTTACTCTCCAAAAAAATCATTTTCCGTGGTATTGTTTACATTTTGCAGAGCTGCGCCAAAGAAAATGTTTTCGCTCTTGTTTGAATTAAAAATGAGTAAATTGTAATTATATATCAGTTGTTGAAAGCTGAGCGTTTCCTGATGACAAAGACGCCTTTAAGACCCTTTATTTCTTTCACATTTGAATGCACACTTTGACACGACATCTATGACATAAATCTATATAATCTATTTGTGCTTCAGAATGTGTTGTATGCAAACAAAGGAGAATATTGTTGTACCAGAGTGATGTACTGAGGCATAGAATGATTATTAGAAAATTTTGAATACATTTTCTCCTCCGTGTGAGAGTTTCAGGTGTTAAAATGCGAGGCGGTGTCTGAGTACAGTTTACATATGTACGACAGGTACAAACGAGATGCATTTTGGCTTAGATTCTATGTGTGTGTCTGCACGTATTGAGTGTGTGTGCATCATTACTTGTGGGTTTTTCTCTTTTTATTCATGAGTTTGCGTGAGCAGTAGCCAGAGAAGACAAACGCGTGGTCCGGCGCGGCCTGGAGGCCGGTCTGCGCCTCAACTTTGATACTCTTTAGAATAATTGCATATCAGCACGTGGTATCACTGCTGCACTCTCCAAACACACTCTTATGCATGGCACAAACCCCACTGTTTGCATAAGCCCATTTATTATGAGTGATAGCGCTGCCGTTGCTGACATTTCGTAAACTGGAAGCACCTAATCTTGTTTGGGCCTGATGCTTATTAAAATACGGGTGTGGGGAGGAAGCCATGCCACTGGCTGCTCTTCCCCCATGTCCTGATAGGCCCAGCGCTGCTTCCTGTTCAAAATAAATACATTTGTCTTGTTTGCGCCGTGCGTCCCTGTCCGTGTCTGAGGTGAGAAGGGTGTCTGTGGCTGCCTGGTTCAATCACATGATTTATGAATGCGCCCGCTCCCCCCTTCCCCTGAAACGCTGTCGGGACTGCAACGGTTAAGAAGACGCTGCTGGGCTGGAGCACAGCCTGCACTGAGACTCTGAATACTGAGGTCCTGTAACACTTTTAATGGGGGTATAATGATCAGTTTCATTACTCAGTTTGATACGATCTATTCGAAGCCATTGTCACTGCAGAAAAACTAAGGAATGACTAAAAATGTGCCTCATATTGATATCTTAATATTTTTTAGAGCATTCATTGTAAAGGTGGCAATCTCAAGGCACCTCACGATTTGATTGTAAAACGAGTGTTGATGCGTCTTGATTTTCTATAACGAGGTTCGTGTGTATTTTTTTAGAATGGTTTTTAATTCAACTTTTCTTACATTTAAGTGTTCAGTGCTGTAATGTTGAATTGCATTTTTAATTCACCTCTCATTCTTTGAATGACAATAAAAGGGACCCTTATGGTGCCCCCTGCTGGAGAAATAGACATTGGCTCTACTAACGTCTGAGAGCTACAGATGCTGGAGGCATTATTTTTTTTTGATCTGGCTCATCTACATTATCAGGATGTTCATGTTTTGCAACGGTCATGTGAGGAAAGAAGAAAATCTCATCATTTGAAGTTTAATTTAAGCTGAATTTAAGCTGCTTGGGCACTGATGTAAAAAGTGTTACGTTGAGCCGTTCCAGAAAAACTGGGAAAAAGCTTGACTGCAACATCAAATTTACCAGTGTTAACTCTATTACAACCAATGCAGATCATTTTTTATGACCATATAAAATAATCTTTATCGTTAGATCACTTAACACAGGGGTGTGGGGCTCTAGTCCTGGAGGGCTGTGGTCCAGCACGTTTTGGTGATTTCCCTGCTCAGAAACCCCTGGTTCACCTCTACAGTTAACTGTCAGGTCTAGTGAATGTGTTTGAGGAGGAGAACCATCAGACTGTGCTCGACGCCGGTCCTCCAGGACCTGTATTTAGAGAATCATTTTTAATAGCGAGGAATAGACTAAAAGGTGGAAACGCTGTTTTTTAAATGGTAAAGAAGAGAACACAGTCACTTAAACAGTTCAACGAAACACATTTAAAGTGACAGAAAAGCACGCGGAACCTGAACGTTTCGATGCTTGTTGGCCTCAGACTCCAGACTCCAGCACCGTCAGCGGCGCAGGATGCCTGTCAGCCTCGGAGGAGCGAGAGGAGGACGATGGCGGACAGGTGCAGGCCAGTGGGAGGGGTGGCTGATGAGGACAGGTGGAGGGGGAGTGTTTAGGAAATAATTGAATTCTACAATGGCTGGCAGATATCTGAATGTGACTTTGCAGGGCTTCCGATCCTTTATCCCTCTCGCAGTCTGTGTATCGACAGGTAAAAACAACAGTCATTATCTGTTAATTACATTAACATTTTATCAGCCGCACTGGGGTGGGGGTGGGGTGGGAGATAGCTGTCAGTCAGCTGCTGAAGGTTTGAAAAGGCCGAGGTGGGAAGCGAGCGTAGATCCTCAGGGCTGGACCGGAGGGAGAAGGGCCGTGTGGGTTTCCACCTCTCTGGAGTAACGAGGACCGCCTAAAGAAGGCTTTGTTCAAAAATGAATGCCCCTTCTTATATAGATGGCCTTCAATGACTAGAATACATGGAACTGTAATTCGCCTCTTCGCTGACTATTTCTGTAGCAGAGCAGATGAGACCCTGAGAACAAAATAAATGTGCTATTTTTTATTTTTAATTACATTTTAATTTAAGCTTGGAAAATTACTAAAGTTGTTCTGGTCTTTTTAAATTAGGGACTTATGATTGAAACTATAGGGTTAAATTCTTGAAACATATGTGTTCAACGGTACACATTTCTTATGAAGCATGGAGTGTTTTTTACAAGCGTCCACTGTCCATTTCTAAACTGTTCTTGTGCAATTAGCTTGAAATTATAATGGGGGGGTTTTCAGAAATTAGCGTTATAACAGACAGTATTTTTTGATAGTTCTAGGCCATACTGAAAAGCCTTATTCTAATAGTCATGGTTCATCACTATGTAGATCATTATCATTGGGAATAATGACAAATGAATGAATAATTTCTTAAGTTGAGCTTAAATTTTTGAATTTGGTTTAAAAATCTGGTTTAATTTTGTCCTACCCGGCCCACAGCACCAAATCTAAATGTTGCCTGCTGTTGCAGCATAATGACAGTGGGACTATCATCATATCATCAATAAAATGAATAAAAACGAATCTAAAATGTTATTAAAATTTCACTTTGACACATTTTTTATGGACTGTGGTGTAAGGAAAAAAACTTAAGGAGAAAGAACAAAGTAATAAATATTAAACGCCACAATCTGTTACAGTAGGAGAGGAACCATGAGAAGTCTGAGGTTATAATTTGGGCCTGACAAATTACAAATGAGAAATGATCTCTTAAACTGTTTATTGAGAATTTAACTTTATTGGATCCTTTAGTTTAAGTTCTAATAAGGTTTCACGAAAACATAAGAGGGAGCCCCAACCCATGCTACCGCCTGTGATTGCCCTGCTACTCTGCTGGTAGTTGAACCGCTGTCCTCACTCACTCAGCTGCCCCCTGGCAGGCCTCCTCGGCCCCGCTGGGGCTAACAGGGGCCAGTCACCTCAGGTGAGACCCAGGGGCCTGGCTGGGCCATTGTTGCCCTGACCCCTGTCCCGCAAGCAAAGGAAATGACTAATGACTTCTAGCTGTGTGCCTTTTTCTGCATCACACAGCTTGTACTGGTCAGTGCAGTGCAGTTTTGTAGAAACAGAGATGAAAAGTTGTCAGAACATAATATTTTAGACTGTTAAAAAGCAATTGAAAGCCATACGACAGTTACTGTAGCAGAACATTGTAACTCGTTAATCCCAAAAGGTAGATGACACTGAAATGGTGTGTGAGATTCATATCTTTTTAACCTCTTAAAGATACTTAAAGTCAATTCCCTGCTCATATATATTTATTAATATATATATATGGGGCACCTGGTGGACTAGTGGTTATGGCATTCGCCCTGCGACCAGAAAGTCCAGGTTCGATTCCCAAGACCGCTAGGCACCGCTGAGGCACCCTGAGCAAGGTACCGTCCCCACACACTGCTCCCTGGGCGCTGTGTTCATGGCTGCCCCCTGCTTCACTCGGTGAATGGGTGAAATGCAGAGGAAGAATTTCATGCTGTTCACACTGTGTGCAGTGGTGTGTTCACATATGACAAATGGTCACTTTCAAAAACGTCAGGCCATAAATTGGGAAGACCAAGGAGAAGAGTTGCAGGAGATCTATTCCCCACAGTACACACAAAGTAAAAGAAAGAAAACACAAATTCCTGCCTTAAGATTTGAAAATGATTTATAATGACCCATAATTAGTGAGAAGTGAAAGTGACCATTCTGTCATACGTGAACACGCCACAGCACACAGCCTTAATAATTAACGACACACTAGACTCATTAATCATTTCATTGTCTTTGGTTAAGAGTTTCTCCGCAAATAAAATAATGAAGCATTAAAGTTGGGATATGGGATTTTTTCTTCGGTCCTATACTTTGGTTCAGTCTGCTTTTACATTGTTCAAGAGATTCACAAACCTTAACTGGTAGGTAATGACATCTGGATGATGACTCAGCCACAAGGTAGCAAAATGATTTTACTTCTTCTTTCAACATTACAACATTATCAACAAATCAATAGACCACAATACCAATTTTATTTATTTTAGGATTCACCATAGCCTTGAATGGGTTTTTGGTGGAGACATTTGCTGCACTACATCGGTGTGTATTTCAGAGATTTTACCATGTGGTTTAATGAAGGCTGTTATTGTTGCAGAGAGGTTATGTAAAGACAGGAGCAGGGCAAAGGAGAGAGAGAGAAGGAAATGAAGAGACTGACTGTGAACGAAAGCAAAAGCTTGAAATATTGCACAATGGTGCCACACCTGAAGAAAGTTATACTTGATTAGGAGATTATAATGTAGTGGTTACTTGGGAGAGGGGAAGGCATAGTAGATAAGGAGAATGCTTCATTCCTGCCCTAAGATTTGAAAGTTACCTCTAAAAGGAAAGAAAATTTTATGATGACCCATAATTAATGAGAAGTACCTCACATCATACAATGCGACTTACTTAATAAGCAATGACACAATAGATTTCCATGAATCATTTCGTGAGTTTAGGGCTTCACACTGTTCTAGAGACATACATATGACTTACAAGAACCCCAACTGGTTCAAACAGAAACTACACAACAAATTAACTGTCATTCACATCTTCTTTCAACATTCCTACATTATCAGCAACTCAAAAGAGTTTATTTTAGGATTCACCTGAGGCCTGAATCTTACAGATAAGTCTGAACAGGTTGTGTAGGCCAGTGAAGTCATGTGAGTTTATACTCAGTGACATAACAAAGCAGAATTCCCAAGTCAGTATATAAGCATGCCGTGGAGGTGAGGTGGGTTAGGGTGTCCAGAAATTCCTCCCCTGCATATCAGTACCACTAGCTATTCCTGTTTCCTCTTCAGCTTTCTGTTAAACACTGTCAGCACACTGGAGTATCTCAGCTTTTATAAATGTTTATAAATGCTTTTATAAAATGTTTACAATTGTCTGCGTCATTTATACAGGCCATCTTCTTGAATGGTATTTATTTTTGCCATTTCTTACTTTCATCTAGTTACCCGTAGGTTCAAAAATCTTTTACATTACTCATCCACACCTGTACAGTTGCACTTCTATAATACTCTTTACTTTTGTACGGCTGTTCATCCATATACCTTCACAGCTGTATATATTTGAATGTGCGCTATGTGTCTAAATATATTTAGACACGCCATCTATTTTAAGGTGTGTTTGATCCAGCTGTTCATCGCAGCTTGTATAATCTCCATATAACAGAACTGCGAATAGAATGGAACATTCTGGAGCAGCTGCAGGATCTATAAGCCCAGTGTTGGCCCGATAAGAAAAAAGCCCCCAAGGACTGAGTTAAAATCTTCTAAAGTGATGGGACTCCATGAATTAGCATTTTGAAATATATATTTAAACCTTCTTCTTCTTTAGCTGAGAGAAAATATTTAAGACCATCATTCACAAATAGTGCAACAAATATTATAAATGTTTAAAGCAAATTAAGACAAAATAATCAAAAAAATATTAAACTTTAGCTTCATTGTGTGTTTTTTTGTGTGTCTCAGCGTGAAATAGCACGGAGTGTGTATGTTTTGGGGCAGTGTGTGGCTCCTAATTGGAATTCCAGACTGGGCTCCACACCTTCTGGTGGTTTGAAAGTGAAGCGCTGAAGAAGTGAGGTGAAGAACAGGAAAAGCTCCATACGAGCCAGCTGCTCCCCAAGACACACTCTCTTTCCTGGAAAAATAGAAAAGCCAGACAGTGATACTGTGTTCTGCCGAGGAATCCTGACTCTGTAGAACTTGCCTGAAAGGCTTGAAAGTCTTAAAATCAGGATCAATCCAATTTCAATGTCAGTAAATCAAAGGTATTTAAAACAGAAGTCATCAGTTAAAATGTTGGTAGAGATTGATGCACCTGCTGAAAACGGCATGAAGGCCTCTCTCCTCCTGAAGCTGTCCTGATCGTCCAGGAAGTGACCTGGATGAAAGGACCATGGCTTCTCCCACTCAGACTCATCAAACAAGACAGATGTCAAGTTGCCAAAAACAGTTGTACCCTGCAAATCAATGGCATTGATCTCATTCATGTGATCATATTATCATGTCAACATTAGCATACTGATTAATGTTGTGTGTCCCGGGTTTTTATTATTAATGTAATACATGTATATAGATACATCTAATTTCAGTTTCTCTGTAACAAAAATAAAAAGATACACAAGAGATTTCCAGGTCTGTGTTATATCCTGGTCAGCAGCCGAAAGAGGCTGCCAGCACTTTAACTTTGACAAGGGTGTGCGTATTCCCTGGTCGGCTTATCAGCAAGGGTTCACAGCTGGCCATGGATTAAGTAACACAATAAGTGATCATCAGTTTTTATTGTTTCCTGTCTGTGGGTATTTTTAAATGTCTCCTGTGACTGGTCTGTTGTCAGTCCACCCTCACATTTCCCCTAGATTGTACTAGTCTTCTGTGTGTTGGAATTTGTTTATGTTTTGGCCCTCAAGCCTTCTTTGAGTTGTGGTGTTGTGTTGTTAAATTAAAGTAAGTAAGAACTGGAAATCTGCAGTTGCGCCCCTTACTGGTACACACAACATGATTTTAGGCTTTGCTAAATAATATTGTATGGCTTACACATTACACATAATACAAATAATTATGAGACACAGATGCTTAAAACACCTGGCTCACATCACAGCTACATGTTTACCCATATTTTAAACTTACCTTAGGAACTGTGTACTCTCCAACCTGGATGTCTTTCGCAGCAGTCCGAGGCAAGTTAAATGGGATGATGTTGCCCATCCTCTGGATCTCATGGATAACAGCGTTGGTGTAGGGAAGGCTGTCTCTGTCTGTCACTGATGGCTGCCGTGAAGACCCCACCACCCGATCAATTTCGGCCTGCACTTTGGCTAAACATAGATAGAGACCATTTCAGTGGCAGTGGATATGTGTAAAGAAATCAAAATGGTGGCACAGTAAATTAAAATCAACCTGTCATCATTTCAACAAACTATGACTGTTATAGTAATATGGTGAATTTAACCCCCCAAACAAAGTTCCAAGTTTGCTGGTAAACTGTTTTGAACTAAGTACGGTGTTTAGAGTACGTCTTTAATTGAAGAGAATGCATTCCTTCTCTAGTGCTTGCTCTTCATTTAGTCAATTTCACAATCAGTCTCTGGTTCTTCTTTTGTGGAAGCGATCGAAGTATTGTTCTTTTAGGCTTTAATAGTGTGATAGTGGATTGGTCTTCATGAATTAATTAATTCATTCATTCATTCATTTTGATGCAACAACTATTTTTCGAGTTTTCTTTGTATAATTGTTCTTTTTATAGCCAAAAAAGGCACCGCTTCTCGTCTGAGCCCAAATAAAATGAGGCAGGGAAAACACTACAGCGCAAAAATTGCTACTTCAAAGCAACTTTTCTTCCCTAATGTTTTTAATGCGGTTTGAAATTTTCCATTTTATATGGGCTTTTAAGTCAGTCTCATGGGTTCAAATGTTTTTCTTTTGTTTTTTGTTAAAAAGAATTAGCCTTCAAGAGCACCCCCCCACCCCCTTCATGCGTGCACAAGTCTATGAAATACATGTCACTAATGTTGTGCTTTATAAAAAAATGATCAGCCCACTTGTTTATGTCTTGGTTCTGTTCTCCTGGAAGCTGCTTGCCCATCTCCACGGCCACACACACAAAATATAGAATGAAGGTAGATGCAAGGTTGTATGTGTCTAAAGTGGCTCGCTGATGTGATTTAGACTGACATCATAAATGTCTGAGAGCCAGTCAGGAGACACTGTTCCTGATCAAATGATAATCCCAAAATGGCACAGAAGCGAACTACCTATAAAGTCAATATGTACTGACCCTGTATCTCAGGATATTTGATCATGTACAGCAGGCCCCAATACAAGGTTGTGGATGTGGTCTCAGTCCCAGCAACAAAAAGGTCCACAGCACAGATGCTCAAGTTCTCTATATTGAAACCTGCAGCCTCGTCATCCTTCCACTGCAGAGACACACACACCCTTGAAAATAAAACACCTTAGCCCTTAAATGAACACCTCAAACATAAATGCTAAGTTGTTAATAAAGATGCTAACACCCAAGGTTTGTGTGAACGGATGGTACACCCTTTCATTTTGTTAGTAAACATAATATTATTTAAAATAAGTTTCTATAGCTGTTCACATAAGACAATATTAATCATTTAAAATTACGTATAGTATAAGAATCTATTACTTTATTGGCAAACTGCAGTCTGGCAATTTGATATAAAGAACTATGATGCCAGCTGGTCCAAAATACAAGTCAATCAGAAACAACCAGAGGAAGGCTGCCCAACAAGAACAGCTACATAGAGCAGTACATTGTCCCCTTGCAAGGACTGTTAAGCAATTATTAATAACCAGACTATTACTGCCTAAGAAAGAGCCCATAGTAATGATAATGACCTTCGCCTAGTTGTCCTGTTCTGAGCAATAACACACATCATAAATCAGAAAGGCTACTTTGGGATGATCCATGAACACGGTTCCAGAGATTTCTCAGAGAAATCAGTACCTTTTCCATCTCCCCAAGGAAGCAGTCAATGTAGTCTCGTGGATTTAAGGGGTCATAGTCCTTTCTGTGCTCTTCTATTTTGACCTGAACATAGTCAATCACCTTCTTCCACAGACGAATTACTTCTTGATGTGATCCAGGTAATCTGCTCATGATCCATGGGAACATGTTATACACCTAGAAGCAGAGGAAGGTTAGAGTTGGCCTCATAAAGCACCAAGTGCTAACAGAAGTGAACAAACATAACAACACTGTTATTTCACATCCAATCACGTACTTTTTTGTATTGATACACTGTAAGTCTGGAAGAGGGATTTGGTAGGCGCTTTCTGTTGCAGTTCTTTATAGCAAGAACAAAGAGTGTAAGAGAGTTTGAGATAAAAAAAAATGTGGCTAACGAGCGGGAAAGAAGTCGACAGGATGTCAGGAGCTTTGTTTTTCTTGGTTTTTATTCTGCTCCAACGGAGCACACTGCAAAACACACAACCACACTCTTTTCTGTCTCCTCTCCAACTGCCAAGTTCACACACTTATCCCTCCCCCTAACATGCAGTTCCGCCTAAAAAGGCAACATTTGCAGGTGCAGACACTACTTCCCCACCTAGTTCCCACGCCAACTGTCTGTGTCCTTTTCCTGACCCCCTTTTTAACCCCTAAGGCCCAAACCGAGCCAGTCCTGACTGCCAGCTCGTTACAATAAGATAAGAAGCTGAATGGAAGCTAGAGGGGCATGGCATTCAAAATGACTACACTGGTTGTAACGCTGAAACCATGGACCAGTGTTGGCCAGACCAGGAGTTTAAAATTGTTATGCAAAATTTACTCTTGAGAGAAAGCATATCCAGAAACTGAAATTATGTTTTCTGTTGAAATGGAAATCACAGATATATGAACAACTGAACAAAGGTCCAGATATAAGTACCTGAGCCCAGATGCTGCCTTCTAGACACACGGCCTTATTTATCATTTTCAGTAAGTCTTGGAACTCACTGTCACTGTAGTCAAACCGATCGCCAAACACCAGGACACATATCACGTTGGAGACAGCGTTGTTTATAAGGAGCTGGGGATTAAAAGGTCTCCCTGGAAAATAACCAATATATTAAAAAATGTATGGCAAATAACAACAATCAATGTGATAACATTTTTCTTTTGTAGAAAAAATAACATCATTTTGGCAATAGCATATATAAAACATTTGTACTACACCTAACCCGCAAACCCACCAGACACCGTTATCTTTTTATATTCAAGAGCAATTACCCCAATAAGTTTACTTTACCAATAGAACTGACCATATAACAAGTTTATCAGTTAAAAACATTGTTTTTTTATGGTTATTAATTAAATCACAAATGCCTTAAATATGCAGTTAACGTCTTAAATATGCAGTTAATAAGCAGCTGAATTAAATGGGCAATAGTTACTTGTCATTTGTGAAATAGTCAGCTCACATTCCTCTAAACTGCTAAAGCAGTATAGAGTTTGCAGATCACTGATCTTACTTCATCATTTAGCATCATACCCAACATCTTGAAAGTGACAATCTGGTCATACATGAACACACCACAGCGAGAACAGCACGAAATACTTCCTCTGCATTTAACCCATTCACCAAGTGAAGCAGGGGGCAGCTATGAACACAGCGCCCGGGG
>JBBPDB010000001.1:25114264-25126910 GCA_037974465.1 Brachypetersius altus
AATAGCACTTTGTAATTTCACTTGTGCGTGTTTCATTGCTGTTTTTGTGTGTGTGTGTGTGTGTGTGTGTGTATATATAAAATGTATGTATGTTTATATATGAAACAGTAAATGCTGCAGGAGTGCACACTTGCTGTGTATTGTATTATGGCTTCAGCAGGAGTGCAGTAGTCTTAGGGGAGGCATGGATTGTGTGCAGTTCTTTAGTACAGGGCTGCAGCTCGTGTAGCGCTGCGCTGGCCGGCGTTCCGGCTGTCCCTCTAAAGCTGCTGTGCTCTGCTGTGCCGGGCGTCTCCTGAGACCCGGGCTTCTGATCTTCCGCCACTTAAACAGGAATGTGCTCCGCAAGTGGGGCTCAATCAGAGAGGCTCTAAACTGAGTGGACAAGCTGAAGGCCATCATCGCTGCCTGCTGACCATCGAGGCACTGAAGCATCGACAGCAGCCGCTCTTTTACACTCGCCTCTGGCATGAAGGAGGACCTCAAGTGTGTGTGCAGTTATTCCACCATTCCTGACAGATAAACACAGACGGTGACACGTAATGCGGACATACACTAGAAGCTAATCTTGTTATATGCTGATAGATTTTAGGTCATTTCTATATATCATTTCTATATTAGTGTTGATTTGGGGCATAAAAGAGCAGTGCAGGTCTTATTTCAGCAGTGAGGGACTGTGCTGTGAGGAATAAGTGAACGTTCAGTGTGCTACAGTTGTCCCAGGAGGGAACAGAGATGCTTTGAGGGCAGCAGGCCTTTCCAAATCACTGCGCTTCCGTGTGGACCAAACACACACACACACACACACACACACGCACACACACACGCACACAAGAGAAAAGCAGCCGCAGTACGTTTGGGAGTATATCTTTTCTTTGTTCCTTTTCTCATTTTTGACATCAAAACAAAAAAAGTAATGTGACACAGGAATCGTTAAATGAACAATCAGAGATATTATTGTACAGTGCAGCCAAAGTGATATAATACACACAATAAATATTTTTTTTTTCAGGAGAAAATAAAATCCCTTTTTTCATTTTCGACAAGAGAACACGGCGGGACCAATTCTGACTGTTATCACAAAAGGGGTTTGGAAGAAGGGGACGTCATTAACTGACTGAGTGATTGTTGTTTTGAGACAAATATCCTTCATTTAATAGAAGCTGAGGGCTGAGATCAGAAAGATGAGGTGCTTGTTAAAAGCACAGCTTCCATAGAAGTTGATACTGGGAAGAGAAATATCGGCGATTTAAAACTGACTCCATGATGAAATGTTTAAGAGGTCAAAAGTCATTCAGAGTAGGCTTGGTGTGAAATCCATACTGATACTGAATGGAACCAGACGTCTGAAGAGTTGAATGCCTTGAAAAACTCCCACCACAGGATTTTTGCTGTTTATGTACATATATGCCTTACATATAAACACTCAGAAGTTGGGTGGGATCTCTAGTGGTTTGGATAGTGAATAAAATGCCTTGATTCGTGGACATCAGGACCCCTGTATCCATTCACCACCACTGTAACATAATCACTTGGGTATTATACCATTTAACACCAAAACCAATCTGAAAGATATTTATTGAATTATACAGAATCTTTGCCCCGTAAAGTTGATTTGGAGAGAGAAAGAGGGCGAAAGACCGACAGACAGATACAGAGTGTGGGCACGAAAATCTATGCAGAGTGTGGCAAAGTGCAGTGTCCGTATTAGAGCAGATGTAAATAGAGCAGGTGCCGGGGGCAGTGGTGCTTATTGACAGTCTGCACTTATATACAGCACTGCCCTCTCGAAAACGCTAGAAAACTCTCAGTGCTTTCCGACTCTTTGCTTCCAAATTGAGAGTCTGGATGAGTGATGAGGTAGTTGCATGTTTCAGTTCAGAGTGACTCATGCTTTGCTCCAAAACTTAGGGGGGCGGGGGGCGTCATCTCTAATAGTGTTTTGTAGAGATGTTTTAATCTCGTCTTGCAAAAAAGAAACGCCCTCTGAAAGATTAAGAACAATAATGGCATGATTTTAGTCAGAATCGGTCCGTTGTTGCCCACATATTATGCACAATAGAAAGAAAAATGCCCTGTATTACACTGTCTTTATCTGCCTGGCGAAACCCACAGCTCGGTGGCCACTTCAAGTGTAGACAGTTTGGTGGAGGGGCTCACAACCATCCTCCTTTAAGTAGCCAATGAGTGTACAGCAATGATATAGCGAGCGAGCGAGCTGGCCACCACCACCCTTCACCATGCCAGTTCCTTTTGATCACAGTATCAAATTGTGACAGCGCCACAATTTACAACATCACATAAAATGACATCAGTAGTATAAGCCATTCCCTTCCCGGCGGACTCTCTCTCAAAGCGGAGGATCAAGGGGTGACGCAAGTCTACAGTACTGAACTACGTTTCCCATCATGCACCACAAAGGTCGAACAAAAACAACATGGCAGCTCTACATTGCGGAGCAGAATTCGCACGGTCGCCGGGATGTTGGCGGTTCCTGTCCTCCGTGGCCGTTTTGCACTGATGGAACCTTTCGGTGGGGAGGGTTTAGGGGGTAATTAGCTGTTTATGTAGATGCCTGCTTCAAAGCCCTATTTAGCAATCAATGCGTCAGCGCTATTGTGTCAACACGAGGTCAAGAGTCCTCGCCACCTTCGGAGGCCTAAAAATAAAGCTGGTGTGAAAGACCTGCACCTGCCGCTCACCTTCATTTGGATGCATTGCTATAAAAGTGCCGGGACTATAAAAAGTCCGAGCTGCTGCTAAAATGGGCCGAGCAGATGCTGGGCACCTTGCTTCCTCTGTGCGGGACGGCTCTACAGGCGGCTTAGCACGCCCAGAATAGTTCCTTTGACATATGGGCCTCTGATTGTTTGAACACGGAATCTGGTGGACCTCTGCCACCCGGCATAAATCCTTTGATACCTCCTCCCCTCCAGCTCACCCCAATCCCGGCCCACCTCCCCCACCAATCCCTCACTCATCTTTCACTCTGCCCAAATCGGGGCCGTTCGTCAGCCTGCCAGCAAACATTTAGCACCAGCTTACTCCGCGACCAAATCGGGGTTGGAGGAAAACATCAGCAACGACAACGACGACGACGACAACAACAAACAAAAAAAAATGGGCCACAGTGCAACCGGCAAGCGGTGCGTTTATTGCCGCAATTTGCACTCGCCTGCACACGTAACATATCAAAGGGTACTGTGTTCTAATGGCAGCAGCATCGAAAAGCAGTCAGAGGAGTTGAAACCAGATCGCCCGTCCCGTCAGCTCCCTTTATTGCTGAGTTTTTACTACAGAGTAAGACAAGTGACTACCTGGCTACGCTAGTTTGGTTAAACATGTTTACCAGTTGTGTCTTCCTGCACGTGGTGTGATAAATCAATGCTGCAGAGATCACCGTTCTGAAGAGGTATATCCGAGGACGTTTCAACCAAAAAAGAGCTCACGTTTGTTTGCGGATTACTCCACTCCCCCCCAACGATCTCATCATAGCAAGACAGCAATGGCTGTCGATTCCCCCAACTCCAACCCCCCCCCCCCCATCGTGCAGTCATCTCATTTTATCGCACTGTGATGAATATTTACAAGTCCTGGCGTAGTCCTGGTAACGTCCAGAGGCCGAACGTTCGCACGCGTTCGGCTTGAGATGCTCCACAGTTTATCTAGTGGTTCGGGTTATAATTATGACATGTATAGAGATGCTTTCAAAATTGAAAAATAAAAAAAAAAAAAAAAAGGGAAGAAATCCCCCCCAAAAACGCCCAAAAAAAGCATCCGACCACCTTATCGAGAAAGATCTGAGTTCTTCTTTCATACATAACCACAGACCATAAAGAAACATACAAACAAAAAGCAAAAATCATTTACTGTACAAGTACATAGGATTTGTTATATATTTTAAATTTTTCTTCTTCATTTATATTTATACTTTGAGTTTTTTTTCCGTCTCGTTTCCTTTTTTTTTCCTGCTTGTATTCAGATCTTCTTTAAAAACGTCTCTTGTCCGTGAGAGACAGAGGGAGACAGGTTTGAAAAGACAGGACGGGGAGAGAGGTGAGTCTGTGAGCTGTCTGTGGATCAACAGTGCGTCTCCCCCCGTGCCTCTCCTCGGCTAGTGTCTCTGAACGCGCCCCCTTTAGCCTGTGCCGCGGCGACGTGATCGCGGCCGTCGTGGGTAAGGCCGCTCAGACCTTGGCCTCCAGCATTTCCAGGAATAGTTTGTGCATGGGCACCTTGCCCTGCACCTTGATGCTGTAGAAGTGCTGCACCGCCTTGGTGGCCGTCTGCCGGAGCAGCGGCAGGGTCATTAGCAGCTTCCCGGCCCGCCGAGGATCCTCCGCGTGCTGCCCGCTCTCATAGTCCTGCAGGGCCTCGTGAAGAGCGTCCTGGAGCTTCTGAACCGCCTCCACGTCCTCTATGTGCATGGAGTCTAAAGGAGGGATGAGAGACAAAATATTAGTCTTTATATTCAGCTTCCCTCTGACATGCATTCACTCATCAGAAATCAAACAAATCCTCAAATTGTTGTGATCTATTATGGCAGACTAACAGACGGAGCCTTTCAGTGTTATCTCATTCCCACAGTGTTTTACTTCTCAGACAGACATAAACAGTCCACAGTGCCCTCGCAGAGGTTTACTGTCTGAAAGGTCAAGCCGGTGAGATTAAATATAAGCTAACAGAGAGAGGCTCAGATCAGTAGAATCTTATTTTAATATTGTGCTATTTTAATATTCACCAGACAGAAATGCAATATAATCCCATGTAAACAAATATACATTAATTAAACAGGTCAATAGTGAAACACTGGTTAAAAGTAGAGGCAAAAATCTGAACAGAACCACTTGAACACTGACAAGATTCAGGAAAAACACCTTCAGTCAACATAAAAGCTCACACTTTACTGCAAAAATGTTGGTGTCAGCATCTTGTTTCCTTAAAGAGGAGATCCAACATTCCTAACTTTGAATAGAAGTTAGTAGAACAAGACATTTTAGATCATTTCTACTGCTTCACTCATCATGAATGTAAAAAACATGATGTAAAAGGAGGCCAGAATTTTTTAATTCTTTAAAAAACGGACACACGTGTTTGTTCCAGTACTTAGCATCAATTTAACATTGACAGTTTCACACTTGATTTTATTACAAATCTTTTTTGGTATTTATTAAAAATATATTGTTTTATTTGTAAATAAATCACAGTAGATATAAACACTATTATCTACTGAGATTAAAACCGTTGAACTATATGATAAAAGAGCTGGAAAAAATGAGTGAATTCAATAGAAATCCGTCAAAACTTAAGTCAAAAGGAGAGTTAAGCAACTAAGCATCTAAAAACCACTCATAATGATACTTACATATATAAAAACCAAAAAGTCTGTGCTGCAGAAATTCATTACATACAGCCTCTAGTCTCTACATGTAAGACTGGTGCGATCTTTCAGTCTGTGTTCTGTCACTCAGTGAATCGTTTCCTACAAATTAGTAAGTATTTCAACACGCATCCATACAGAGAGGCCATGGGTTTAACTCTCTGCTGATATCACACACACACACACACACACACGCATACCAAGTCAAAGCCAGTGATTGTTAAGCACCCTGGCCTGCCTCACCACGGTGCATATTGTACCATGTGGGCCGACAAAAAGGGAAAACAGATTTTCAAATTTGTCAAAAATTAAAATTCAATGACTGGAACAACTGTATTCCCAAGACCCTGAGACTTTTCTCGCCCGCCTGATCCCCCAGCACTAAAGGATTGAAGTCGACCGCGTTTGAAACAAGAGAGCGAGGCGACGACAACGGCTGAGAAACAAGCTCCGTGTGAAGGCCGCGAGGGCAGAGACCAAGAAACACCATTTCATTCTGCTCTGTCTGCTGCCCTGCCGCTACGGCCGTATGCAAACGTTTGTGCACCTCCAGTCTAAATAATATTACACTACATTACATTCATTTGGCAGATGCTTTTATCCAACACGACTAACAACGTGAGGGAGTAAGTTAACATGAAATAAGTATATAAGAGCATTTCATACACAATTACTGTTTACTTGCTGTGTTAACATACTGTTAAAAAACGTGGCCTGCTCAAAAGTCATGGTACAGTTTATATACTGTGTTTTTTCCTACTTGGCAATTAGAAATGATTAGAAATTGTGCACTAAAACGTACTCATAATTTAATACAATTCAAAATATATCAAAGGCAACTATTTGAACAATGTAAAACACATTCATGTGTGAATGTATAACTTACTTTCAACAGAACATGGGTGTTTTGCACATATTAATCCATTTCATCCACAGCATAGCGGGTCAAATGGAGAAATTCTGTCGGAAGTGTGGACTCTAAGCTTTCAGTCGATACCACATTAGTGTTTGTAAGTGCGAGGGAAGACACTCATGTCGAGTTCAGAGGAAGCATATCTGATTTGAGCGAGACAGATTTCCGAATGGCCTGAATGGCAGAAAGCCATAAGAAATCTGACTTTGAATCCAAATGCATTCAAGCCACTTTTGTACATGATATGAAACATATTACAGCTTAGACATGCAGAGCTGGAGCTTTAACAGATGTTTAATAAACGTATTTTACCGCGGGCTGTAGTTTTACAGTAACTTTCAGTAAAGGTCTGAACTTGATTATTAATAGTGAGGCCTATTAGTCTTTTACATCTGCTGACCAGGTCATCTGACTCGAATGTCATGTTTTACTGGTTGCTGAAAAGTGCAACACAGTCGTGAAGTGCGCCATGCCTGCGAGCTGGTTATAGTTGTTGATTAACACATAAATACTGAAGCTCATAAATGCGACTGTTACTCACAGGTGTTTTCTTATTATGGCAAACTGGTGTGGACATGCAATCAAATCCAGGCACATAAATCAGCTTCAGTCACTTGCACTTTGAAATCTGAACTCATGCATCTGAATTTACATGAGAACCAGAATAATAATTAGAATTAAAGGGATCTCAAATCACTATCTTTCCACGTGTGTGTGTGTGTGTGTGTGTGTGTGTGTGTGTGTGTGTGTGTGTGTGTGGCTCAGATGGAGAGGAAAGCGCGAGTGTGTATGTGTCCAGGAGATAGAGTGTGTAAGGGGAGCATTAAAAAAAACAACTTTGAAGAAACAATTTCCTTGCAATCCATCAGAGAGCCCCCGTCGATCCAATTGATAAACTGCTAATTACAAAATCAATCGCTATGAATTTTCACAGCTGTCAGACAGAGGCGCTCCCGCGAGAGCCTTCAAACACACACACACACACACACACACAAACGCACTGCCCTCATTCAGGCGGCCGGCACACACACTCACACACACTCACACACTCACGCTCCTAACGCTCCCCCACCCCTTCACTCCCTGCACAGAAAGGTCTGTCAACTGAATGCAAAGCAAAGGCCACCCTCAGCATTTTTCACAAACAAAACGAGAGAGAGTGAGAGAGAGAGAGAGAGAGAGAGAGAGAAAGGAATAGAGGGGGGAGAGAGAGGGAGTGAGAGAGGAAGAGAGAGAGAGGGAGTGAGAGAGGAATAGAAAGAGAGAGAGAGAGAGAGAGGGAGTGAGAGAGGAATAGAAAGAGAGAGAGAGAGAGAGAGAGAGGGCTTGCGGGTCTCTGTCCAGACATTGATCAGAGAGGGACAGAGCGTGCTTCTGAAAAGCAAGCTGTCGATACAGGCCCCTCGTCTTCTGCCCCGGAACAAACGAGGCCCATCACTCCCTGATACTCATTCCATTCGACTTAACACATTTTATTGACAGGCCCTGTGCTCCTAATGAAATGTTAAATTTATCTCCTGTGGCTGCAGGGTCCCCATGGCTACTGTTATGGAGATAGAGAGAGGGAGAGAGGGAGAGAGAGAGAGAGAATGGAGGAATGCCACAACACGGAAGGCATTCAATTAAAAGCCTGGTGCACCCTCCTCCCGCTCTCTCTCTCTTTCTGTGTGTCCTTCATGTTTATCTCAGCTGTATCAATCTAGAGGACCCACCTCAAGATCAAGCAGATTAAGGAACACACATGACGCTCCTAATTCTTCTGTGTTTTGTTGCTCAGTGTGTTAATTTGATTACAAAAGTTTCAAAGCAACCCAAAAATGTCCCAATATTACAGATCTGTCTGTAATTGCACTGTGTGAATGGGATAATTAAAGGGCAGATATCCTGTATTGTTCTTGCAGTGTTTTTCCTTAAAATCTCTTTTGGTCCCTTAGAACAGGCTGCATTTGTTACTATGCCTTTAAATCTGTAAATGATCTCTGTCCTGATTGGTAGTTCTGTACTGTATTTAAAAAGCAGTCCTTCAGCTTAAATGGGTGGGGATGAGCTGCTCTAGACTAAATGTAAATTCGTTTTTTTGTGATGTCACAAAAGCAATATATTCAAAACTGTCTGTTTTAGCACTGATCTTTGAATGGGACCTTAGTAGTGTTTACATAATATATAATGCACATCTGTTTCAAACAAACAAGGACAGTTTAGGACCCTGAATGTACGGAATTCATGAGTCGGCTTGTGTTTCAAGCTGTTTCAATGTAAATCATTTTTTAAAAATCAGCAACTTCCAGCATTTCACATGTAATATATGGGCACTTATAAGAACATGGAGGCTTATTTCTGTGGTTTACTTTGCAGAATAAATCCAAAGAGTGGTCCTTCTGTACCTGAGTTGGCGAGGGCGATGGCCTTAAGCGTGACAAACTCCTCCTTCTCCACCTTCAGCTTCTTGTACTTGCGGACGAGCTGCAGGATGGACACGTAGAGGTCCAGCAGGCCTGTGAGTCGCGAGTGCTCCTCGTCCATCACGTAGTCCTCCGCGTACACCAGCTCGTCCTCGTACGGCAGCGAGCGGAACACGATGCTCAGGATCAGGATCTCCATCCAGGCGCTCTGCAGTAGACTCATCTGATCTCCCAGAGACAAGCTGGAGAAGCCTGAGGGCACAAAGCAGAGATGATGGTAACTTTTAGAGCTCAGAAATTAGCAGATGAGTAACTCTGATGGTGACAGGGGTGGGAGGAGGAGCCTGCTTTCTAAAATGATGTGATTATGATTATTTTCTCCAAGTTGTGTGTGTAGAATCAAGCAATTCTACTACTGGTTAGGCCTTCAGGAGCTGGTTTATCAGAATAAACACTAAATTAAAAACTGACAGAATCAACCAAACAGATTTACAGTGGGTGGGACGAAGTCAGTTAAAAGTAATTTCGGACTTCTGGAAGTCCTACACAGGTGACTGAGAGTTAAGTCTAACCAAACATCAGTGAGGTAGAAAAGAGTGGTGACTGCTCTCAGCTAGTTGCAGCTCTTTGCAGAGTCACTGTAAAACTGCAAGCTCAAACGTAAGTTAATGTCTGTCACAAGCTTCAGTTAGAACATGAAATGTCCTTTATGCCTCAGATGTTTGTTTTTAATCTTGGTGCTATAATACTATTAGTATCCCGTAGGGGCGCCAGAAGAAATTGGCATTACCACAGAGGTCCTTTTGACATTTAAGGGGGCCTGGCTCCAACAGTAAGACCTCTGTCAGGAATAATGCAGCGACAGCAGCTATATTCAGTTAATATTCACCGATTGTACCCGGTGAGGGAGCCGCACAGTGACAGGAGGAGGTAAGGAGATCCAGGTCGAGGGAAGTAAATAAAGCCATGGGCCTTTTCTGAGGCCTTTGTGTAACACAAGCGGAGATGAGCCTCCTGATCAGCGGTCACTTCCACACAAATCAGAGCCAGAGCCTGAATAGCATAATGAACCGTGCTGCGGACACAAAAAAAATAACAACAATGCTACTCGGAGAGGCAAATCACTAAGGCCTGGCGGGGTAAGTGATTTGAAAGGGGCCGAAGACACAGTGTGTCATGGGGATGCGGCGATAACCATCTCATCCTTTTTTTCCGATGCCCTCAGCTGTCGATAAACTCTTCACATCCCTCTGCCAGGCCCGCGACTCCCCCACTTCTCCTTCCCCTCGCTCCGGGCCTGCCGGGCGCCTCTATTTTGACAGTATATTAGCCCCCCTTGCAGGCTCTGATGATTAAAATGATTGCTTTTACAAGTTTACCGTTGCAATCCTATCTGCCCCCTTGTGATTAGGGAGGTGATAGATTACAGTATTGACTGGGTCACGCGCCATACCTGCCTCCAATGTTTTCCCTCTTTCATATAAATGATCTCATTGAGGAAGAGTCGAAGGGGTGATGTTTATCTGCTTACCGTGTGACACTTCAGAGTGCTGGGCGGGGAGGGAGGGGCGGAAGAGAGCGAGAGAGGATGGAGGAGAGAAGGAGAGAGAGAGAAGGAGAAAAAAACGGGGGGTACCCGAGTGTTTAATTTCCCTTATCAGAGGGGCGAACAC
Source organism: Brachypetersius altus (assembly GCA_037974465.1). NCBI lineage: Eukaryota > Metazoa > Chordata > Actinopteri > Characiformes > Alestidae > Brachypetersius > Brachypetersius altus. The sequence goes on from JBBPDB010000001.1 coordinate 25,124,633, forward strand.
TGGCCGTGCGTGCTGGGGGATACATTAATTAACAGATTGTGATCGGAACTGCAGGGCCCCTCACAATGTGAAGGGGAATCAATAGGGCCAGAGTGGAGGTGGCAGAGAGAAAAGAAAAAGAAGAAGACCAGGACAGCACACCGCCGACAACGCCGCGCCCGCATCCGAACAGCAAACTCAAGGCTAATCATCAAACGAAGGCTGTCAATAGCAGTTTAATTAGTCCAGTAATGCATTTTCATCTGTAATCAGAATCTACTAAGGGAATAGTTCAGTGGGAAATCAAATGTTCACTGTTTCCTCACTTACGTCAGGTGTGGTCAGTCAGCTGTTTGTAAATTTTACCTCTTCAGTTTGGAGCTGGAGCTGCGAGGCTAGAACACTGGCACTGGTGGTGTCTGAACTAGCCTGTAGTGGCGAAGTTTTGTTTTACAGTTCTTTTAAAGCTCAGAAAGTTCTACTGTGTCCTACAACACATGGACTAATCTTTAAGATCTGAGTGTGAGTTTAGAGAAGTTTCGGTGACATGTTTTAACAGAAAGTCTGAGTGCTTTTGTCAGTATTAGCAACATTAGTTTTACAGCTACAATGCTAAACTAAAGCAGCTAAATTAGAGCTACAAATCTGCCATGGCTGATCTGGAGGAAAAGGAAAGTTAAGAGCATTTTACTGCTGAACTTTTCCTTTAAAGACTGAGTGGAAGTAAATGAACACATTTATCTCCTTTTTTTTTTTTTTACAATTTCTATTTATTTGAAAATTTTGAAACATTCGGTTCATCCCTATAAGCCTAATATTTTGTATTTTGAAACACTATCTGACAAGAACCGATGTAACGGAGTGTGTGCAGTAGGTTCTGAGGACCAGTGGGAGAAATTTACGGATGCCTTATCGCTGCGCCGACTAATCAGTGCCAATTCACCAAGAAGGTATGAGTTAATTAAGGAATTTTTAACTGAGTCGTTGGGTTTATTGGGTAATGGCCTTCATCAAACATTTAAAGGCTCTACATTTATTTCTACTGAACATTTACTGCACATCAGAAACCCGGTCAGGAGAAGGGCTCTGGCCTGTCGGGCGTTTCGTTGCGATGCATATGCAACACAGATTGATCAGCGCGTGAACTTTGCATGACAATCACAGACAGGGCTTAGGCTACCAGAAGAGATCACAGCTCCCCCCGGACCCGGCAGGACGATCGGGGGCGAGGCACATGTTCAACATGCACGCAGGACGCAGAAACATCCCCCGAGCAGCACACACACCCTCAGACTCTAAACACCCATCACACTCGGCAGCCTGCAATTACGCGCCGCGCTGAAAGGCCTGCGTTTAATCGCCTGCCGCGGACTGCTGGATGGAAAAATGTGGAACGCTGTGTGCTGTCCACCCGGCCCCTCTCTCTGTCTCTCTCTCTCTCTCTCTCTCTCTCTCTCTCCTCTCACAGCGCCGAATTATCACTCCAAATGGGATCTTGTGTTTTTTCCCTCCACTTTTTTCCACTCAATTTAATCGAGTAATGAAGTGACTTCCCGGCTCCCCAGGTCAAACGGTGCTCAGGCCGCGCTGCTGCTGCCGCGGAGCCTTGCTGAAGTACTTTGAGGAGCGAGTGATTCTCCCCCTCTAATGAAATATCAATATTTACATCTTCATTTCCAACCAACTGCCTCTGCATGCTCTGACCAAACATGACACAATATTGACCAAGTTGGGCAGCCTGCCTGCTGCGCCTGCCCCTGGGCGCTTTAGCAAATAGAGTGCCTAGCGTCGATGGGCATTAGCCTATCAGTGCATTAGCTTACGTGCTGGAAGCGGCACAGATGTGTTCTTCCTATCACTCACCACAGAATCCGCAGTAATCTCACACAGCTCTGTGCCCTTTCGCTGGAATCCTGGAAATATATATTTTGCATCTTGTGTATAAAACCAAGACGCAGTCGGTCCAAACAACCGCAGGGTTAATGTAGAAAAAGCCTAAAAAGAGATTTCAACCCGGTGTGACATGCTAAAGAGTGCCTTTATCTTAGCCCACTTATGGAATGTCCATTATATTGCCTGCTGTCAGAAAAAAGCTTTGCATGTTCATTTTTAACTTTCATGGTATAAACAATTTCATATATAATACTAGCTGACTTCTAACTTGTGTTAAAATGTCATAATGAATGGACTAATAGGAAGAATATATACCTTATAGATATACTGATAGACAGATAGATAGATAGATAGATAGATAGATAGACAGACAGACAGACAGACAGACAGACAGACAGACAGACAG
>JBBPDB010000001.1:25140069-25155106 GCA_037974465.1 Brachypetersius altus
AGAGAGAGAGAGAAACAGAAAGAGAGAGAGAGAGAGAGAGAGAGAGAGGAGGTGTCCAGTAGAGGCAGGTTGGGCTGGTGTGTGTCACAGCGGTGGCAGAGCTCCATATGTGAGAGCTGAGCTATGTGCTGCTTCTGCTCCGCTGTCACACTACAGAGCCCGCACCTCGGCCTGCTGCACAACAAACACATGAATATTTAAACCGGGGTCAATGATCTCACAGACAGGCCCTCTAATTATTTAGCTTTTCAGCAGTGGCCGCCGAGCATGCTAACCAGACACTCGCTCATTTCATACACACACACACACAACAACAACAGCAGCGGCGGCGGCGGCAGCGCGTACACACCAGAGCAGGGCCAGTCCTGAAATTTAGCACACTGTGCTGTAACAGGCCGGGTGAGTGAGCGCCCACACGCTCCCAATAAATCAGCTTGGTTTTATTTAACCAACCCCAGCAGGACGAGTGGAGAAGCTTATCGGGGTGCTTCTCCCGCCGAGCCCACCAGCTAATGTAGCACAATAAACGCCACACCGCTCATCACAGCATCTGTTATTTATTAGCCAATTATTTGATAAGAATGCTTTTTACATTTTTACATTTCACTCAATGCAAATGCACAACCTCTAATATCTGAATGTTTCATAGACTATTTATACCAGTCTCATTTCATTCCATAGAAAACAACTATTCGCTTCTGTTTATGTGGATGAATTATGAAGCTAAAGGCTTTCAAATCTACAGCATTAAGCAAATGCTACACTTCAAGAAATACTTTAGAAATGGCCTGAATACTTTCGGGAGAGCCTAAATAAGTCTAATACTCAAGAATTCAATCAGCGCATTAGTATTTGATTCTGTATTTAATATTCAGAAGCTTTTTATTGGCCAAAACTATGACATACCTCAGCAAATAAAATTAGCCAAATAAAATGATAAAAATCTTATGACTAAATATAATGAAAACTTCAACATAAGAAATAAAACTCATTAATTACAAATTTGATACCTCCTTATCAAATCTATCATCTTAAAAAAACAGTTATGAGTGAGAGACTACAATCGGGGCTTCTATTGAAACATATGGCGACTGTTAATATACTGTTGCTGCCTACTGGATATATTTTGAACTACAACAATTAAAAGTATAGTTTAAAAATGCCAGGTGTGATTTTATGTACATATTTAAAGTAAAATGCTTTTAAAGTGCTTTTTGTGCATAACCAAAAATTTACCCATCCAAACTGTCATCAACAGACTGAAAAAAAAACCCCAAATATTCATATGCATTTTGCAGACCTAGAAATAATATTTCCTTTGATCACATTTCGCCTATTGAGTCAGAAATGGCAAATGTGGCGTTATTGTGTCTCATTCAGTCTTCACTGTAGAGAGGTATGTTGAAATAAATGGTGCTAAAAACAACCTTTGCGGAGGCTCCCAGACTGGTGGAGCGACTGGACCAGCAGGACACTAGCACTGACTATTTGTGGCTGTTTATTAAAGTATATGGAGGAGGAATCTACGAGTTTACTCGAGCAAAAGCATCTTGATATTTCGGAACAGTAACGTTCGGATTCTGTAAAGAGTGGCAGACATAATTGCCAGGTTGCACCACAGGTCATGAAAAGTTCATGTTTGTCCAAGACTGTAAAAACAAACTGCTCACTTTCAGTAGCTGTGTCTCATTCTTCAGCACGCTCAGAAGTAAACACCCCCCTTTGGAGTACTGAGGGTGTAAACCGCTGCGATTTCTAAAATAAAACTCATAGAGATCGAGATCTCTGGAATAAGTATATACATTTCCTGGAGTGTGGTGAGACACACTGAGCCCTCCTGAATCATGTTCAGGGAGTTTAAATGTTAGGATTGTGCAGGTGAATCACGCCTTAAAGGAATAAATAAAAATACATGGTCATACAGAGCAATGGGGGGTTAAGGCAAGAGGCTGAGGAGACACAGCTCAGTGCCTTCAAGCACATCCTCGGCTGTCGAATGGGGGAGCACTCGCTAAATGATTTCATCACATTAGAAGCAGACAGAGGCAAATGAGGCTAGAGTGTTACTACTGAACATTATGCTAATTTCATTCCCCCTTTTCCTTTAAAAAATGAAACTGGAGGGCAGGAGAGGAGAGGGAAGAGGAGAGGGACCCCTATTACACCACCACCTGAAATGCAGCAGGACACAGCGAGCTGATTTACGCCTGAACTCCGAGGGACTGCAGGTTTGCTCGGGATGAATAAGGAGGAATGCACCTCCCCCCAAATTACACAGGATCAGAAATGTGTAAATATTTACATATCTCGCTAAAAAGGCGTCGGTCCGACCCCCCTCAGTCATTCCCTCTTTCCGGAGAGGACCGAATGAATCCAGGATAACCGTGCACACAAACCGAGAGTTGCTCAAACAAACCGCATGATGGTTTTACCAGAGGAATGAGGAGATTTCTGTTACTTATATAAATTATTTGATTCCCTAGAAACAGAAATCTGATTAGGATTGTCTTTCAATTTCCTGACACTGACAACCCACTAACCTAATTACCCACTGGTCCCTGTGGTCCCTCCCTTCCTAGCAAACACCGGGAGATCATTAGATGGTTGTTAAATCGCAGTAAAAATCTCATTTCTCCCGACCGCAACTTTAATTCCGCCGCCAGACAGTGGGCAACACAAATATGGGAATATTTACTTCTGAATATGGCAGCGCAGTATTAATCCAATGCTGGAATCAAATCAGACCCGACACACTGCCCTCCGGCTACATTACGTAAGAAATAAAGTCACCCTCGTACGAGTATTTTGAGCAAATTTGTGTCGATGAGGTGCTCCAGTGTGGCCAATAAGTGTCACGGGTTGATTCGGGCCTTCTGAGGGGGATGGAAAATTCTGGTGCGTTAATTTCGATGTCATCACATTCTACCGTTTCCTCCCTGTTCCTCTGAGGCTCTCTGCTCCCGCGGAGCGAGCGGCGCATTGTGAGCCCACGTCTCTCCGTGTCACATGTTAGTGTCAGCTATGGCAAAGCCGGTGTGAAGATTCCGAGGTACATGGGTGCCTGTTTTAATTAGAACAGTGCCTGCCATAATTAACAGATGCTGACAGGAATTAAAGCTTGGCACTAACCAGTCTCCCTTACACTCGGAGAGGGTCAGAGAGAGAGAGAGAGGGAGGGAGAGAGAGAGAGAGAGAGAGAGAAGAGCTCACTAGTGGAGCTAATGGAAAAACAGTGACTTATCACACTACTCTCATACTGTCACCAGCACCTCTGTGAAGGAAAGTAATGGACGGTAAAGATAACGGGTCAAAATGCTGTCCTGGTGCCAAACAATGACTTCAATCCAAATCTAACTTCGCTGCGCTTGAATTCTGTGCTTATTGCTTGCGGTCAGTCTCTAATGTGCAACAACAATCAAGACGCAGGGATTAAATGTGCGGCCACGCCGAGTGCGGCCGGAATTTGCCTGGTGGGAACGCAGTTTGACTGGAACTGTAAAGGCAAGGAGAATGATAAACAAGCAATGGGCAGTTCATTTAACCTCTGGTAGTGGTTAATGTGCTTAGAATTACAAAAAATTACAAAAAAAACCTGCTCAACTAGTTAATATTAAGTGTTCACGAACCACAAAACCACCACACATCCGGGCTTGAACTGATTCCCTTCTTCTGAGACAACAGTCCAATTTAAAGAGTGCGGAACGCAAACACAAGGTGACAAAATCAACTGAAAAATCAACTGATCACATGTTGTGCTAAATCACAAGTAGTGTTTTGTGGCGCATATATTTATGGTCTCTATTGATCTGTTCCTGGTAAGTGTGAGTGGGATTCTGAACCAAAATGATAAAGATTGCCATGTTTGTTATGAGTAAGCCAGAAGTATTCTCCAGTAGTGTAGACAGAAAACTTGCACAGAGATGGTGTACTGCAGTTCAAGATTCAAGATGTTTATTTGTCACTTACACAATAATATGCAAACAACGTGCAGTTTGCAGTGAAAAGTAACCCTGTATCACTCCTGAGACAGAGCAATAATTAGAAAACGGAATGGAATAATTGCACAAACTGACCAATATGTAAGGAATATACTTCTAACTCTGCCAACTATGGGCCAAAATTATTTGAATAATGTAATATAAATAAAATATTTATAGGGAGCCCTGCACCGTTTGGTGATTTTCCAGCTCAAACACATCTCAGTGGTTATTTGCCAGGTTTAGTTGGTGTGTTAAGAGCAGTCGAATCAGCATAATTGCTGGACACACTGGCCTCCAGGTTTACACCTATTTGCTGGTAGTTATCACAAGCTAAACACAGAAAGTAAGCCAGGAATGGGGGCCAGGTCCTTGATGACATACTAAAATCCGAATGAGGAACTGACTTGGTCACACTGTGTGCACTTCTGAAGTTCATTCCCAAGAGATCCTCAAGGATTGCTCCAGTGGGATGAGCCCACAATCACTATCGGCTTAATCAACAGACATGTGTGTGCGAGTGTGTGTTTTACGGCTCTGACCGCTGATGCTGGTGCGGAGAAGATAGCGGTTGGCTCTCGGGTGTCACCTCTTCAAAGCGAATGGGGTGCTGGTGGAGAGAGGGAGGGCTCAGAGCCAAAGCGGTTGGCATTTGCGTGGGGATTAGCCCCGGGCCTGAGGCTGCACAGGGGCCAGCTGACCCCAGGCTCCTCTTTCTCTCCAAAAACAATAATAATCCCTCTCCGAGCACGGCCCCTACAAAAGGGCCTGTCCCCACTCACTTTGTGAGGGCCGGGCTGGGAAGGCCAGCGAGGGTTGGCCGGGACCCTTATTTTTGGGTCTCTCACCTGTTCTGGGTGCCTGTCCCCTGGGAGAGGGGAAAGTGTCAGCATGGCTGGGATCTTTGGCAGTGCCAAGGGGAGCTTAGGCGGACTTGTTTTTAGCTGGGAAAAGCGCAGGGGCATGTCCCAGGGCCACGGCGAACCCTGCCTTTCATGGTTGCCGCCGCTAACACCCCCCTCCGTCAGCACTATTTCACAGGGCCTCTGGCAGCGCCTCATGCCTGCAAGTGTGTCGTGGCATTCGTCCTCACGGGCGGTGACGATAGAAGGAGTAGGATGAAGAAAGCTTCTTCCGCAGAACCCTGAAAAACCCATGCCGCAAAATAACCCCCCGCCCCCCCCCCACACACACACACTCTGGTGCAATCCCAGACAAAAAAATATTTTTTTTTCTTTCTTTCCACACAAGAGTATGCCAGCCTTTTAAGGGGCAATTACATCTCATACAATTTGAAGCCATATGCATCAATAAGAACACAGTGAACATGTGTACTGCACATAATATAGAGCCCACAACACAATGACTTAAGGCAAACCTCTAGAATTTGATATGAACTATTCCTCCAAGTGCAGTTTTCTCCAGATATTAAATAAAAACAAACACTGAGTGTCACCATGACTGTGGAACTCAAAGACGTCCACACAGTCCTGCATTTAAATATAAATCGACAACGTGTGATCCCTAAACACACTCTACTGAAGTCAAAAGTGCACTCATACGTGTCCACGCTTAAGTATGTGTGAGTCATGAGGAGCTTGTTTGGGCTGCGGTTGGTCCGTCCCACACATGCCTCTCTCCCAGAAGAAACGAAGCACAATGTGTAAGACCACATGAAGAAGTGGGCCACCTCGCCTGTCCCACTACCCACCCCGCTGGAAAACACGTGTTCTCGCCTGTTGTAATCCTCTCACCTGTTAGACTGAGGAACAGGCTGGCCTCGAGGGGACTGGCTGCCAGACAGACAGTTCACACACTTAGCCACCTCCCTGTAAGCACAAGGAGAAGGTGCTGCTAAGGGTTTACAGCACCTTCTGGAATGCTTCCGTGAACTGGATGGCTAATTTCGTTCAGGCTATGTACTGGCATGAACAGAATGAGACGGGAGGATGGCAATGCAGAGTCGGAGTTTCTTGGTCTGTGATGATATGACGTCTCACATTACTGTATTGTGACAATTCTCAGTTTCATCATTAATGATTTATGTGATGTCAGGTGATGAGAACTGCTTATTTTTGGTTCAAACATTAAGTCTCAATACACATTTGTGTGGATTACCACCAGAGTGTGAATTAGCCCTCCATAATTTCATAAGACTGCTATTTTAGTCCTTTGGGGGGGGTCTGGGTCTTGATCAGGGTACAGTACCCCCAGTAACCCCTGTAATTCGAACCATGTGAGAGTAGGTCAGTTGGTGTTGGTGGTCTAATGTGTAGGATATTTGCCTTTCGACCAAGCGCTCATGGGTTCAAATCCTACCTTCAGCAAACCACCACTGGGTTCCCGAGCAAGATCCTTAACCCCAAGTTGCTCTGGGGAGGCTGTCCCTTTAGTTAGGGAAGTAAAGATAGCCGTTCCTTCACTTTTTGTTCGGTATCATGTTCCATGGCTCAGAATGTGCTTCTACTACCTTCTATACTACAATTGTTGATGGAATAAGGCAGTTTTGATGACCCCATTACAACCTAAATTAGAAAGTACAGACAGAGCTCATTTGCATGGCAATCTCTGGATGCAGCAAACGATCAAACTGGACAATGTCCTTCATAAGTGCCATGGAACTTCTTGCCTCATTGAGCAAGTTTCGTCAGTTTCCAGTGCACTGCATCCTGATTCAGCATTTTTTATTTGGAACTGTATTTACAAGAAGGTCTGAGTCTATCCCTGAACAAGAGGAGACACTTCTTTGAGTTTTGTCCTATTAGCCCAGAAGACGGACAAGGTTTGTGCATTTACATGGTGAGTCTTTTCAGACAGGCCTTTTCCTCTCACAGCTCTTTTTGACAGGTGTGCTGGGTTATTGCTTAGAAGTCAATGTTCAATTTTGGCTTTGAAATGTAGCCATCAGCACCTTCCTTGTCCTCTCTGCGTCCACAAATTGGACAGGACAAAGATTCTCCTAACGCACTTTCTGCCTCTGGGTCATTAAGAGACATCTACAGGACGCCCCAGGGCAGGGATACTGCATATAATGACCAAGGTCTCAAGGTCTCAGACATTAGTATGACTATTCATGCCTTCCGGTTCCTGAGAATACAGAATCTACAGTAGAATCTGAATATATCCACATATCTCCGAACTGCCGTTTGTGCAGAACTGGGAATTCTCCATATCCAGTGATATCAGAGCTTTTATAGTTTTGCCACAGCAGTCCAGCCTCTATCATTTGACTGTAATCCTGTTGGACAACTACACCAACATTCTGGTTACTGTGGATAGATTTACAAAATAATGTCAACTAATCCCACTGACATTCTCCCTGCCTTCCAGACCGCAGAGGCCCTGTTTTCCTGTTATTCAGAATTTTAACCATGGCCCGACTGATGCTCTAGTGATGGATGTGTGGTTCCAGCATGGAGAACAAGTCTCCACCACCTTTCATGATCACCTCCAGAGGGCAGTTTGCAATCAGAAGGTTAGTCATCATGGTTGTGCGCCCCCAGAATACTAAACTATCTAGCTGAGATGCCATGTTATGAACTAAAACTAACACATCAAGTAATGTCCACGTCTCCAAGACCCTCAGGACAATCGGTCAAGTAACATACAAATCGCGATATCTCACCCAGAACCGGCGTGTCTCTCCTCAGGCCAACGGTTCCTGGTCCTCTTTGTAAACTCTCACGTTTAAGGATTTTCTAGAATAAACTATCAACACCTCTTGGGGGTCCAGGGTTATGTCCAGTACCTTGGACCACTCCCTATCGCATTATGTTTTCTCCTGGATTCAGATAATCAACCTCTCTGAACTCCATATTTTTTATTTTCTCGGTTGCGTTTGCAAAAACATGTATGAACACACATATATCATTGAAGTTCTATACTGTTACAGCTGTTCTCTGAATGTCCACGGCCCGTGTGGATAAAGGAGTCTGCTAGTGAGTTAAAGGGCAGTAGCCATTGGATTACATCGGTGTAATCTCTCAATAGTATCTGTTCCTATCCTCTCAGCTCCGATCTTCTTCCATTGATCAGAGGAAAAAAACCTGTAGTCCCTGACATTTGAGTCGCTCTATTGATCACTTCCTCTTTTATACAGACGGGGGGAAATGAAGCAATTTCACAGGAGTTTCAGGCCAACTTCTGCTGCGTATCCCTCATCTGAGAACAGCGGACTCATTACACTGTCTGGCATCTGTGAGTTTGCACCAAAACACAGCCAGATATGGATACATTGATACTGAGAACACAGTACTGCTCAGAAAAGGATGCACATTTTCATTTTATTTGCAACTCTTTGTATATTTGTGAGACTTAACTTAATTAATAAATGATGTAAAATTTAAATTCGAATGTTGCTGACACAACATTTGCACAACGTTTGGATGCTAAGAAGTACCCTTGTATTTTACTCCTAGTTAAGAGCTTATGTTCAGTATAGAGTTGTTGCCAGTGCCTTTTTGTACTCAATAAAATCTGGAGCCACGCCATTCTGTATACGTTTATATAGCTGACAGTTCGCTATGACTTTGACTTAATGGTCCTTAATGTAATCCTAACCCTAACACAACCCTAGCCCTAATCCTTTATACAACTTAAGACTACTGTTGCTGCACTGTGTCGTCTTTCATTTCTTTCATGTCCTTTATGTCTTTATGTTCTCTCTGTGAAGAGGGTGTTCAAGCAAGAATGTCATTGTGCTCTGTACACTTCAACTATAAACTTCAACTTCAACTTCAACACTGTTAAAAAGTACCAACTGATAGATTCTTAATAGGAAAAAAATGCCCTCAGTGCAGTTGAGCACCTCAGGTATCATCAAAGAGACTGTAATCCAGCTGCAACACACATTTGCCAGAACCTGTGACATAATCCTTGGCGTATTCATGTTACGAGGACAATTAAACAGTGCGGAAAGTTTGTGGTGTTCTACGCTGCGCCGTGCTGCAAAGTTATAATTAGGGTGGATGGTTTCCATTCACTGCCTGACCTTTCCTCGTCTAACCCAGCCCAATAGCTGGCCTTAGCTTGAGTGTGACTGGAGGTGGCCTTCTCCTGAGCTGAGACAGGGTTATCCAGAGACGGGGGAGACGGACACGGTTCTCCGTGTTTTGTTCTTGTCTCCTTGAAAGGCCTGATTGATTTCGCGCTCACGTAGCGTAGGCAGGGAGACAGACGCCCGACCTTGCGTTGAGGAGAGATACCAAACGCAGACCAAGATGCCTTTCACGTCTTCATATTCATTTGCAAAATGTATTGACTTATTTTGATAGTGTTTGGAAATGGTAGGTGAAGGTGAGAGTGTGGTGGGTGTGCGGGGGGGGGCAGGTTAGTACCGACACAGAGCTTAAGAGCCTCATGTGTTAAATGCTAAGTGGTACCTGTTAGCGGTCACATTCATAACTAATAAAGGGCATGCCGAGGACACCTCATAAGTGAAGACACATTGAAGGAGGACAAGGGTACGTGCAACCAGAATGAAGCGAGGATGTGTGATATGACCTTTTCTAAATAGTGCAGGACCAGAGGAGAATTGGAGAGGTGCGCTGCGTTTCATACTGCAATGTTCTCTGGCACGGCACTCTGTGTATAAATCAGCCGGAGTGTAAATCACCCGCTTAAAACGCTTCTATTAGCTCATGTGGTAATGTCTGACACTTTTGGATATCCAAGTCCAGGGTGGTAATAAACTATTCTAAGAACTGTTTGGGGTGCGTTTGTGGAGCAATGTTACGAGGAAATAATGTGAAGAAATATTGAATGTAAACAAACAAGGCTCATGTAGCTTAGTTAGTTGGTTGTGAATGCACATCTTATCATGTGCTTACTTCTCTTCATAGTAAAATACGCATTTTTATATATAAAAAAAGACAAATCCCTAACATTTAGTTACATTTATAATAAGTAAAGTTGACCCAAATAGCATTTTACATCGTTTAAAACAACACTTCAATATTCACTCTCAATACTGCCCTCAAAAACGTTAATATCCACATTATATATACATAGATATTTTGTAATGAATCCTAATTTTAGGCATTTTCCTTTGTAAGATTTGTGACAAATAGTTTTATGCATTTATTTTTACAATGAATAAGGAGACAATAGAGTCTTTCTGGACTGACTGGCAGCGATAATGCAGAAGGCATCTACATTTTTATTTCCTTTAAAAAAAAAAAAGCATTTTCAGTAAACCAGCTAAACTGACTATGAAAGGAGAGGATGTTCTATTGCCAACTTCTAGTTCTAGTGCTCCAAGCTTGGTTCCATCATGAGTGACGTGAGGACCGTCAGGATCTCTTTCAGCTCCGCGGGGCTAAATGAGTGACTGAGGACGAGCTCAGCTTCTTCACTTGAATGTCACTTAACAGTCAAAGCTAGACCCAAACAAAAGGTATTTGGCCACGTCTCTTTGTTAAAATGTCTTATCTTGCTTCTGTCTTTCTGAGAAAAGAGACGATTTGGAAAATCGTAGTCTGGCAGCGTTTAGATTACTTTAGGTGGGTATGCCATGATTTTCCAAGTACTACATCCATTACTAAGTAACTGACATTTCTCCTGGTTTTATGATAAAATAGATTTTGTTTAAAATCGAGATAAATAAGCCTCTGAGTCTGAATTTGTCTGGAGGTCTGCTGGGTTATAAAGAACACAGATGTAAGGAACGAACCCTTGAGTTCTTGGAATTGTTGGTGCCAGCCCTTATAATAATGTAAGAACAATAATATCGTATAGTTTTTGATTCAAAAATGATTTTTCTTTCGAAGAATTACTAAAATGTTTAAGGATTTACTCTCAATACAGTGCTGTAATACAGTGCTGGGCTACAACGCCTTCCCTTTGTCCTGTCCTGGACATGTCTGTGGACGTGTAGTCGACTGGCCTTTTACTCTCTTGTTTAAGCTAAGCTTCATATTTGCCCTGACACTGGTGATTCATTTATGACCATCTCTCCCTATTTTCTAGTCTCTTATTCCTCCAGATAATATATTTCCATTAATTTTTCATCAGCTAGTAATGCGATTACTCCCTCATTCTCCCTCTCTCTCGCTCTCCCTCCCTCTATCTCAACATGCAGTTGAGAGATTCCGTTACCTCACTTAGCTCCATATAGATTGCTCTCTGCTGCTTTGAGGAAGAGCCTTTTAGAGACACTAAATGGATGGATTGGATGTACTATAGACCACTACAGATATTCTATTCACCTGTTCTAAATGCATGCATGTAGCACTGCCTATATATGGATTGTCCCATGTTTCCACGTTTTGTAGAGCAGATCCTTCTCACCCGCACTGTGGAAAAATGCAGGATTTGAGTACAAAGAAATTTGGTAGAATTGGAAAAAGGACAGATATGTGATCATTATTACGTTTGGTTCAAAAGAAATGTTGCAAGCACTTTAAAAAAAAAACAACATATGTATATATTTACACACACACACACACACACACACACACACATATATATATATATATATATACACCCCGCACACACATTGCTAGAAAAGCAAATGCCAAAGGAAAAGCTAGCAAACACAACCCTCCAGAGAGCTCAAACGGAGCAAGAGAGAGAAACCCATCCAAGAGAAGGGAAAAAAATCCATGGCCAGCATGTTTAATTGTCACTGAATTCCCAGCTGGCGTGACTTTAAAAAAGCATCCACAGGAAGGGAGCTGAGATGTTCGGAAAACATTTAGCGGATCAATATGCCGGGGAGAGCTGAGAGCGGCTGGAGTGTGTGCTCGGGGACCGCGCCGAAGCCTTTCCAGTCGGAATACTGTTACACTTCTATTAGTCAGAAGCAGGGATCGACCTATTCAGCATATTTCTGTCCCTCTGCCCAACAGCCGCATTATTTACTGCTCTGTGGCTGGGACATGGGGGTGGACAGCCGGGCCATGCCAACAGCCCCTCGAGCTCCGCTCCGGCCTGGCATCGGCCCACCGATGCGCCAGCCAGCCACATTTATGACACCAGCATCAGATGTGTCTTCAACAGATACAGGCCTTCATCTGCCACGCATGGTGTGTTCGAGGATCACAGTACAGGCGTCCAAACTACTCTCAGAGCTGGCGGATTGTTTTAACAGCTGACAGTTAATGATGTCCGTAAGGTGAAAATTGGGCTTTTTAGAACTGGAGAGCTGGTAAAGCTCCGAAAGGACGAAGCTCCAGTTTTCACGTTTCTAGTGTGTAGAGATCCTTCTCATGAGCCAGGTTGCTTCGCCACACTTTAACTGTTACAATGGGATCTTTTATGTTGTATAATGAACATGGAAAGAGCCTGCACTAATGCCTAACAAGTCATCTGAGCAGTCTGGCAGATAGTGGACCAGTCAGCTGGAAGTCTGAGATGTTTGAGGAGCTCCTTACCTTCCTTCAGCATGCCCACTTTCAGACACTTCATGAAGCGACAGGCTTGACAGGACTTGCGTCTCCGCTTTGTGATCTCACACTCGTTGGTGGCCGGACAGCTGTACTCTATGTTACCTGGGAAGAAGAGGCAAGAGCAAAAGTCAGGACTCCGGTCAACTTCTTTCTCTACTGGATGTCACATGACCATGAAATATTGTATGTATGTATTTATTAATTTATTTATTATTGTTAATATGTGTGTGACCTTTGTCTGTCTATCTGTCTATCTATCCATCCATCCATCCATCCATCCATCCATCCGTCCGTCCATCCATCCATCCATCCATCCATCCATCCATCCATCCATCCAATCATCTGCTAAATCTTTATCATTATGTGCTATTATTATAGTATTACCATGTGCAATTTTACTATGTACTACTATATGTGCAGTATCACTTATCGACTACTATTACTGACCTCTGTTACATTTTCAGCATAGAGAACAACTTTTGCTGTATTTTAATTATCTGTCGACTTTTGTGTACATAACAGAGTTTTTATCTGACTTTTATTTTGCATTTTATGTTCTTGTGTGTGTGCGGTCATAGCTTAAGCAATTTCAGCTGGGATTTTCCTGATTCTGATCTGTTTATCTCTGTATCTCTCTGTCTGTCTTTGTGTCTGTCTGTCTGTCTATCCATCCATCCATCCATCCATCCATCCATCCATCCAGCCATCCATCCATCCATCCATCCAGCCATCCATCCATCCATCCATCCATCCATCCATCCAGCCATCCATCCATCCAGCCATCCATCCAGCCATCCATCCATCCATCCATCCATCCAGCCATTCTTTCATACATTATTCCATCCTTCTATTCCTCCATCTATCCATCCATTCTTCAATCTATTCCTTCTTTATTCCATTCCTCCATCCCTTCTTCCATCCATCCATCCATCCATCCATCCCTCCATTCTTCCATCCTTCCATTCCGCCATCTATCCATCCATTCCTTCATTATTCCATTCCTCCATCCATTCCTCCATCCACCCATTCGTCCATCCATACGTCCATCCCTCCATTCTTCCATTCATCCATCCATCCATCCATCCATCCCTCCATTCTTCCATTCCACCATCCATCCATCCATCCATCCATCCAGCCATCCATTCTTCCATCCATCCATTCTTCCATTCTTTCATACATTATTCCATCCTTCTATTCCTCCATCTATCCATCCATTCTTCCATCCATTCCTTCTTTATTCCATTCCACCATCCATTCTTCCATCCATTATCTTCGCCACTTATCCTTAACCAGGGCTGCAGAGGAGCCTATTCGCGCAGTCACATGGCGAAAGGTGGAGAAACACCCATATCAATCCCAGCCACTTATTCTATAGACAGGTGCTACTTATTGTCAGGAATAAGAATGCTTATGAGGCACACTCTCTCTCTCACACACACACACACACACACACATTATACCAACCTCCTGCTGTCTGTACTTAGCTTTCAAGCTAAAGTCATTAAAATCTTCTGCAAAATTCCTGCAGTCGACCCCTGAACTACTGGAAAGAACAGATCAGTCCAAAAACGCTTGATGAAAAGAGCAGGACCTAAAAGGTGGTTTACTTAAAGGAAGAACGAAATGAAAATGAACAGTCGGCTCTTAAACATGGTTTGCTTGAAGTTAAATGAAGACAAACAACTGGCTCTTAAAGGGGAATTACTTAAAGGTACAGTTCAGGCAAAAAAGTTACATTAAATATTACCAGCAGGCCCTTAAACGACTAAAGAACCAGAAAAATGAATGGCAGGCCCTTAAACTTTGTTTTCTTAAAGGAAGAGTTCAGGCAAAAAAAGCAAATGCCTAAACATGGCTTACTTAAGGGAGCAGCAAAAAAGGGACAGCGGCTCTTTAAACATGGTTTATTTAAAGGAACAGTTGAGTCAAAAAAAAGCTTCAATGAAAAGTGAATGCCGGGCCCTTAAACTTTCTTAAAGGAGCGACTAAATTCAAACGAACAGCAGACTCTTAAACGCCATTTGCTCGAAGGAAAAGCCAAATGAAAATGAACAGCAGGCCCTTAAACAAGGTTCCACTGAAGTAAGAGTTAAACGAGCCTCTCATAAGAGAACAGCTAAAGGAAAAGGAACAGTGGGCCTTTAAACATGGTTTATTTAAAGGAAGAGCTGAATGAACTCGAACAGCAGGTACAGAAACACCCTGGACACATCCCGGCCTGCCCTGACCCCCCCGACACATTTACACTGGGCTTCCAGATGTGTCTCCTGGCTAGTCGGATCGAACGATATGCAAATGAGCTCATATACAACCACCTGTGCTGCTCTGATATTTAGTCTTCTATTCAAAGCAAAGGCACCTTGATCGCTTTGGGAGGGGTTGAGTAACTTGGCGAGACAGATACAGTCAAAGTGCTATAAATGTATATAAATGTATATATATTCAAACTGCCTCCTGCTGCGCCAAGAATGTACAATTGCAGTGTTTTACCATAATCAACACACTGTATTATATCATACATATACTGTATATATATCAGTGGCCCCCAAACCCCGGCCGTGGATGTTCCCCGTGTTCTGCTGTCGCTCGTTGTTATGGACAGCGGCGACACACGGCGCATGTGGCAGGGCTTACAAGCCATCACAAACTACAGGACGACATCACCTGCCTGTG
>JBBPDB010000001.1:25155206-25167237 GCA_037974465.1 Brachypetersius altus
CATCCATCCATCCATCCATCCATCCATCCGTCCGTCCATCCATCCATCCATCCATCCATCCATCCATCCATCCATCCGTCCATCCATCCATCCTTCCATCCATCGATATATCCATCCATCCATCCATCCATCCATCGATATATCCATCCATCCATCCATCCATCCATCCATCTATCCATCACTTCAGTTGCATGTACGTATTTATAAACAGGTAGATTAGCCTCCCCGAGATCGGCGGCCCTCAGCATTCACCTAAGCCCTCCACCCTGACTGCTGTGGAGCAGCCAGCCACTTTACATTATGCCCCACCAAACCTGAACCCCCTCTGCAAAACCCTTCAGTATTTACATACAGTGTGTCCAGGGCACTGATACATTATTCAAGTCAAGCACTTCAGCGCTTGATTCCAATGAATAGGAGTTTCATTGGAACACAATAAAAGAGCTGTTTCTGCTGTATGGTGTGACTAACAATAGGTTGAGTGCTTGATATACGATGCCATTCTGCTTGTGTCCATGTAGGTACATTTAACTGTAGGGAGGCATTTCAATTAGAATGTGTATGGGTAATGGCAAGGGGGGAGCACTGAATGCAGAATGACAGTCCACTATAAATGGGGAATGATGAGAAGGCACACCTACAATACCAGACAGGCCTCGCTCCCATGCACGGGCATGTTTTGAATATCTATACCTGGGCTCCTCCGTCTGAATTTATATGGGCTTGTGTTGCTATTGTGAACTGCATGTGGTCGTCCAAAGTGCTCCATGAGTCTTAGGGCTTTCTGAGGGCCCGGCCTCATGCAGGATGCAACAATACACTCACAATGTGCCCATTCAAAATAGTGGAGTAAATATCTGGAGTGTAATTAGATACCCCCCCCCAACAAAAACGCACCGCATGCATTATCATATGCTAAAGCTACGCTCAGACTCGATATGCGACTTGGATTTCTGAAATAAATACGTAAGAGGTAACATGATACATTCAGTTGATTTACATTCCATTCCTTTGACCCCGGCTCTGTTTTTTTTTTTTTTTTTTTTTTTTGCAGAGTAGAAGCCGCATCGCAATACTCCTCCATCCCCATCCCTCCATCCCTCTGTCTCTTATTCCCAACTCGGGCAATTATGTTAACATTATTGCACAGATCAAGCCGGGGGTCCCTAGATGTATTAAATAATTAGAAATTCCGCCTTTTATCTGGGTTATACAAATCAGTATGCAAATTCCACGGATCTCTTTGGGTTTGGGGTAAATAAAGGTGTGAAAATTAATGTGATGAGATCTGATTGCTCTTCTTCCTGTTTTCCCCTTTGTTGATAGGGAAAACAAAACAGTTATAATCAAATATATTTCCTAAGTGCTTATGGGCGGAGGCGGAGCCGGAGAGCTGCTGAGAATTCAACACGTCTAGCAAAGCATTTATTTATTTATTTATTTATTTGTTGCTTTGTTTCTTTGTTTCATTCATTCATCCATTCATCCATCCCTCCAGTTATTCCTTTTAAGTCTGGCTTACCTAGGATACTTTTAAAATCTATAGTGCAAAAGTTTGACATATTTGGGTTGATTTGCAACCAAGTTTACTATAGATTTTATAACAAAAAACGAAAAAAAACCCCACCATTTTATTATGCTGCTACAAAGAGTAACCAAACTGTGGATAGTAAAGACTATTCTGTTCTATTAAATACGGCCTCTGCAAACGGTATGGCATATTTAAAATTTTACAATTTTTTTTTTTTCAAAACACTAAACTTAGCAAATAAATATCAATTACTGGACTAAAACTCACAAAACATTCATATTTTAATGTGTTCTCTGGTTCATACAGTTTGAACAAGGATGTTTTTGCATCCTGATGTTTATTACAGATCGGCTCTGGGCTGCACTGTTGGTAGGGGCTAGACTGACTGCATGACTGGCGCATTCTGTCAGCAAAGGAGCAGAACCTGTAGGTCCCACAGGACACTCATGTTCATGGACCGCCTGTGTGTTGTGGGGGGGGGCAGGGTATGAGGTACATGTGCACTCGTTACACCTGTGGGCTCAACAACTGCAGCCATGCAGACGCACATGAATGCATGTAAACGAGAGAGCTGGGTATTAACACACACTCGCAATGCTGAATAACACACACGAGGCAAATAAAACCAGAAAGGGTTCTGATGCCACAGAAGAACCATTTAGCTTCCTGAAGAGCCATTTTTGTAAATGAGATGCGTGAAGAACCTTTAAAGAACATTCATAATGTAAAGGTTCTTGACCAGTTTAAGAGTTCTTCCTAGAGTCTTTCCATTGGGTGGAGTTTATTGAAAGGGTTCTTCACTTCACTCATGCCTCTCATTTACAGAAATGACTCACTGAAATGTGTCTTTATGGAACCAAAAGCGGCTCTTCTCTGGCATCGTGCAAAGAACCCTTTCTGGCACCTGGACCTATTGTCAAAAAAACGAAGCCAGCTTTAGTATCCAGTGGTTTGTCCAGTAAATAAAGTTAATACAGGTCACTGTGCAGAACTCGAGCACTTTCAAATAATCCGGTTCAACATAAAAGGTTACTTTATTAAACCTAAAAAAAAGAATCTAAGGGGGGGGGGCACATATAAAGCAAAGAGTTTTATCTTCTCAATATTTATCTGTCTCAATTTCTTTTATGGCTTTTCAGGACCTGTGCCAGGGCATGGTTTGGGGCAGGGTAAGTAAATTACAGTAAAATGGCAGGTATTTCTCATCAAAATCTAAACTGACTTTTACAGGCTTACTGTCAGGCTCTATTACTGCACAGGGCCAGTCGATATGGTTTAGGTTTCATACAATTCCACACTTGTGTTCTAAATGACAGTAAAATAGGGCTCGGCGGGAGACGTACAGGCTTTGATTGGTGGTGCACGCGAGGTGTTTGGGGGCAACGGGGGGATGAAGACGGTGGTCGGCGATGGATGGTGATCAGACCTGACGTTAATTTGAGGCTCGGCTTTGACTGATGTAACTATCTCCATGCGCAAGTTCAGAGGGGCTTTACAGTGGACGAATGGGCGACAGGAGACGGATTTGCCGTCCACCTCTGTGTTGAAAAGGTAAGGCCAGTGGGGTCTTTGTCTGTAGGGAGGCGGAGGGTAGAGGGGAACTGAACCGAAAGAGAAAGCTAAATGAAGCTAGGACAGGGGAAGGGAACGAGGGGAATAAAGAATAAAGAGAAATTCCTGTTCTCCGCTCACGACAGGCCAGTGTTCTCTCAGTGTGACAACGCCCAACAAAATATCAATAATTAGGCAGAAATACGGCAACTCTTATTACCAGACGACACTTCCTTTGACCTTTTTCCGGCTCCGCCTGCTTATGGTGGAGCCGAGCAGTTTTGATACGCGAGCACCGTGACAGAAAGTCATGGCTCGGTTGCGGGAGGTGTGGAAAGAGATAAAGCTCATGAAATATGGAACAATAAAAAGTTTAGTGTTGGTTTAGATATACAACATGCATCAATGCCTCTCAATAGACGAAAAAACCCAGTGATGTTGGGGAGGAAAAAAGGAAAGCGTGGGATTATGTACTGAATGTTTTTTTTTTGGATGCCTTCTTGAGTGTTTAAATGCCGGCGTTTGGCCCACTGTTCATCCGGAGGCTTTAGATCACTCTCTTTTAACAATGTTGTCTGGGTGATAAAGAGGCAAAAGCAGCGCGTGCAGCTGTGACAACTCATTTTTCAATAAGACGCGTGAATGGGGAGAAGGTATTACATGTTTGGCAGTAAAAAAAAGCCATTTTGCGGCGGCGTTAAGGCTGAATGGAACTGATTAAAATGACGAGGCAAATTAAACGCCACCACTCCTGCTTTGTCCTCATTAAAGGGACGCTGGCTCACACTCGCAACCCTCGTCGGCCTCGTTATTTACTTAATTAATCACGTCTAATTCACATCACTTATCCTGTTTTTCCTTCAAGAGCTCTTTGTCTGCCCATTCTCTTCCCCACTCATCCTGTCCGCCTCTTTTTTCCCCCCTTTTCTTTTTTCTCCCGACCAAAAAATCCTCACCCGCTTCTGCTTATTATGCCATTAGCCCGCCCTCTCCCACTCTTTCAGAAGAGCAGACGAGTCCCTCTCCAATCTAAAGAAAGTCCGCTGGTTTTTTTTTTTTTACTCTTTTTTTTCATCCCTTCTTCCTTCCCTTCGCCGAAATTACCCAGCGACGCGTGCCTGCGTTTCTAATTGCGGCGGTCGTCCCCGGAGACAGCCCCCTCCCCTTGGCCTAATGAAAAGCCTCGGCCTTAATTACTCCTTCTGAACGCTGATTGTTATTGACAAAACTCCTGTGGCTCGGACAAACGGCACAAGATTAGGTCCATTACAGGCAGCCCTCCAAGAGGAAGAAAAGAGGAAAAGAGAGGGAGAGATAGAAGGAAATTTCAACCTGACAACGCACAGAATAAAAGGCGAGGTCTTGGACGTTTTCTCTCTCTCTTTTTTTTTTTTGCCCTCCCTCCTTTCATGTAACTCTCCTCGTCTTAATTGTTTAGGCCACCGTTCCACTTAAGATCATTCTTTGCTTTTTTTTTTTTTTACCTTCCCTCTCTCCATTGTGATGGCTTTGGTGCCCCTCCCGCCGGGGTCAAAAGCCTGCGTCTAAATATGTGACTTGAGGGAAAATTCTCATCTTTTGTCAACAGAGGAGATTGCTGGCGGAAGTGAGTGTAAATAGCGGCGTTTGAACAAAGGGAATTGTTTGTCTGCAAAAAGGTACATAGCCTGTTTAAAGCCGATAGGACCGCTGGGCCAACATCAACAGCCCCGGCAGAGCAGTATTCAAACACCTGAGTAATGCGAGACTGTGCGACTGCGCAAAACAACTTTTTTTGGCGTTACTGTGAGCGTGCACCGAGACTAGGAGCATCCCGCGGTGGCGCCCGCTCCGTTGAAGCACGGCTCCCATCTGCTTGCGTGATAAGGGCGCCCAGTCCTTGAGATATGCATTAGCATTAGCATGTTGTTAAAAGTTTACGACGCCCGAGCAATGGGATCGGGTCATAATTGCCGGTGGTCACCCTTCCTTTCTTTTTTTTTTCTTCTTCGCTCTCTTTCTCTGTTACTCTCACACAGAGACACACATATACACACACCTGTGTGACTCCATCTGATTAATATCTGGGTCATCACACACTGACTGTTCCGCCTGAGCCAATCCAATGTGACCCTGTTGTGCCGGCACTGTCTGCACCACAGCAGGCACGAAAAATCAGACGAATGCTCTGCACACGGATAAACGGTGCAGCTCGGCTTCACGAAACATCAGAAGAATCAGGCAACGATCCTCCACTTAAATGAGCAGAGGCCATTCATTAAATGGATGAACATTTGTAAAAGCCTGAAATGCAGTCGGGCTCAGGCAGACACACTGATGGCATTGCTGGAATTTAGTGCATTTGATCTGATGCATTGTAGGGCAGAAAGCAGCAAAAGCTGTCCATCCTGTCGTTCTATTCCTGTCTGGTCAGTGTGGTCATCTGATCATGTGTCAGTGTAACAATATACGCCTTTTAGGCAATCAAATGAATTGATCCCAGTGATGATGTCACCACTGGCGCCAAACGGCACACTGCCCAGCTTGTGTCCACAGTGGACTGGAGCTGGACGGGAGCTGGACCGTCACCAATTGGTCAGCACAAATTTGGGTAGAACTCATTTGCGCACTGCTCTCGGCACACGGCACTGCTTTTACGATGCTGCAGTACATTTTGAAGTAAAGACAGCATTAATTGAGATGAAAGCCAACCACATAAAAAACACAAAAAAATGAACAAAGTGTTCAAATCTAAGACTTCACAAACTGAAAGGTCAATTAAATGAAAAACAGTTGAATGAAAACAATTACATTAAATGAAAAACAGACTTTCCTTTGATGTCCTGCATGCAAACATATTCAGAGCGACTGGCTGTGTGGAACTACTAGTACTGGTACTGATGACGCCCATGACATGCTCAGAAATGTGTACGGTCATGTACCTAATCACTGTAGGAGTAACACTGCCCATCCCTAATCAGAACGTTCCAACAGTGAGGGAGATGCTGAAGTGTGGGTGTACCTTGTATCGTCCTCTTGAAGAAGGCCTTGCAGGCCTCGCAGGAGGCCACGCCGTAGTGGTAGCCCGAAGCGATGTCTCCACACACCAGGCACAGGCGTTTGGGGATGGAGTTGAGCATGTATTCGCACTTGATGGGGCCCGAATCCTCCAGCAGAGTACTGGAGCAGTCCTCATAGCGTTTGCGGCAGGCGCTGCCCGCGGCCCCCAGGGGCCCGGCCGGCGTGAACATGGGCGGAGAGTCCAGGCCGTTGGAGTGGCTGTTGATGGCACTGGC
This sequence comes from Brachypetersius altus, assembly GCA_037974465.1. NCBI lineage: Eukaryota > Metazoa > Chordata > Actinopteri > Characiformes > Alestidae > Brachypetersius > Brachypetersius altus. Next base: position 25,161,564 of record JBBPDB010000001.1, read on the forward strand.
GTAGCCGCCACTGGCGTCCGAGTGGGCTCCGGGACTCGGGTGGCTGGCCGTGTCCACCAGCGAGGACGGACTGGACGGTTCCGTCTTTATGTACGAGCCACAGCTGGACGGCAGGTGCCGCTCCTCAGCGGCCATCCTGTTCAACAGCCTGGGAGGGAGGGAAGGAAAGAGAGAGGAAAGAGAGTCAGTGCGACTGGGATCCATTCAATATGCACTACAGCCAATAATGCTAATGTGGCTAGCAATTAATGAAAGGCAGTAGTCACCAATTAGCACTGTTCAAATGGCAATGTGCTAACTGCCGACTACAATACATCATTAGTGACATTAAAACGGTCCCTCTAAAGAAAAAACAGCAATAATTAAAAATGTGTTACATCATTTTATTTCTTGTATGATACTTTTGCAGATTTTCTCATTGGAACACAGAAGCTGCCCTTTACATTACATTTAACTCAAAAGTACACTTTTAATGTCTGAAACTCACTATCCAGGAGTCCCAAAGAGTCGGATTTTGATGCTCAATTATAAATAGAAGTGCGTGTTTGAATATATAATCACCATTTTCCAACTTCACAGGCTCCACCATGCTTTAAACCTGACATCTATATAGAGAGGATATTCTCGCTGGGTCTTTGGCGAGCTAGTCCATACATTCCGCTTCGTAATACACTGGCATCACTGTTACTCACAAGTAATTAACATCTGATGACCCAATCATCAAGATCTGATTCTGGGACAAATGACAGCATGGCAGCGATATGATAAAAGGGTGTTAAAAATAATTTATCCTGTCAGAATATGGAGCATCTGCATTATGGAAGCTCTGAGAGGAAGAAAAAGCCAAGAAAAAAAGAGAAAAAGAGAAATGGGTGACATTTTTGATCTTAATTAATGAGTCTTTACTGAGTTATGCCATGCTGCAGTAGAAAAGCGTTGCAGAGGGGCTTCAGGACCACGACTGGGAAAATGCATTTAAAAAAGTGCTAACGTTCTTTTGTTGACAGGAATAAAAGGAGGAGAACATGTTGGTGAGATGCAAAACAGGCACATGATGATCCATAGCAAACATAATGATCCGTAAGTAGTAAAGTACTGGCAGGTCGGGATACATGGTGCACTCTGCAACTGTGTAGCAGAGAGGAGAGCCCCCGTATTATCTGTTAATAAACCTACAGCCCATCTGGACTCAGAAAGGGGTCTCTGGGACACATAAAGGCTATTTTAAATGCAGTTGTTTTGCTGGATTAGTGCGGCAGTATCATAAAAAATGAAAGGAATAGCACAAGATACAATACTGGATTAGATTTCTTCTCTCTCTCTTTCCCTCTCTAACACCATGAGAGCACTTTAGCAGCTCTACTGATCTGTGTAGGCACTACAAGAGAGACGCTCTTCACTAACACTCTATAGGCATGTTTGTTCCTGTGCCTCAGTTTAGTTCAGGGAGGAAAAAAAAATGATATATGTAGCGACTGTGTGTGTGTGTGTGTGTGTGTGTGTATATGTATATATAGGTGCAGGCAACAGGGGTGAGGGGTCAGACGCATTCGCTCACATTAATGAAATTGAGCTTTGCCTGGCTTTATGCAAATGGAGCTGCCGGGGTTACAGTCTGAGTGGCAGGCCCACACCCCAAGTGTTTTGCTTTAATTAGCATACTGCTAACTAATGGCAAATATTGACATACAGGAGCTTACATGTCACCGGCAGGTTTCCCCTCATCAGGAGCTATTATTCTCTCTCAGACGACACGAAACGCGAAGAAAGCAAAGAGTGGAGATGGAGAAGAAAGAGAATTCGGCACAAGACGGAACTGAAACATGCAGCCGCCTTCTGTCCCTGGGCTGCCTCAGTCTCTCTCTCAATCTCTCTGTCCCTCTCTCTCTCAATCTCTCTCTCTCTTTCTCAATCTCTCTCTCCCAATCTCTCTCCCTCTCTCTCTCTCTCTCTCTCTCTCTCCCCCCCTCTCTCTCTCTCTCTCTCTCTGTCTCTGGCTGATTTAATTGTAAGTGTGGGTGACTGTAGGGTTCAGGCCCAGGGGTCACCAGGTCAACCTTATTTTCTCACCCCGGCTTCCTGGGCCCGTGGAGACAGGGTCAACGTGTCAAATTAAATCTCATTGCTTGGTTTCCCTCTCTATCGGCCCCGCCATGTATATTCATCGGCGCGGCAGCTGCCGCCACCTCTGGAAATTCACAAAAAGGTTAACTGCTAAAATAAATAATAAAAAACGCCCCGTTAAAACCGTTGACCTTGTAGAATAAGGCCTTTGCCTGCAGACTCCCAGGCTTTTTTTTCCCCTTTTTCTCAGGCCAGCGCGGTAAGACTGGACACATTTACATCGAGAATAAAAGTATATATTTCAAATTCAAAGTTTCACACTGAAGTCAGCAACGGCGGAAATGAAAATTCAGTCGCGTCGCGGCCGAGAATAAAAAATCGTTTTGCATGAGAAAAAAATTTCAAACCCGAGAGCCAGTTCTCCGAGCGGGCGCCGGGCCCGGACGCCATCGGCTGGCCGCTCCTGAATACAGATGCGTGTGTTCACTTGACTTATTAAAAGCTATATATTAGAAACGTCAGCGTACACGACAGTTCCATTTAGCCTTTATTTCTCAAATTCAGGGAGAGCTTAACCCCGGTTCAAAGGTTACAGGGGAGGTGACACTTAGCATAATTGCATAAGTGTGTTAACTGTTGTCCTCCCAGTTCTGCGCTCATATATAATGAATACACGCGCGCGCGCAATCCAGCACTGCTCAAAAATACGATTATTTCATTAAAAGCATTTAACTAATCCCACACTTCAACTCAGATCAATCACTCAGTTCTGTTTTCTATTCAACTGGACAAACTTTACACGTTGGATATGACAGCCCATAGCAATACAGTTGGTCTGGCATTGTAATCTCTTCGAAGGCCGTTTCGCTACATTAAAGGCACAAAAAATGCTGTGTTTTCTGAGCAGCACATCAAAAAACTTTTATTTCACCTCCCTCCCCTGCTCCTCCGCCTTTGTCCTTTTGTACATCCACCAAGCATAATGTTCAGTTTGAGTCTAATCTGATTCCTCCTGGCCGTCCTAACAGAATTTCAGCTCTGTAATATCGTTGTGCGGCGGTGGCAGTGCCGGAGATTAGCTGCTCTAATGATCCTGTGCCCTCGCGCTCCGGTGAGCCACGGGACCGGCGCTCAGTCTCTCGCCCTCTGTGCCACCGCCTTTTTCCAACCTCAACGCACCGCCGGGCTTCTCGGAATGCGCTCATAATCTTTACAGAAAGTCCATCTAGCCCTGCACCCAGTCCACCTCGGCCCACACCATCACCGCCCTGTACTTTTAAAGCCATCAGACATAACTGAGAGTCTGTCTAAAGACATGAGCATCAAGCACCTATCTGAAGAAAAGCTGTTTCTGCTTAAATACATTTGCAATCAATTCCTGAAAGAAATGTGCACACAACCTCTCCACGTATTGAGATGAAATGTCTAAACTAACAGTAAATTTTACAAACAAAATGCTGTGCTTTTCTAAATTGACAGACCATGAAATTTCTAAAGAAATTTGCAAACACTGCGATGATTCATGAGTTGGCGAAAGCATCTTCGAAAATTATTCCTTTATGACATTGTAAAACGAGTGTCTGGGGAAACAGAGTCCTTTCTCACTTCCTCTTGCTTTTCTCAGTTTTTCTTTCTCTCCCTCAGACACACACACACACACACACACACACACACACAGTGAGCGCAGTGCGAGCGGGAAGCCCTTCGCAGACAGGGTGCTATCAGATGGCCCGGTGCGGAGGCGGGGGTGGGGGGATCAGAGAGAGGACCCCAGGCGATGGGCCTGATAAGGGTCTGGCCTGGGAGCAGCCATTGGAGGAGGAACTCAATTAACTCCTGACAGGCACTCACACTCCTCTGGGCTCAGAGGCAACAGTGAAGCCTCGCAGGCAGCTGCCACACTGCCCTGCTCCTCTGGAGGCAGCCGGCGGTGCAGAGAGATCAGACTGAGGCCAGGCAACACACCAGGCGAATTTACTAAACACTGCAGGGGACCACAGCCGCGAGAACAGGGTCCATATGCGCTGCTTTTATGTCAAAACCTCATTCCTTTTCTTTATTTGTGTGACAAAGGGACATTTTACACACGTTTATTATTTTCAACCGTTTGAAAATGCCTTCTATAAAGATTTCTGGACCAATAAAAATCAATAATCTCTTTATATTATGTTACAGTCGATTTAAAAAAAACTCTATGAAGTTGCCATTCTGGAGATGCCAGGTTTAGTCATGGTGTGTGTTTCAGTTTTACTATGGGCAATCAGTGGTTTGGTGTTTTGGCCATCAACGTGCAGACAATATGCTGTTTGAACTCGACACCATGCAAATTAAATGGGCCTTTTTTAGACAAAGTGCTCTCTCCAGGGGGAGGGGGTACTAGCCAGACTGGCCCATTGAGGACCACTAGGAAATATGGAGAATGCCCCTGCCTAGCCATATAAATGCTTTGGGTTAACAGCTACCAAGGGAATATTGGGGCCCCAGACCTAGGGGGCAATTTCAAAATGTGTGTCTGTGTGTGTAAGAGGTAAGAAAGAGATTGAGAGAGAGAGAGAGAAAGAGAGAGAAAGAGAAACGAGTATACACCCAAAGCATCACCAGTGAAGGGTAGCAGGGCAGGAAAGGTAAGTGGCACTCGCCGTGCTCCACTGGGATCCATTTGAGTCTGTGGCCGGAAGCAGCCCCTAATTTTGGACTCTCTCATTCATTAGTATTTTCTGGGCAGACAGAGTGCCGGCTAGAGGTGAAGGAGGAACTCTGTGTTATAAAGCATAAAACACAGCCCTTCACATGAACCCGACAGAGATTTACGATCAGCTGATCTAAAGAGGCAAATAAAAGACGAGGAGAAAAGGATATGGAGGGAGGGAAAGACAAGGGGAAAACAGGGGGAGCGCGAGGACGACAGTGTGGAACAGACAATGTTGGGACGTTTGCGATAAATATTGCGATATCTGAAGAAATAAAAAGAGCACCTGGATAAAAACTATTGGAGCTAATTCACTCCATGTAAAACGGACAATAAGGACAAACTACGTTTTTTACTTTATAATCGGGTTCGAACCTGTGGGCCGGGATGGTACTGATAGGGTTAAACAAACGATTTTAGATTCGAGACATATGACTGGTGAGCAGTCGTCAAAATGCACTTACGATGTAACTGGCATCGCTGATCGCACTTTTACTTCCAAACACTTTTCTGTTTAATTCATCCACCATGAATATACAGCTACACATGGTGCCCAGTCAAGCCACACTGGCCAAAATAATTATTGTGTTTTATTACTGTTTGCATGTTAAACAACCAGGTTGGTTAAATCTGAAGCTTTTGTGGTCGGCAGTAAAAGTTTTGGTTGTGGGATCATTCATCAAACATTCATGTTTGAATTTGTTCATGTTTGTTTGTTTATGTGAGTGCTTTGAATCGGCAATATAAGACTGAAGGAACGTTTTATTGTGGAGTGGAGAACAACCTGAATGATGCAGGAAAGAGCAGAGCAGGCGGAGGGTGGGAGGGAGGGACAGACATAGAGAGAGGGAGAGACACAGAGAGAGAAAGAGAGAAAGAAAGAGAGAAAGAGAGAGAGAGAGACAGACAGAGAGAGAGAGA
>JBBPDB010000001.1:25167337-25194429 GCA_037974465.1 Brachypetersius altus
AGAGACAGAGAGAGAGAGAGAAAGAGAGAAAGAGAGAGAGAGAGAGAGAGAGAGACAGAAGGGGGGCAAAGAAAGAGAGAGAGAAAGAAAGAAAGAGAGAGAGAGACAGAGAGAGGGGGGCATAGAAAGAGAGAGAAAGAGAGAGAAAGAGAGAGACATAGAGACAGAGAGAGAGAGAGAGAGAGAGAGAGATAGGGCAGCGGATCAATAGTTGGTGTGGCCTGCTCGCTATGGTGGCTGGTGCTGGGTTACTACGAGGGGGACGGAGCCCGGGCCTAGCGGGCTGGCAATTAAGCTCCTGCGTCTCCAGCCCAGGATTAAATTTAGCCCCTTGCCCCGGCTTCTCCACTGCAGGCTTTATAAAACTATGAGCTCACTCATGACAACAACATGAGCCCCAGCCGTGCCCGCGGCCCCGGCCCAGCCTGACAGACCCGGCCCAGACGTAGATCACATCTATTGATCATTCTCTTCCTTCCTGTTCCGGGGGGGGGGGGGCGGGGGGGGTCTTCACAGACGAAAACTCTGTAACCTGACGTAAACCCCACGAGAGGGAGGACAGTTCAGCTGAAGAACTCCAATCAGCTTGGAAACTGACAGGGCTGCTCTAACGAGGAAACGTTTCTATCAACATCTGCGTATTAAAGCGTCTGTTCAAGAAATGTAATGTACTGTAAAGTGTCGAGCACAAGAGGAATCCATGGTTTGGCAGAAAATCTGAATACAGAGGCATTTATTCAGTAACTTCTTCCATTCATACATAAAAAGTAACATACTTAGAATACATTTACATGCAAATAAATACATTCAGATTTCCTTTTGTCAAGTAAACGTTGCTCTGCTAAACTGCTGGAAGATTACAATAAATTATTACATCATTTCTATAAACATTTGCCCACATCTCACCAAACTAAATCTTATAAACGTGACTTTGAAGTGAGTGGCTATGCAATATTACGCCAGTCCAACACCAAACACTCTACTGAGGAGCTCGATCAGTTCAATCATCCATCAAAGGAGCTCAGTAAAGCTGAGATTAATGCCTGGTGTCATTCTGATTTATCAGTCTACTCACACTTTAGCTGGAACTTGACTGTAAAAAAGCCATTTGTCGAGCTCCTCCATTTAATGAGCATGTTTGCTACATCCATGCACTGAGTTCATAAACAAGCTCCGATGGGTGTTTTTTCAAAGATCAGTTATTTTATTTAGAGAGCTTTCTAAACATATCTATCCAAATGCACCATGGACTGAATAAATATACTTAATTTCTGTACTCAGAATATGTTTTCTTAGGGCAGTTTCATTCTATCCCAAGCCTGGATGCAGCCTATTGAAGTCTTAAAGCACTTCATTCTGTTTATTAAGTTCTGCAGCTGACGGCTCTTTAAAAACCCTTTAAGCAGGCAGTGCACTTATACACTGTCTCTTTAACGTTGTATCTACGATACGGTAACTATAAAGGGAAAAACGAACTCTACCTTCACTTTAATGCGTGTCAGTGTAAGCAACTTTGGTTCCAAGCAATTCTATTGGTCCATTCATCACAAAATGTTTACACAATGTAAACAAACAAAAACCAGTTATGGGCTTTTCACCTGACAGTGAAGAAACGCACCCCGCTCCGTTATTTACAGACAAACCGCATCGGCCTGCAGCTTCTGCAGCATGAGCGCAGTGGAGCAGCTCCCTTCGCAGCGCGGCAGTGAATGAGTTAACATGTAACTGTGTAAGCCCAAAGGTAAAGATCCCACTTGAATTGAACAGCTCATCATATGGAAAAAGTAGTTCAGTCCTCGCTCGGCGCTCACAAGGGAGGGTTTTTTAAATCGTTCCCTTTTTTCCCTTTTTACACTAGAAATAATGTATAATGGTGCTTTTCCTGCTAAATAATTAGCTGACATCAAATATATTCTGGGCCTGGAAATGAGTGTGTGGGTGTCTCTTTCGCAGACATTGTTCAGAGCGTCTTTGGTTTATTAAAGGGGGGGGGGGGGGACATTGGACTCGACATTCGTCTTCGTTCAGCCTCGCTCACCCTGCGGACGGAGGAATCTCAGGTGGTGTGTGAGGGGCTGATATGAGAGCGTTCTCCACCTTGCCTTTGTCACGTCTCTCGTTTCTTCTAAACACACCTCAGAATTCGAGCGAATGCAGTGACATCATACTTAACCGTGGGTTGGATGAACATCTAGATTCTGATCTCCTTATAAGAACCGAGATAAAGGCTGTGCTGGGATCAGCTGTGGCAGGTTTTGAGATCCCTAATGCTACAGAAACACAAAGGAACTCTTACAGGGGCCCCAAAGACTCCCAAATAAAAATGTAGCGTTCACCATGGTCAGTTTAATGGGCAGTAAAGCAGGCAGCAGCACGCCGAGGGTTAACGTCATTCCGAGCCCCCCGTTCACACCAGATGGAAGTAATGTTGTAAAGATACACCGTTCTGTGTATATTTCAGGTTTCAGCGCATAAGCCGGGGGTAGATGCAGACAGAAGCAAGGAACGATGCATGAAATTAGTTCATTAATCTTCCTCTCATAGGCTGCCCTTGTTTAGGGGGGAACTCTACCTGCAATGAACAAAGAGCCCGTTGCTCCATAGTCATCAATTACTCTCTTCATCACAGGGAATGCCCAGCGGAGAACGCAGCGCACATCCACTGCAGGAGAGATGAAAAGATCCACCTGGCCTGCCCAATGCACCTGACAATTACTGAACAATCAAACGTAGCGGCGCCTGCATCTTCACTCGCGCTCGCACGCTCAGAACCAACAACACAACAGCGCCATGCATTCGCACATGACTGACACCAACTGGATACATGGCTTCTAGATACACAGGACTTCCAAAGAGGACCACCTTCATATTCAATTCTGAAAGCAGCACTAAAGCAGAAGTGACGGTTTACAGAATTGTAATTGACACGCCTCCCAGCCAATCATCGTCTATCAGTGATGACAGCAGATTATTACAGGGTAGGTGCTACTATTTAACTCAAAGATTCACGCTATGCTGATCATTCGGGAAGGGTTTTATTTCAGTCCTGAAGATGGAATGATTTGCACTAATAGTATTAGCATCAATGCAATGAGAATAAATACTATTATATAATAGTATATAATAGTATATAATATTTATAATGTCTGATAAATAATGCTATAGAAAAAAAGTTATTTATATTAACTATATAAACGTCTTTACTTGGCTGCAGACAAATCATGAATAAAGATTATCAGATCTAACAAGAATGTACAGTGCTCACATTTTAGTGCCCACATTGTTTAATATGGTGTGATAGGATGAAAAATGACAAAAATAATATTATAAAAAAAAGTGATATCTACTAGGGTACCAGTGGACATGCCATTCTTCTGCTTTGATTCATTAAAGTTTGCTTGACTTTACATTACAGTAAAGTTTATGTTAGCATTAGCTCATTGAAAGGGGAAGCTTCTTTTACTGAAACCTCCTCTGATTGGCTAATCGATTTCACTGGCTTTATTTATGTAATCATGGCTTCCAGATTTGTATTTGTTCACTATAAATGGGTTCTCTTCATCATTTGTCTATTCTTAAACACGGAACATCTCGTAAAGTACAAGATTTCAAACATAAACATATACTTTTAAGCTCTTCAGTGCTGAAGTGAACTGAATATTTGGTATAAGTGTTATAAACTGAGCTGGTGACGTAAACAGGATATTTTTCTGAGTCAGTCAATCAGTGTTGAGACAGCCAGCATATGACAGTGTATCACCAAGAGTAAACTAGCACTGTATTAATAAAATTCAGTATCAGATTCAGTATATTTTCCATAGATTTCTATACAATATTTTCCAGATAGCAGATGATATTTAAGTTCACTGAGAGCAACAGAAAATGACAAACACTTCAGTTAACTCGTGTTACATTTAGGCATCCTTTCTGCAAGACTGTCAGAATGGTTTTTTTTTTACTGCATTTCTCTGTATCAGTGTTTGGAGTAACCCTGTCCTGCTGAAACCCACCATCTGAACAGCCTTAAACAAACAACTCTACCTTTTTTAGCATTAACTGTAACAATTTAAATGATCTCTTTCATACAGGGCGATCAAATACAACCTGTCAGTGCAATATAGTCTCCTGTAAACTACTATTACCACCAGACTAATTCTCAAACTATAGGACTGCCTGCACTGTCTGCACAAACTCGGGACGCCCCGCGGCTGCAGCAGGAGTGTGTAACCCACTCCTTCCCCGCCCAAGCTCTCCCTCGGCCTGGCTGCCACTTTCACCCAGCAGCGTTTGCCAAAAAGTTGGTGTGCTGCTCCCAGCGCGGCTCGTCCCCCCCACTGCGCCTCAGATACCGGAGCAGCGCCTCTCTCTTGGCGGACGAAGATTTACATTATAATGCACTCTGCTTTTCCGTGAACACGCCGCTCGTCATTCACAGGTCAGCACCGGAGAGCGGGAGGAACAAAAGCAGCCGTATAATAGACTTTGATTTACGTGGCGGAGATAACACACTGACATTGAATTAAAACAAAGAAATTAAATGGACGTGATAACCTTCGGAAGAGTCAGGAGAGGGAGAGGTCTGAAGGATACCTAACACAGCCAGGGTGAAGCCTCCTCCAAGACCCGGGGCTGCTTGAAAGATCTTTGAAAAAAATGCAGCATTCACTGCTGAGACTTTTTATATGTAAGAAAATAATAACAAGATGATACTTTTTAAATGTTCTATTCGATAGTATTTAACTGACACTAGTCTAAGTGGGCACTGGAGGCATGGTCTTTCGCATTCAGTGCCATTTACATCTTTACAGGAGCAAAAGTTTCAGTGTAGTTTGTCTTTAAAAAGAGTTGTTTCCTGATTAAAGCCCATTCATGAACTGATGTCCAGTTCACTGTGCACTCCTACCAGTCCCCCCCACTGCTGAACTTTCCCCCGAGTTTCCATGCTACTGTTTGCTCTGTGTGTGTGTGTGTGTGTGTGTGTGGTGTGGGTGCTACAGGCAGAGCCGCTGCAGCAGGCACTCCGTTTGGCTGTCAGGAGGAATCAGAGGCAGTATTGTGACGGACCGTTTCGATATTGATTTCATAAATAAACAGAGCTAACCATCGATCCTAATGTTATTTTGCATTTCAATTACTGCTCAGAAACATAACCTTCAAACGACTGGCCGTTCAATACCAATAACATTCTCTGATAAACGCTCGCATAGCCACCCAACTCACGTCGCGTTCCACCCCGCCCCCCCAAAGTGTAAATTAGTGGACTTAGCATTTTTCCCTCCATAAACATTTAATTAGAGAGCGAATCAGAAAACAGGGCGTGGATCGTTTCCTAGGTGTCTGCGCGTCTGACAGTGTCACGGACGCAGACAGAGATGGAGCGGTGTAGACAGCACCGCGAAACTCATATTTCCATTAAAGTGCATGTACAGCACTCACGCACACTGACGTCTGTCACGCTCTATAGAGGGGCAACTTTATACTGGACTACGTCTCGGACTCTGGGTTTTTGCTTTCTGCTATGTGTCATCCTGTATTAAAACCAGGAGACGTAAATTGACATCATTGACATTACATTGCAAATATGGACATAAATTAAAGAGTAAAATTAGGCATCCTGAAAAGTGCATAAGGAAGAAGCTCTGCTACAGTCACCTCTAAGCAAGCCTCTCAAGTGTGTGTGTGTGTGTGTGTGTGTGAGAATCCTGAGTGCCCTCGCGGTGTTGGAGCAACAGGAAGATGTGCTGACGCTCGGTGTCAGTGATAGCGGTGGCTGCGGGTCGGAGGCAGGATGTGAGGCCCCGGCCCCGTCTCGGTCAGGCATTATCCCCAGCGCACTAATGGACCCCGCTTTATTTTTAAACACACTGTCACGGCGCAGCCAGGGTGCCAAGGCTCCCTCCGCGAGAGTGAGGCGGGACGGGGGCGGTGACGTAGGCTGCTCTGGCCGCTGCCGCAGGGTGTGAGAGTGCTGAATGAGGAGTGAGACTGCAGCACTCCACTGGGACACGAACAACACCTACAGCAGGAGCCAGCCTTGACCAGCGCCCTCTAGAACCCAGCAGCGCGCGGCACTGAGAACCTTACAGTTCTCACAGAGAGGCAACTAAAGGCTACAGATGACATTAAGATACAAACAAAAACATTTAAGACATCCTGACAACAAAAAAACCCCACAACTTTTCTTACCTATTAAAAGCATAAAAGGTGTGGTTTACATGCCGCCACCCTACTTTTCAGAACGGGTTTTGTCCCCACACTGGGAAAATCTCTAAACAGGGCACGTCTGACCCTGCTGTCGTGATCCAGAGAAGTTAGGAGTGGGATTACGAGGGCCGATTGATAAAAATGAATCACACCAATGGTATATAGATCAGTGGGCTACACCCATGGTTACGCAAATAAAAGACAAAGGAAACTGCCATGTGATGCGGCACGCAATCCAAACACAAATCAAACACCCACTGCACTGAGCTGCTACTCCTTCCACACGAGCAGCTACTGAAGAAATGGTGTCCTGATCAGAATTTATGTGTATTTTGACTGAGATAAAGGGCATCTCTGCAAAACATGTGCATGCTGCCTGTCAACACAAACACGCATCACAAAAAAAACAAAAGCAGCAGTGGGACGGTCAATACAGAGCGCATCCCGAATCACCCCGGGGAAGGCCCAGCTCCCATGTGGGCCGCGCGGGTGCACGGCCACTAAGTGAATTCATTTACAGTGCAAGGAATGAGAGTGCTGTGCAGGGCTTACCAGAAGTGAGAGGGCTCCAGAGTGGCCAGTGGACTGAGTAATCGGCCTAATGAATGGGACAAGGAGGCCCTGTTGGTACAAGGAGACGCATTTAGAAATGGGGTGACAGAAATGGAATAAAAAAAACAGCTTTTGTTTTGTTTGTGTGTCTGAAGAGAAAAAAGGCATCAAGGCGGGCTGTCACTGCACCGCTCCTCTGAGGGCACTGGAAAAATGTATACAAGGTGAGAGTTATCAGTTATGATTAGACATGATTAGGCATGAGATCGGTCTGGCCAAAGGTCACCGGGCCGGCCGCGGTCGCCGCCTGGGCTGGACTGGACGGAAAGGGGCCGAAGCCTCTCGGTTTAGGGGAGAAGGTTGGTGGAGCATAGCCACAGGCAGGCCTCGGTGGGTAATGTATTCCGAAACCAAATTACCGTAAGCCGATCCCATCTGGATAGTGTCGGAGTGGGGGCTGCTTTGGTTACCCACGATAGCATCTCCACGCAGACAGCAAAAATCTGATTAACCCAATAGCACTGAAACACTTGGTCAAAGAGCAAGGAGCTTTTAACTTAAGATACACTAATGCAATTCCCTCGCCTTGTTTTCTCTAAAGCTAATATAATAAAAAGGAGGAAGGGGTGGGAGCGGGGAGGGAAACGAGGGGAAAGCGGCAGAAGAGATGTGCATTTTAAGCGCTCAATGCGCCAACTAGGGAATGAAGTCAAACAAATTTAAATGTAATTCATCATTGAGTGCGTATGGAGGTCCACCACAGAAATACATAATCCCACTGTCATTCTGCTAAGGAGGAAAAAAAGAGGAGGGGGACTGGTGTGAGTGAGAAAAATGGTGTGTGTGTGTGTGTGTGTGTACATGTGTGTGTGTGTGTGTGTGTTAAAGGGGGGGGGGGGGTCTAGGCTTGTCGGTAAGTGAGGAAAAGATAGAAAAGTCTTGTCTCTTTTCATTCTCGCTCATTGCGAAGGCGCCAACAAGCTCAGAAAAACTCAAAGTGACGAGGGACTATATTGCCACGTTTCTATATGGCGAGGAGGCACCCCGACAAGTCGAGAGGTGCAATAAACTGAACACCCCCCCTCCAGCTGCTGCAGGCATCCTGGCAACCAAATTTAACAAAGAAGACACTATTTAAATTTAAGAAAAAAGAAAAAAGAAAAGACAAAAGGAATAGTCGGAAACGCAATCCTCACGCTCTACTAGAGAGTCAGACTCGCTCTCTTCGCTTTATTAACTCACCGGTGTCGCCTCTGTGGACCCGTCCGACACACACAGGGCTGACTTCTGTACATCTGACACTGGAGAGCTTACAGTGTGGGTTTCAGTGTGAGCTCAGGCCAGTGGTGCATGTTGAGGTCAATCCATATGGCAACATGCATTTACAAACTGAATTCACCAATACCAGACTAATGGACTGGCCAGTAGAGTCCAGCAGCCCTGTCTCGCTCTAATCCTCGCCCTGCAGACGCCGCAACTCCACCAAAACAGCACATTCCAACTTAGAAAAATGATTTAAACACTGACCGGCAAATTGGAAATATACACCTAAGCTTGACTCCTCCTAGATCCGTCAGGGACGCAAAAGAGAAAATAAAAATATTTCTGTTCTTTACAGAATTAAAATATTTAAAATGCAAATATTTAAATCAGCATTTACTAATCACTAATGATTGCACTTGAGTATTTAAATTGTGAGCGGTTAAAAAAGAACAGAATATTTAAAAACTGAGACATACACAGTGCTCATAGTCACACACACACACACACACACACACAGACCAAACACAAATCTCCCGCAGTCTGTTGATAATACAATAGTGTTAAAGGATGTTAAGAGATGTACAACTGTTGCTCTATAATTGCTCTATAATTATAGTTACTTTTGGCTGCTTTAGTGTATTTATGAGACCAAACACTCCGCACCATTTAAACTCTACCGGCTCCAGATCAGAAATTTAATCACAATATGATGCTTAATTTTTTTTACTTCCCTATTTAGGTGCAGTTTTATTGTATTATTAGTGGAGAAACTGTTTCTATGTGCACATACACACACACACACACACACACACACTCACTCGCGCTGTTGTGTGGTTCTCATCACGGTATGCATACTGCATTGAAACGAAATCCCAGCAACAGCTTTTATAGGACAAAAATAAATATACAATTAAATGTTATTCACCGGACTGGAAACAATTCAAGATTTTATTAATGATATGAACACAAATTTAAAAAATCACTCAAATTGTATTTTTTTTAAGAAATCAAATTGACTGTATAACAGTAGGAAATAAATCCCAAATAGGGTGTGGAGGGTTTATTTAAAATATCACTGAAGTGTAATGATGTCATTATAATAATAACAATAATAACAATAATAATAATAATAACAATAATTAATTATAACAAATCGAAACAAATGTAATATATGCAATAAGCATAAAAGGTTAAATGCATAGTGTATAAATTCCTAACCTTTTAATACATTTATCTAATTAAAAATATTAGACTTCGTTGATAAATGTAAAGTGTGTGATGCAATTATGTGTCTATTCTAAAATGACTACCCAACACATCGGGTTTCGACCCATTTGTAAGCGCGTTAAACTACCGAAGTGTCAACTTTAGGAGTCTTTATTAAAAAACAGTGTGTAAATGTGTCAGTTTGGGCTCTGGCTGTGCAGCAGAGTACCTAGAAAAGCTGAGCCGCACTGAAGCGCTGTAATCCTGTTTAGTGTTAACTACAAAGCAGATTAAAATATGCATGGCTAAGGAGTTAACGAGCTCTGCAGAGCGCAGCGTGGTCAGCGGCGGGCCAGACACACTTCTCCAAAAAACCCACAGACACACACACACACACACACACACACACTCTCTCCGGACCGCTGCAGGAACTGATGTCATTTCAGCCCATTGCATTCTGTCTATAGGCCTGCGTAATCCTACACGCCTAAAAAAAAAAAAAAAAAAAATCCATACAGCTGAGCTACTTCACATTATTCTTCTCAAGCATATCAATCTTTCAGCCGCCACGCGGAGATCTTTTTATGATAATCCAGCCACAACGGCGCACACATTTGGCTGATTGGATTTTTAGCGCGAAAAGAGTTACCGCTGTAAATTAAGAGCGTTTTGAATATGTTTTATCACGCCTCCCTCAACATGATATATATCAGTACATCACGGTACATGCAGAGATTACATGGGAGGGGAAAAAAAAGCTTCCAGAAATATGGCTCAGGAGGAGAGTGGGACGAAAAGACTGCTTATGCAGGCCCCGTGTTTTTATACCGAAGGGTTATAGATGTTGAGTTTTAATTAAGAAAAGTTGAGGAGGAGGAAACGGACAAGAGAGCCGAATTGAAACTGTGGAGGACGAATAAAGGGAAATGCCTGTAAATGCGAAGCCGGGGTGAGCTGTGAAGTTAAAGAGGCGCCCGGTGGTCCTGTTCACAGGCTGCTTAGCAGTGGCCGCAGCAGGAACAGTGCAGGGGTGAGGGAGAGCGCTGAAGCGAGCCTTTCTCTGCCGGACCACTCTTCCCTATAACAAATATTCCCACCATGTAATTCGGCCTGTCAAATCCCCATGAGATCTCTTTAATCTTGTCTCTTTCCATTTAGTCCCCTGCATTTAGGAGCGGACACCGATCTGAGCGCGACTTCCCCTTTATTCACCGCTTTTGTCCTGCCTGAACAAGAACCTTAAGGTTTGTTTTTTTCCCCTTTCTTTCTTCCTTTTATTTTTTGAAATGCACATGCACACACTTCACATACAAATGGGAAATTGTACTTAAGGAGCACCTAATTGATTGGCCATGCACTCAATGCAATGGGCAAAGAGTTGCCACACACAGTTAACAAGAGGCTTTTCCCTTCTGTCCCACACCAAACAAGCACAGAGCACCTGCCCTACACTCAACAATCCGTTTCCAGCCTCGTTTTACTCAAAACAGAAAGAGAAAGAGAGAGTGCGAGAGTGTTTGTGTGTGTGTGTGTGTGTGTGTGAGTGTGTGTGTGAATGTATAGGGCTTACAACACCGGCGACAGAAGTACAAAGCCCAACCAGACACTTTCAATATTTAAAAAAAAGAAAGAAAAAGAGCAAAAACCAACATGCTATTTCAAGAGGAAACAAGAGAGAGAGATTTAGAGAGAGAGAGAGAGAGAGAGAGAATGAGAGACAGAGAGAGGTTAAAACAGAGCAGGAATGACAGAAGAAAGAGGAAGATGCACCTACTGGTTATGATAGCTGAGAGGATCAGGGATGCAAAGTTCGGAAATGTCCATCAGTCCAGTTTTAGCATTCCAGGAAGCAGAGAAGGAGGAAAAGAGGAAATGAGTTACCCCTTACTTCTCCCCCCCACCCACAAAAAAAAAACACACAGGAGGAGGATGAGCACCTTCAAAGGAAAAGGTAAAAAAAAAAGCACCCTTCTGCACGGCACCCCCCCAGCCTGCGCAGGTACGAATGTGGGTGAGTGTGTGTGAGTGTGTATAAGTTAGGAAGTATGTGTGTGTATGGATGTGTATGAGAGCGGAGGGGGGGGCTGGAGGTAAAGTGGGGGGGGGCGAGAAGGAGCAAGTGAGGTAGAGGCAGCAGAGGGCGAGGGAGAGAGAGAGAGAGAGAGAGAGAGAGAGAGCGAGCAAGAGGGAGCGCTAAGATGGAGTGGCCGTGCGAGAGCGAGCGAGAGAAATGACTCTTTCCATGCTCAGGATAGGGCTCTTTAAGACTGAAGGGCTTGATGAATATGGAACAGCTGCTGTTGGCTGGCTCCGGGGGGGCTGGACTTAAAGCGACAGAGAGAGAGAGAGAGAGAGAGAGAGAGAGAGAGAGAGAGAGAGAGAGAGAGGATGGTGGAGCAGCACAGGGGAGGGAGGCTGGGAGAAGGGGCGGGGGTCTTAAATGCCCACACAGACAATTGCACACCCCCTGCTACACATACACACACACACACAGACACAGACACAATTTACTATAGACCACCATGTGAGGCTTCACACTGACTCCCGGGACGGGGGAACAACCCTAAACACAACAACAACCCTAATTACAACCAGTCAGGAGAGAAAAATATCTGGAGAATGCATTAAAAAAACACAGATTCCATAAAATAAATGTACGTAAACTTGTAAAAAACAGAGAAAAAAAACCTTCATGTGATAGAACAAGAAAAAAACATTATTTATATATAAGAACAAAAAAAACCCCATTCATGTAGTAGTAGGCACACGCGTAAGTATAAAAACAGAAAAGCACAGACAGACTCGAAAGGGAAGGGCATCAGATTTAGAACAAATGCAAACAATTGTTTAGTGCAGGCCCTTTTTTCATAAACACAGCACTATTCACCTGGTAACTATTGTTGTTTTCTAAGACATTCTATCTAAAAAAAGGCAAGCTTGTGTAATCTGACATGGGTAATACAGTTCCCTAAAGAGAGTGTTCTGTTTGTTTTTATTTTAATTCCTACATTTTAGATCTCTAAGCCTCTTTTTAAGACTTTCATAGGTAATTGTGTGATTGTGTTTGGGCTTACACTGTGTGCTAAGATGAAATACTCTTAAAGATAACGTAGATATAATCACATAAATAAAGTACATTTACACGCTTAACCAAACAGGCTCTATTTAAAATTCAGAATGGGCTTTTTAACTCAAAAACAGTGGCACTCTAAAGAGCCTTTTTTTTTTAATTTTATTTAAGGACCACATGCAAGAGGTCTGCTTGGAGAAGAACCCTTTGACTTGATAAGGAACCATTTAAGCATTCAAAAGGGTCTTAGAGTCACGGTGGTCCTTTAAAACCACCATCTTTACTAAAGAACCCTGGAAGAACCCTTCAGAGGGTGAACAGTGAAATCAATATGTACTGATTTCAGTCTTCATTTATTTCTTTAAATCTTGATGATAAAACAAACGCAGCTGACTAATACAACATCTGCCCTGTTTTTCAAGGAAGGAAAAGCTAAAAGAGCAACAAGAGCAGATCAACAGAAATAAATCAGAGGAGCCACACAAGGTTTGCTTTCTTTTTTTTTTTTTTTTTACCCCGACCATCTTGTGAAAGGTCCAGCACAAGTGTGAGAAATGTTTCGAGCCATAACTCAAACTGGACACCCATCAGCTTCTAAAGCGGCGGAAAATCCTCGCCTGTCTTCGGTGTCCGGCGCTTTTAAAAACGCCTGTGTCTCGCTGTTGATCAAGCCTCAGAAGAATGCGGGGAATGCAGATACCATTTCACAGTTGATGAGGGTCTCCGTGTTACTGTATCCCATTTTATAAAGCAACGGCACACCGTATCATCCGAAAGGGAACGCTGACAAAGCCATGGATGACCAGTGGCCAATCGGAACAGATGTAACTCGCAGTGTGTCTCACAAAACCAAACTCTGTAAAACACACAAGTCTGCAGAGACGCATCAGACAAAGACTTCAGACACCAGAAGGCATGACCAATAGACTGCGCTCGCTTCATATCTGGCGTTTTTTTCTGCTTCGTGCCACTGCTGCAACATACTGGAAGGCACTGGGCTCGTTAAGTGGGTGGCTCCAGTCTAACCTTAAGAGAATCCAACCCTCCTCTATTCATCTCCTCACGTTTCCATAATCAATACTAAAACATCATGCAATCCCTATTGATCATCACAGGCCCCCATTGATGCTCTGCTGAGGGCCTTCAAGTTTGCCTTGCATTAAAAAAAAAAAAAAAACACTTATTCAGCTGGACATCGCAGCTCGCTTGAGTGCCAGGAAATCAAAAATGACATCGAAGCGTAAATGAATAATGACAGACTCCCTAATGTCAGAAACAGTTGTGGTTCCTCAATCTACTAATAATGTAATGATGTGAACAGATCATATCCTCTTAAAATACAGTAATATTGTCAGTATTGTGATACAGACACAGGTCAGTGCTTTAGAATGCCCTCATCAATCTATATGAAGATATGAGCTATGAGAACAACAACAACAAAAAAAGCATCCTGGAGCCATCCTGCATGTAAAAGTCTCAGAAGAGCCCCGGCATGTGCTAAGCAATTTTTAAGTACATCAACATTGTGCTTCATATCGAAGCAGATGATTGATGTCTGAGAAATTCAAGAAGATACTGTAATTTAATTGCAAAACATGGGATTAAAGGTCATTCATCCGAGATTCTAATCCACCTGATTTGGTAAAAGGGGAGGGGAGCGATCCCTTTGGAATTCTTATTAAGCGGGCGGGCAACTGCCTCGAAAAGTCCTACGAAGTCCTATCTAAAAAAAAGCAGCCTCATTCATCTTTTTACGCCTCCCCTTACGCACGCACTCGACGTGAATCACTGATGTAGTGAATAATAACAGTATGAATGCTTTCGATTGTATCTGATATGAGCACCAATGCAGATGCTGTTTTCACACAAGCAGGAAGGAATGCAGTGGAGTGTCAACACGTGTGTTTTGAAAAAAATATATAGTCAAAGTGCAAAAAGAATTTACTATATTACATCTGAAACGATTTACAAATCTATGAAAGGACAATGGAATGTTTATATAAGCGCTGTTTACTGTAATCACGTCTCAATTGTTTCTCAGGCAGTTCTTTTCTGAAGATAGTTTAAAACATAGTAGTAAAATATACATGTAGCAGTTATTACTGTCATTAGAAAACAGTATAAACAACCAGATCCATCATGAATAGAACAATGTAGTTAATTCAAAGAAATAAATTAAACTATTAAAGAGATGCTTTCTTGGTTTACATTTGGAGCAATGTTAGAATGACAACTCAGGTTAAAATAAATGTAATGAATAAATGCATCCACATATAGACATTTTGACCACAAAGGCCTTTTCTGATCATTTCCACAAGGCCTACCTAATAAACTGATCAGAGTTCAGCCTGACTGTCATTTCCCTCGTGCCCTTAATGTCATTGCCCTATCAGTGCCAATCTGGACCACTACAACTAGTTGTAAGGTACTACTGAAGCGTGCGTGCGTGTGTGTGTGTGTGTGTGTGTGTGTGTGTGTGTGAGAGAGAGAGAGAGAGAGAGAGAGAGATCAGCAGTGTGACATGACACTGATCATTAACGCGCCTCATTTTATTTTAATGTTGCCCAGTTTAGGATAGTTTAAGTCTGGATTTGAGATGCCCCCCTTTTACGCGTGTTATTTACGTCACTGCGAATGTTTACATTGTTTCTTTTCTTAACCCACGTGGCGAATCGTTTCGAAAACGGCGTTGCCATGGGAAACGACGCGCCTTTAGAACGTTCGCAACATCAAAGTTCGGACAGAAAAAACCTGCCAAAGTTCTACGAGAACCAAAACGAGACGGTACGCGATGTAGAAAACGACAGAGAGAGAGAAAGAGAGGGTGGGGGTGAAGGAGAGGAGGAGGAGAGGGTCTGTGACTCTACCTGCTCGCGCACGCGGGTCATCTCGAGCTCCCTCGCGTGCGTCTGCGGGAGGAGAGGTGTCTTCAGCTTCCCCTGCCTGAGTGTTCTGTACCTGCACGCGCTCTCCGCTCGGTCCACCCCTCCTCCTCCTCCTCCTCCAGCTCTCCCTCACTCACTCCATCCCTCCGAGCCTCTCCACTGCTCCAACTTTCCTTTTTTTCTTTTTAAGAAAAAAAAAACTCACCAGTAAAAACCCTAGACAAGAAGTTCAGTACTCCATGTCTCTCATCCTCTAAAGTCCTCCTCCTCTTCCTCCTCTTTCTTCTCCTCCCCCTTCTCCTCCTCCTCTCCTGGTCATCACCTGAACCGAATCAGGTCCCAGTAAACAGGAGTTTTCACTAAAAAAACTCACCAGTAAAAATGTAAGTAACAGAAGTTCAGTGCTGCTTGTCTCTCTTCCACTAAACTCCTCTTCTTCCTCCTCCTCCTCCTCCTCCTCCTTCTCCAGTAAACAAGACACAATCCTGAACCAAAAAGAAAAGAAGAAAGGAGAGAGAGAGAGAGAGAGAGAGAGAGAGAGAGAGAGAGAGAGAGAAGGAAAGGTTGATTCCAGTCCGCCGTTGATGAATAAATAAGGAGACATCAGTCTGAGGCCAGGTGAGCCCAGATCATGTGGTCAGGCTGAAGTTTGGCCCCCAGGCCAGCATGTGACGAGTCTGAAAGTTGGTCAGTTTCATTCTGTTCATGGATTTATTTTTTATCAAAAACTTCACTGATGTCCTTTTCTTCACTGTGTGGTGACCCTCAGTAGACTGACTGTATTATTTCTTCAGTTTTAGTTAAGCAATTCCACTAATTTTTGAACATTTCTGCATATTTCTGTCAATCAGAATCACAAAACTGTACTGATCCTGAAGGGAATTGCTGCACAGACACACGACAAGAACAACGTTAAATATAAGGTCTAAATAAATCCAATAAAAACGAAAGAAAATCATTATTAGTTTATGTGAAGCTGTTCATTGTAAAGACATTAGTAATGGTGAATGAAGCCAGAAGTCATACACATTTTATTTACTATCTAAACCCACCAATGAGCTCCCATGTGAGGTTTTATACATAGTTGTAATGGTTAAACAGTGGCATGCCTGAAAATTAATTCTTCAGAGATCATTTTGTCTCACAACACCAAGCATATGTCTCTCAGGCATGAAAAAATGTAATAAAAAAAAAAAATCTAAAACCTGCACTATTGCAAAACCATGCAAATCATAACTATTTCAAATAGTAACTCTGAATGAGAGATTAAACTTTGCTGTCTGGTTCCATTCACCACCACTGTGAACATTTCGCATTAACCGGGTGACTTTGTTTACACTTTAACCATTTAATTATGCAAAAAATGTGAAAAATCAGTGGAGTTTCCCTTTAAAGTCCTTTATTGTTTGGACCCTGTTTGTTAACCACACTTTAATTCTACACTTTAACAACTTTCAATACTGGTTTCATAGAAGTTTCTGAATCGTTAATACATGTTGAATCATCTTAAGATTAATTAATACATAATCCTGCAGTTAAACAGCATAAAGCACCAGATCTGGGACCAGCTAGCTGGTGAATCAGAGTCTTATTTCTATATTTATTTTATTTAATACATTTATTTATGTATAATGGCTGTATTCATCATTCTGTCCTCCAATGACAGTCAAGTAAACTGCTGTCTGTCTATTCTCAGACTTAAACGTTAGTTTTGATCATTTTTTTTCCCTGACTGAAGGCCCTCACTGTGAATTCTGTTGCTTGAAAGCTGTTTAAAATCATGTTGGGAGACATTTAGGATCATTTCAGCAGTTGCCATTGTCTCCACTAGAGGGAGCTCTGTTTCACAGGAACTGAACGTTAAAGCGGACTGTGTCTATTTATTAATGCAAATTCGCATATTATTAGTTTATCATCCTTTTCCAAAGGGGGTATATCACACATGCAAGCTTAAAAAGAAAGAAAGAAGGCATGTATCTAAATAGGAATATTGTGGTGGACAGATAAACACTAATGCAGTGATTTGCAAAAGCCACACAGCAAAGTTCTCCAAAGGAATCTACCCAGACACTCGCACTTTGCGCACTTTAATGCACAGTTACTTTCTAACTGCTAAATTAAACTTATCTGGGAAAATAAGCATGTGCAGAAGTTATGGCTCATGTTTTACATTTTATTTTTTCAAATAGGCAGCTGGTGGTCTAGTGGTTAGGGAGTTGCTCCAGCGATCAGAAGGTTGTCAGAAGTTTGAATCCCAGGACTGCCAGTGGCACCACTGGGGTACCTTTGAACAAGGTACTATCCCCACAATGAAAGCAGTTCACACTGTGCTGACTATAGGGACCATTTGACTTCAAACAGAAACCGTAGACTAATATTTGCAGAAATATGTCATGTTTGAGTTTGTTACAGAGGATGTACTGACTTGTTTACACCTAGAACATTAATAAAACGTGTAATTTTACAGAGGTGTTCATATGTTTGCATACAACTGTAGCTGTAGCTGAAGGCTCTAAAAGTGTGTGAATACTCAGTGCTGTGTGAAGTCTATGAGGGGTTTAATGTCTGGTTCATTTCAGTGATGACTGTGAAAGGGAAAGCCTAGTAAACCAATTTTACACATTGATTAAGTCCCACAAGTTCATGTGAATAAATAACATTTACCAGACACTTTTATCCAAAGCAGCTTCCGTACAGGGGACAGTCTCCCTGGAGCAACGTGTGGTTAAGGGTCTTGCTCAGGAACCCAGTGGTGCTATGCTGAAGTTAGGATGCAAACCCATGACCTCTTGGTCCAGAGGCAGGTGTCCTACCCACTAGGCCACACCACCCCATGACATGAAGAAACTACACCTCCGCAGATGTGTCAGTTAAAGTTTGGTCATGAAACGGTAGTCAGTAACTCTGGGTATGAAATAATTGGCTAAGTCATATTTCACACGCCCGAATTTTACCGAATGTAGCGTTTGATGCACGCAGTTTCCATCAGTTTTGATGGATTCGTACGGCTCCTGTTTATATGGGCTTGCTTTAAAAAGCAGTATACCTAATTATTTTTTTTTGCCCTCCGCCAGTACGCTGCTCCCTTAAACGAATTATGACATAATGGCAAACTGAGTTAAAGTCACTCACATTCGGAGTGGATGGACAGCGGAGGAGCTCTGCTAAAGCATGTTCTCAGATCAAAAAGAATCAAGCATTAATCTAAACCTGCCCCTTTGAACATTGCATAATTCAAAACCCAAACATTTTTCTTTCCAGCGCTCAAACCGAATCAGACACCGGGCTCTCCTCTAAACTCATTCCTCTGTCCACTCCTCTCAATCCTCTCCGGCCCCAAATTTCATTTGGAAGATGCTCACGCTCACCCAGCTTGCTCCAGGTTGGTATGTTGCTTCACCTCATCCTGTAGAGTTACTCGGTTAAACAAAATGGACAGGAGACTCTAAGTG
The DNA here is from genome assembly GCA_037974465.1 of Brachypetersius altus. Classification (NCBI taxonomy): domain Eukaryota; kingdom Metazoa; phylum Chordata; class Actinopteri; order Characiformes; family Alestidae; genus Brachypetersius; species Brachypetersius altus. The sequence goes on from JBBPDB010000001.1 coordinate 25,185,970, forward strand.
GTTTTTGAAATCTTTGAATGGACTTTGGAGTAGATGTGCAGTGCCACTGCTAGACATAACATAACCTCCTCCTCCTTAATCCATCCTTCATGCTCTCTTGCCCTCTTCTCTCTCTCTCTCTCTCTCTCTCTCTCTATCTCTCGCTCTCGCTCTCGCTCTCTCTCTCTCTCTCTTTCTCTCTGTCTCTCTCTTTTTCTGTCTCTCTGTCTCTCTGCATCACTCTCTCTCTCTCTCTGTCTCTTTCTCTCTCTCTCTCTCTCTGCCTCTCTTTCTGTTTCTCTTTCTCTCTCTCTCTCTGTCTCTCTCTTTGTGTGTGTGTGTCTCTCTCTCTCCCTGTCACTCTGTATCTCTCTCTCTCTCTCTCTCTCTCTCTCTCTCTCTCTCTCTCTCTCTCTCTCTCTCTCCCTCCGAAAGACAGATGTATCTGCTGGGATATGTGAGAGGTGGGTCCACAGGCGAGATGAGGATGTCTCCTTCATGGGATCTGACAGCAAATCCATACACTGCAATGTTTATCATTGAGTCATTACCGCACAGCCAAATGAAAGAACAATAATCCAATAATTTAAGACAGATTTAACTGAAGAACATTCACAGCTTTTCGTTTTTCCTTTAAACTCTCACACTCATGCGAACCCCAGTGATGCCACAGCCATCTGTGGGACTATAGAACATGTGTGTCCTCCCCCTCCCCCATAATTCAGCATAATGCTAGCTTACAGTCAACCAGTTATGCCTTCAAGACTTCTGCTGCTGATACAACAATCATTTATCGGCTGTAAAATGTCAACACCGTAGTGCATTTAAGCAATCAAAGAGGGTCTTAGTATCTTCCACCTGAGGAGATCTGTGCCAAAAAGCAACAATGGCCAACCAGAATTAGAGAAACTTACTGTGGTCGTTGTTTGAAAAATCTTTTTTTAGTTATTTTCAAACAGAGACCTGTGTCCTTTCTAAAGCCCTGTAGTCCCCTCTGTATTCAAGTGGCCACTGGTAGCACAGAGGAGAAAGCTGCCAGGAATATTAACTCCAAACCTCATCTTAGCGCTGATGAGCAGCAGCCTTGGTCAATATTCATGGATTTTGCAATGTTTCTAATTGTTTTGGTTAGTTTGGTTAGTTTCCTCACATTCTTATTGGCTGATCACTGCTCCTACTGTTCACTGAAGCTCAGCCTATGAAATTAATCACACAGAAAGGGTGCCACTTTCCAATAGGAGCACCCTAAAAAGGATTTTGTAACCAGGTTGTTAATTCAACAGTTTATAAATCATTAATAAGCAGTTATAAACAATGTATAACCGTAAGAACTGGCGTTTTAATGGTTGTTGCATGACCTGATGAAGCTCACAGTTTAAAATTCTACCTGAGGAAGAGACAAGATAAACTCAGCAACCAGCAAGATCTGAGATCTGAGCCTATGTCAATGTAAGACAACAGTTATAACTCGTTTATAGCTGCTTATTAATGATTTATAAACTTTCTGCAACCTAATTAAAAATCTGATTATAAATAATTCATTAAGCCTTTATAAAGGCCCCTGCATCTGTGACACCCCACAGGCTTCTGTTCACACTGGCATGAGTCATTTGTCTCTGAGGCCCAAAAATGGTCTCTGAGCTAAATCGGGATTTTTGTCTGTCGGAATATACAAACAGACCCCACCCTACTTTCATTAACAGCACATACACAAGGGCCAATAGGGGCCTCTTTTGTCCTTTGCACCCAGAGCAACAGCCCAGAGTGTTTTATGAAAACCCCCAACCTCTGTCCTAGAAGACCCCTTTACTTTCCTCACTGCTGTAACACCCACATTAACCCAAGAAAGGCTTGCTGACTAGTTGACTAGACGGATCAAGTGTGTTGAGACATGGAAAACTCAAAAATGTGCAAAGGTGGATGGTCTTAAGGACCACTGTGGAAAAGCACTGTGTCAGAACATTCAAACAGGTTGTAGGTGTGAAGTTTTGTGGACTGGTGGATTTTAATTTGGGATTGGGATTAAATTTGGGATTGAGATTCACTTGGACGGTGAAAAGCATCCCAAGACTGAACTTTTGCGGAGTGTTGGAAAATGTGACCCCCACCCTACACTTAATTGGCTTTGGTTGTCAACACAAATACCCTCAATTGGACATCTAGCAAGCACTACAGCCCAGAGTGGTTTATGAATACACCCAAACCTAAAAAATAATAAATATGTGGTGACATACAGTCATGGTGTATCTGTCCAATTTCCTCACATTTAAATCCTATCTTCCAAGCTGTTCATCATTTCAAATTATGCCAATCTTGCCACATGCCACAATTACAGCATTTACATTTACGGCATTTGGCTGACGCTCTTATACACAACGATGTACATCAGTGCTCAAGTAGCCCACAGCTGTTTCTTAAACCTGTAAAGCAGCTTAAATCCATGTCCACTGTTTAACTGAAATACTGCACATTCGGTGCAACTATACAACATCTGTCAAATAAGACCTAAACAACACCTGCCAAAGAATACCTGAACAACACAAAGCATAGAAAAGACAAGAGTTAAGACAAGAGCATGTTTTTTTTTTTTTTATTTCCGAGAGCGACACACTTCAGACGGCCAGCTGTACACTGAAGGCACCCCCCAGTCCTACTTCCTCAGCTAGTTTGTTTAGCGGTGATGCTAGTTTGGACCCAGCTTCTAATTCATTTGTTTGCTCCCATTAACTCTGATCCATCCCTAAATAAAAACAATTCTGGTCTCTGAAGCCTCATAAATTTCGACCATAAACAACTGGTCGACTTTGGAGCACCCTGCTGCTCCCTATAGTCCTTCCAGTCATAAAACCAATCAGGAGTTTCTAAAATTGAAGTACAGACGATAAAAGATAAAGAAAGAAACCCAACAAGCATACATCCACCGGTGGACCACCAGAACTGTCCCCATCAGATAAACAGCACTTAAAGCTTTCATCTTTGAGAGTGAAGAGAAAATCAGGCTCCATTCTTGCTTCAGATCTGAAAAAGTCCGCCGGGCTTTCTGTCAATCATTCTTCCGCTGTGAGAAGACGACACAAGGCCTGAAATCTGAAATCTGGATCTGAAAGTAGGTGGAGCTGTTCAAGAAGATGATTCCCACCATCAGTCTTGGAAGATCCCTTTTTTCTTCACTGCTGTAACCCAAGAAAGGCTGATGACTTGTTGGATCAGGTGTGTTGACACATGGAAAACACTAAAATATGGCAAGGGAAACCACTGCATTAGAACATCAAAACTAACCTCATTTGTTAAGTAGTGTCATGGTCAGTAGTGCCAGTTTGTAACTTTGATTTAATGTGTGGCTTGAGACTATCTTGGACAGTGAAAATCAAAAACATCACCCAAAATGAAACTGATTAAACAGCGGTTGGACATGAAGTTAGATTTTTTTTCAAAAAGTAGACTCTGACTATTTCACTATGCATGTACTTAATCATTCATTCTTAGCAACATTAGCCTGGTAGCTTTAAAGAGGCAAACTGTGAGCATCAGACATCTCAGATGACAGACTGCATTTAAGAACAATGGAGTGAAGTCCATCCATCCACCCATCCACTATCTACCCTCTACTTATCTGCGGTAAAGTACGTTGTAGGCATTCGTTCAGCGAACAAGACTGCTACAAAGTAAGCAATTATTAATTAGATTTTAGCAATTCCTGTCTGGATACAGGGCATTTTTACTGTAAGTGAAACCAGCTGAGAGAAAATCTGACCCACTGCATCATACCTTGCTGGAAGGTCCAGATTAAGCGTATTATACACCAAAATGCTCCAAGTGGTCTTTGTACCACTGATTCCTGTAACCACCTAATCCTTACTAGGGCCGTGGTTACCCGAAGCCTATCCTGGGGTCTACGGGCGTGAGACAGGGATTCACCCTGGGCGGGGGGCCAGCCCACCACAAGGCACACACACACACCATTCACCCACACACTCGCACCTACAGTCAATGTAGAATCCCCAATTCACCTGACGCTCATGTCCCTGGACTGTGGGAGAAACCAGAGACCGCAGGTGAAACCCACACCACCACGAGGAGAAACTACACACACACACACACACACACACACACACACCTACACACACACAAACACACACAAGACCAGGACCCGGATTCAAACCCCCAACCCTGGAGGTGTGAGGCAACAGTGCAACTGATAAACACTTTTAGTTTCCTGAAGAGCCTTACAGAGGAAGATTCTATAAAAAACTATTTTTGTGAAAGAGCTATTCTGAAGATGTGTGAGTGTGAAGAACCATCTCAAAGTTTAAAGAACCTCCACAGGATGTAAAGATAATGAAAGGGTTGTTTTTCTACAGCTGTATTTCCAAACCAATTACCTTCTGGGTGGTTCCGGTATTAGAGGCTCTACCCCAGAAGCAACTGATCAGACAATATTTTGAAACCAGATTTTCCCTCTTTAGCTCAGCTTTGAGGTTAATGTAGCTGACAAGACGTATATAATCGCCTGAATTGTGTCTGTAAAAAAGATGTTCTGCATATAGCTCACAGTACGTCATTCTTTGTCCTGAACCACATTTACAAGCCCAGGCCACCTTAATGAAGAGCTGAATGCGGGTTATGGGAAGTTTGTAATCTTACCCGTAAAGCTCCTGTTCCTATCCTAAGAAGTAACATTTGGGGTCCAAACATGGCTACACCCACATTTAGGATCAGTGGAAAACTGTATAAAAAAACTGCATAAAACTGTATAAACTCATTCAACCCCCAAAAACCCTTCATTGAGAATGCATTCGAAATAAATGAGTTTCATTGATGTTCTACTAAAAAGATGGACTCGGTCAATACCTACTGGTGCCATTTATAGCCCACGGTATCTATATTTAGTGTATAAGAAACGGCGAGCGCTGAAGCCATTTATTCAGTGCTAACAAGCTGCTCATTAGAAAATCTTTCATGGACAGTAAGCATGGCAGGCGCTTTGTGTGCAGAGGAGGGGCAAAAAAAAAAGAAGGTTTATCTTATTTGGGAAAGTGAAGGGGGCCTGGCCTTATCTGTCAATAAACAGTAATTAGATTTTGTGGCCGATAGCGTCGATTGGTTTCTAATCTAGCTGTCGGCTGGGATGTGTATAATTAAAATCCTGATTGATAAAGGGGCTCGAGACCGCCTACATCACCACATTCTGCCCTCACACACACACACACATGCACCCGCACACTCCTGAGCGTTCTAACAGACACGCACAGCCTGACCCGACCCCCTACGGATGGAAGAAAGCGTGGAGATATGAAAGAGGGCCAGGGCCAGGGAGAAAAAGTGGGAAAGTGCAGCTCTTATTGATCAGAGCTATCTGCTTTCCTATCTGTGGCCTTTTCTTACAACAGGCAGTCCCCAACAAAGGGTTCATTTGCAGCTGTAGCTTGAGGGGACCTTCATCCACTCCCAGCTGGAGAGAGAATTGCGGGTGATTCAGTTCCGCATAATGGCGACTCTAAATCAAAATCTTCCGGCTCCTTTTGACTGTGATTTCGATTATTGCCGGTCTGTCAATAGTGGATAGTTCTTTTATTGCAGATATGATCACGGGGGGTAAAACTATGTCTCTATAAAACACATTTATAGTATTGATTAAATTGTAAATCTCACTACTTTAGAGAAAAGAATGGGAGAGAGAGAGAGGGAGAGAGATAGAGAGAGAGGGAGAGAGAGATTCTCAGATCAACTCTGAAACACAGGGATAAAACACTGGCACGACTAATTAGGGGACGTTTCAGTAGGTTTCATGCAGGCAGTGAGAAGACAGCCCTGAGGGCACAAAGAGGAGGGATAAAAAACTTCATCGACTCCAGCCGCACACACGTGCCTTCATATGCTCCGTCCATGGCCCCTGAGCTGCAGCTTTCTAAACATGTGTGCAGAAGTGGCAGACATTAATCTAACACAGGACAATATAATACAACATGCATCCTTATATATCCATATATACATGTGTACACTGGAATGCATGTACAAATACAGTATTGTTTGCCCTTATTTGGTTTTGTTTAGCTTTGAATCACCTTGATCGTGCAAAAACGCCAAATTGTCTGATCCAACCACTCAGCATTCAGCACCACCAGTATACTGATCAGCGCCTGATCATCTGGAATCAGCTGCTCCTGGTTCTTCACTGGTTGAAAGTTCTTCTTTTTGTGTCGAGGCAGTTTACTGATATAAAACGCCTCGACACAAAAATACAGAATAAAAATATAATACAGAAAAAATTTTGTTTCATTTTTAATAAAATGCCACAAATTCTCAAACCAGCAGTAAAAAGAAGAAACTAAAACTCCTATATTTCGGATTATTTAGGGCCTTTTTTGGGACACATTCTCTGTTTTCAGCCCATTTTCTGCTGGTTATCCGGGACCGGGTGGCCGTGGTGGTGGGCTGAGGAGGCCAGACCCAGGTAAAGTCCAGCAGATCCTCCCGTGGGTCCATTAGGGTCCCGGCAGTTCAGCTTAGGCAGTGTGATCTGCACTCAGAGACTCCAGATATGGGGAATATTACTTTTGAAATACTAGTTCAGGAATTCTGTGGAACTCCCTGCTGCATCACGAATGGAGGCAGATATAATAAACAGGGTCATGTGGTGTAAATATCTGAATATATACACACGCACACACACACACACACACACACACACACACCTCCAGACATACACGCCTATACGGGAGGTCACACCTGCTGGGCTTCAGAACTTCAATGATGCTGGTTTCCACGAAACCGAGTGGAGTTCTAACTCCTCCAGAGACCACCCTGCAGCCCCTCGCGTGACCCACCCTCTGCACGGCGCGGTCACTCGGATGCAGATGTATTCTTTCGGATGCAGTGATGTAAGTAATGTTCTCCAGGGACTCTCCTGCAGCAGATCCGCGCCCAAAACGCCCCTTTCTCTCACTTCACATCGACAAAAAGAACCAACCCGACCACAGCCTCGTCTCCTGACACCACCAGCACCTGAGCTCCGGGTCTCCAGGCTGCAGGAGGACACACCTTCACCACCTCCAGCCTCGTGCGCGCCGATTTTAGGACGAGCTCAGGATCCTCCAGCTTCTTCTTCCAATTCTCTGGTCCACCTTTCGCTGCGCTGCGCTGCGGCTGCAGGGGTTTAAAGGGCGAACTGGACCGGAGAACTGGAACGAGAAGCGAGATCCAGCCTGACATACACGCGGCCGCGGTCCTCCTTCATGCGCCTCTTACCTCACTGGGTGCCAGAACAGCAGATCTTCTCCAAGAGAACTTCTAAAAGGTCCTCCAGCGGCTCCACCTGCTCCTCCAGCGCTACGAGTCTGAGGACCAGCAGCAGCAGCAGAAACCCCAGCTCTCGGGCTCCGCCCGCCGGGAGGGCGGGGCCGAAAGCGTCATCCAATCGCAAAACAGAGGGCGGAGCCTGAATCTTCATGCAGCAACTGCAGCCAGAACCAGATGTGGGCGTGGCTTAACACAACCCTTCTCCCAAAACGCACTCATATTGACAGTGGGGGCGGGGCCTAATGAAAAACTTCCACCAATCACAGCTAGATGAATGGCGAATCACTATAGAATGAGCTGGGGGCGTGGTCTAACCCCCACTAATCACAAACAAATCCAAGAGGAGCTCGAGTCACAGTCAGGAGGGGGGCGTGGTCTAACACGAAAATACAGCAGATCGTGATGGGGGTGTGGGCTAAAATCAAATTCCACTAATTACAATCAGATCGAGCTGGGGCTTAATTAGCTTAATTAAAAACGTCCACCAAATACAAACAGAGTAATCACAGATCAATCACAGTTCAAGATGTGGGCGTGGTCTAAAGCCAATATCTACAAATTATAGGCGAGAGTGAGATGGGGTGTGGCCTAACAGCAGACTTCACTAATTACAGGCAGGATCTTCTACCAATCACACCCAGGAGGCGTGGTTTAACGCCAAAATCCACCAGTCACAGCCAGATAAAGATGAGGGTATGGCCTACTGCCAAACTCCAGAATGAAATGTGGGTGTGGCCTACATCTGTTTATCCCCCTCCTTCCTCAACTTCTTGTTCCGAGGACGTTCAGTCATCAGACACTGTCTGTGCGATTAATTGAGTTTCTCATCCAAATGGAAAAGCCTCAGAAATACAAAAACTACAGCCCCTGACCCCCAACACTACCACACCTCATTCAGCCAATCAGGCGCCTCTGTAGAGTTCATTAGCTGGAGCAGATCTGGTGAGATGAGCGGAGTAGATGTATTTATTAGCAGTCTATGAATTACACTGACATATATAAATATATATATATATACTGACCAGTCTACTAATAAACACTGACCCCTATATAAACACTGACCAGTCTACTAATAAACACTGACCTCTATATTAACACTGACCAGTCTACTAATAAACACTGACCCCTACATAAACACCGACCAGTCTATAAATAAACAATGACCCCTATATAAACACTGAC
>JBBPDB010000001.1:25255465-25272808 GCA_037974465.1 Brachypetersius altus
GGGTATAAGGTATAGGGTATAAGGTATAGGGTATAAGGTATAGGGTATAAGGTATAGGGTATAAGGTATAGGGTATAGGGTATAGGGTATAAGGTATAGGGTATATAGTATTAGGTATCAGGTATAGGGTATAGGGTATAAGGTATAGGGCATAAGGTATAGGGTATAAGGTATAGGGTATAAGGTATAGGGTATAAGGTATAGGGTATAGAGTATAAGGTATAGGGTATAAGGTATAAGGTATAGGGTATAAGGTATAAGGTATAGGGTATAAGGTATAGGGTATAAGGTATAGGGTATAGGGTATAAGGTATAGGGTATAAGGTATAGGGTATAGGGTATAAGGTATAGGGTATAGGGTATAAGGTATAAGGTATAGGGTATAAAGTATTAGGTATAGGGTATAAGGTATAGAGCATAAGGTATAGGGTATAGGGATGTGAGTGATTTTGACAAGAGTCAAACTGTGACAGCTAGACGTCTGGGTTGAGCTTCTCCAGGCTGTTCCTGCAGTGGTCAGCAACAGAGTTGTGACTGCCGAAGATTCACCGGTGTGTGTGTGGAAAGTGAAGGATGGACCTTTTCCACAGCTACTGCCGCATAAACTACTGAAACAGTTCATGCAGGCTGTGACAAAAGGTGTCAGAACACACAGTGAACATCACAGCTTGCCACAGACTGGGCAGAATACCCATGCTGACCTGTCCACAGTGTGGTTTTACATTCCACACTTACCTTAAAAGTTTAATGTAAGCACATAAGTTGTAGTTAAAAACTTGAATCTTTCTGGAAACTAGAAGAAACATCTCAGTACTGTGGAACCGGAAGAAGGCTATATACAGTTGTATGCACTTGAGTTAATTCACATGTTTTTTTGATTTCCTATGTGTACAAAATTATACACCCCCTACAAACGACTCTGAAAACTTTAATGTACTACTACTACTACTTTGCTCCTTACAGAAATTGTACTAAGACATTTGCAGAAAATATCAAATGTCAAGTTATTTCCTATAAAGGATGTGGTAACTTACAAACAACTGTCAGTGTCACTTTTGCAAATGAATGTATATCATTTAACACCAGTTGAGGATTAAGCAGTGGGCCAGAAAGTTCTGCTGTTTCTAAATACGCTTTTCACAGAAGAAGCACACGACTGCAAGGCACAGCATAATCTATCACTACATGTTATAAACAAGTAGAAAGTATATTAAACAACAACAGAGCATTTTGTACACTGTTATTGACAACCAATAACATACACTGCAGGCCAGCACCGTTACATATAAAGGCCGCTGCCTTACTAAGGTAAGATGAGATAAGATGAGATAAGATAAGATAAGATAAGATAAGATAAGATAAGATAAGATAAGATAAGGCTGTATCTGTCCCACAGTGGTAAATTTGCATTGTCAAGGCAGAAAGTAGACAGAACAAAGATAAGAGCAGCCAAAGCACAAATAACAAAAAACGAGGAAGAAGGAAAGCAAAATTGTGGTTTTATCTCATGAAAACCTGGAGAAACATGAAAGCTTTGAGGACAGACCATAATTATTTAAGCACATGCATTGTTACGTAATGGGAGTATAAGGGCAATCTTCCAAACTCCAGTTATATTCCACCATCTATTGATGAATCGGAACCCTGAGCCAAAACTTTAGCAACGAGTCACGCTGCCAATCACAGAAGAACGACCTGCGGTCGATTCCTTATATTCGTATAGAGCGTATTCGTATTTGGGAGTCTCTTAAAACTGAGAGGGACATTTCTGTACTGCATATTATCATTTTATCAACAAAATACACAGCGGCTTTTTCATCAATGTTACTTAAGCTAAAAAAAATCGAATGGTTTTCTAGGGTTTTTTTTTCTTCAAGTGGAAATAAACACATTTTTTTCAGCAAATCTTAAGATTTCTTTTTTTTGGGAATTTAACTGAGGGCAAAAAAAGTGAAACATAAATCATGTAGTCAACTGTATCTTTTGCACAGGCCACATTTCACACACATCCAATGTTAAATTCAACAAATACACAGCAATTATGTTCTCAAATGTGCAGAAACATGTCCACTACAGAGGACGTGAACTCATTTACATTAAGAAAATCACAAAAAAGTAATTTGACCATGGGGTCCAAACTTTTCCAAAGGTGAGAGTCGTGGCCATTCTAGGCAAAACTACTATTAAAAGTACTAATATTGAAGTTAATTCTTAATTCTTAATTTTTACTTTTTTATATTTGTCTGTAACTCTTAGGGATTATATTTAATAATGCATATTATTATTATATTATGTTTTATTTATATTTTGAATGATCTGGCCAGTGGCCAGTACCTGAAGTGGTGGTGGGAGCCGCTGTGGTTTTCCTCCTTCTCTTGATGTCTCCGGCACACAGCAACCCCATTTGCACATTTGACTGCCGACTGCAAAAGAAAATGGTTCACGGACACATGTTTTAATAATACTCCTCATTAATTAAAATTCTAAGCAGTTATAATTCAGAAATGAACACGGGTGGTGTTAAATAAAAACAAGGTAAAGAAAATCCAATGAGAATCGCTATCAGACACTGAAAATACCTGGCTCGGAAAACTGCCGCAGCTAGTAAGACTGAAAGAGAAAATACTGTTTAGAGTCTAAGGATGCAGTTGCAGACAGGGAGCAGTAAGATGTACTGTAGGAGTTTTAACAGAAATATCAGTGGAGGAAAAAGGAGGTGTGTGGGCCGTGTGTCTATGTCGCTGCCGGGTACAGATAAACAAATTACCCCGGCTACAGACCCCCCTGTGTCATATGTCAGAAGCCCCTCGCACAGTGAACCCTGATTACTCGGATGTAAAGTTAAGGTCAAGGTCCTCTCCGCTGCGGAGGGGGAAGGGACTGATGCTTTAAGAGCTGATGTGTAGACATCATCTGCTTCAATATGAGGGAAAAAAAGAATACACTCACCAATAACAAATGCTCATTACAGTGCTGGATTCTCAGGGATGTTTCTAAACCGCCAGGTCGAATTCACATCAGGATTTTACACAGCACTGATGTCATCTCAAAACTTTTCACTATTTTTTTGTATTTTAAATGCAATTTACATTGTGATAACATTCATAAAGAATGGATCCGGTGGTCCAAATTACTCGGGAAAAATGACTTTGAATTAGGGATAAAAGCCATGAAAATGATAAGAGGAATTTCAATTTATTGTAGGGCTATCACAATTCCTCCGGACTGAAAACAGCCAAACAGATTAAATGACTGAAACTCGCATTCTTGACGAATCAGCTTTAAACCATCATTATAAAGTCAAGATCAGCAGTCTGAACATCTGCCACAAGGGGGCATATCACTGTTGTACAGATAATTAAAAAAAAGAGAGACCCCGCACCAGTAGGATCTTTTGAACGTGCTTCTTTTTATAGTCATACATTTTATTAAAAAATGAAAGAAATTATTTTTATTTTAAATTGCATGTGTATGCAATGTCGAGTACTTCTAAATAAAGAAATATTAACATGCACCGATTTTACTGTTTACTTATTTACTTATTGTCTCAACTCCTCTTGAAATAAAAATCTTATACTTATGCACATTAAATGTTTTTCTCCTTTCTTCTGAAAAGCCATAATTACTGAACCCTAAGGTTTTCTTGCAATGAAGCCTATGTTTGAGAACATAAAAGAATGGATAGAGCAGCAGACGTCTGAAACCTGCCAGGGTGTAGGTCATTTCTGGCAGCCACATGAACCCCTCACCTCACACGTGTGTAGATAGGACCCCGTCGCAGCCACCTTTTAACTGCCTGCGCATTCCCTGCCCTCAAAAGCCATAAATCACATGATACTCGTGCACCACCTGGGGAGGGGGGCTTGAGCGAAGTCTCTATGTTGTATAATCAATAGGTATAAAAATAAATGGCTTGACCGGTATTCTCCGCCTGCTACCCCTCTCTAATAAAATCCCCGTAATGCATATTTCATTTACTTTTATACTTATTGATTAGCTGTAGCCCAGTTAGTAAATCACGCGTCTATCGATCCCTCAATCGTAGCTCTGTCGGACAGCGTATAACCAGCCATTTGCTGCACTGATAAAGAGCTCAGCCATTGAACTCCCCACAGTAAATCTTTGCAAACTAACTTTTTAATTCCAAAATCAATGGGCGCTTAAACACCACATTATTTCACTCACTGCTGCTGCCCAGGCCGGTATTAAAAGTAATACCCAGATGCGCTAGTGTCTAATGCATGGGGCTATGGCCCTTTGCCTCTCCATCCTTAGCCAGCAATCCCTGTTTTTCTGCTTTTCCCTGGCAGTCAGTTAGAGACGCCTGGGCTCAGCAGAAGCTCTTCTGTCTCCAGGCTCTTTCTGCACAGCTTGAAGTTCTGAGCTCATATCCTCAAGAAATAATAATGGAACAAACACATTTACATTAAAAACGGCTTGACATGTTCTAAGTAACAGGCCTGGAAAATGATAAACGTCCAAAAGGCCATAATACACAATGCAGTTGTATCCTTTCCAAAGGCATTTATGGAAAGACACCTGTATAAAAATTTACAACAAAACGAATGGATTCCGCGTTAATCATGCCTGACTGATAAATATGTCTCATGGAATCAGTTGTCCTTATTAAAAGCTTTTAGTGTAAGAAAGAAAGCTTTTATGGGTGGAGTTTTTTTTTATGGAGGACGGGATTCATTATGTGGTTGAAAAGTTGTTTTGCTCAGAGTTTTTCCAATTGCAGGCAAGTTGGCTCACTATGCAGGACAACAGCACTTCGACCGACAACCAAAGACGAGAGGGCAAAGCAAAGAAACGTTTAAAAGGTCAACCGAGTCGTCCAAAGACGCCTCGGACATTTTTAGCGCTGCCTGGTCCCTGAGGTGTGGAGTTAAAACCACTCCGAGGCGAGGGTCAATCGGCGTTCGCGTGCCTACACCTCTGAAGCAGATATATCAATTAAAAATAATAAATCAAAAGGGTGCGAGAGCCGCAGCTAGCAGCCGGACCGCCATCTATTTTCATTAGGCTCCAGGGCGCTCCAGGTGTGAGGAGGATCTTAAGATGAATAGAGGTATTCAAATGAATCAAAAAGGATTAGGGTCCCCTGGGATTGCAATCAATGCAGGCAAATCAATAATCAATAGGCCACTCACACCAATATACTAACTGCTGACATCGAGATCTCACAATTAAAATGAAAAGCAGGCGAGAGGAGTGCCGGAGGACTATGATTTATCTGAAGGCAGCGAATGTCATTTAGAAATAAATAAAGTCGATCGAGAAAACTTGCGTGCAGGCGGGACGCGGTTATGCATTTTAACATGGCAGCGGTGTGTGAGGTATTAGAGGGCGATCCGTCACCGCATGACGCCCGTTCCCTCAGGATCCCACACCATAAAAAACAATCCGCGAAGAGCGAATAACTCTCACTCTACTGTATATGATCTAAACACTCGGAGGGACAATATAGAAACAATATTTTTATTGACCCAAACAACACATACACAATATATAATATCACTGAGGACTGATTTAATGGGACTCTACTAAGGGACAGTGGAGGATAGAGACTTACTGACATTTCTCTAAAAAGTTACATTTATTTACATTTTACATCTATTTATGTATGTAATGCAAAGCAGTCTGAGCTGTATTTTGATGCATGAGCGGCAATATATAAATAAATAATGATTGAAAGTTTCTGGGCGTCTACACTGTGGTTTAGAAATGCTGAGGGACCCCTTGACTTTACTTTATTACTTTATTAGTAGTCACCCTGAAGAGCCAAATGAACAACTTTTTGAGTTATTTAATCTGTTTCTAAGCTAATCTAATCAGTTTTACAACAAATTAAATTAGATTGGGCAAAAAAAAAGACCTGTTAAAACATTTATTACTGTCCTTTAATGTATTACTTCATCTGATGTTTGACTTCACTTGCCATATGAAGACAGCATTTAACTAAAAAACAATTACAAACTAGACACCAAGAGATATCTGCAGTATTGGGAACATTAATAAATGATTAAATGACAATTCAGTGTAACCACCTGTTTAGAGAGATTTACTGAATGATCTACTTTCGTCATGATTTACAGCTCTGTTCATCACTAGTTCTCTTCTTTTTCTGATTCTCAGTTTCCTAGTACAACCTGTGAAGTTTTTTTTATTTGTCTGCAGTAAAGTGCAGTAAAGTAAAGCAGCCTCCTATAGTCACACGCGAACACACCACAGCACACAGTGTGAAATTCTTCCTCTGTATTTAACTGCCACCAACGAAGGGCACAGGGAGCAGTGTGTGGGGATGGTACCTTGCTCAAGGGAACCACACTGATGACACTAGCAGTGCTAGGATTCAAACCCACAACCTTCTGATTGCAGGAGCAACTTCCTAACCACCTGCCCCAGCAGTGAGGTTCCTGACCAAGGGAGCTTCTCCACACTACACCATTAGATATCTAATGCTACAACCACCTGCATCCTCCACATAATCAAACTGTTAGTCACTGTGGACAAGAGCCTTTGTCACAAGCATCATCTGAACCAAGTGGTTGGTGTTTTATTCAAATATTAACTCCAAACTTTGGATTTTAAAACCATTTTCTATATAATCTTCTAAAATAAGACAGACGACATTGTTTGCCACCCTGCTTCAGAACAGAGCTGTAGATAAATTACACACTTATAGAAGATACAGCTCCCGTTAAATAAAGAGCCAGAGCGCGATGACAGAGAACACATGTTACACTTTGTAATTCCTTCATCCTCACTTGCAGTGCAAGTTATGAGCAAAACACCTGCTGGCCATGTCAGAGCCATGTTAATATTAAATATTAATATTAATTAATATTAATATTTAATTAATATTTAATTAATATTAAACTTTCTCTCTGTCCAAATCTGAATCCTCATGAGGAGGAAACTGAGAACTCAATTCCAGTTTTTAACGCTCATTGTTTTTTTTGCCCAGTTTTCTGCCCAGTCTAGTCACATCCACAAGCTAAGTCTAGTCTAGTCACATCCAGTTTCATCCACTAGCTAAGACTCCCCCAATCACGCGAGACCACCAACACTGGGCGAGCACATGTTGTGTGAAGCTCCACATCTTTTCAAACTGTCGCTAATATACCATTACTGAACAACATAGTGCTTAGAGAAGAATGTTGACCACCAATACTGTAACATCTAACAGGTATCTGCACTGGACAGCATCACACGAGTGCTGAGGGGAGATCCCAAACGCAAGGCTGACTGAGTTCTCTTGGAGACATGGGCGGCTGTGGCATCAACAAGTGTCCTTTATTAACACTTAAACATCCTCCATGCCTGCAATGCTTGGAAACTTTTCTTATATTGTTTCATTATCGTTCACTTACAGCTCATTGAGACAGAATATCTGTTCAATACATCCCATACTTGTGTTTGTACGTAGCAAGGAGCCAATTGTGTTTTCTTGGTCTCCTGGTCAAGAACGTCACCAGGGATCGAACTCCCAATCTCCAGCACTCAGTGCCTCTCATAAACCCAGGCATAAAAAAGTTCAGAACTATATTCAGTACTAAAAACTGTAAAAACATTTGACTAAACTAAACCCCAACCCAGGCAGGCTCTCATGTTGCTTACATGAATGTATTTTCTTTTTCCAGTGAAGACATTCGAGACATGTCCTGAAAGGTCATTAGCCATGCAAGGGCTGCCAGATATTCAAACAATAAAGTAAAAAAAAAAACAATAAAGTAAAAAATAATTAAAATAGTGTATTAAATCTTATTTGTGAGCCTGTAAAACCCCTTTCACTTCATAATGGGTTCAAACTGCATATGTGAGTTTTATGCAGTTGCAGGATTAAGGAGACAGTCACTACTTCCCTTCCGCAGTGTACGCACTGCACATATGTGTATGTTGAGTGGCTCATTGTTACGGCTGGGAGCTTTGCTGGAGGCCTGGGTCAGGAGGACAGACATGTCTTCCCCCCAGAGGCCGGATTTGAGCAGCTTTGGGAGCTCAACCCGACTGCCACTAAGCGACGGGACACATCAGAGGCGCCACGCGTGAATCCCCTCTCTCCCTCGTTCATTTGGGAGTATGATTTATACTTTTTGAAGTAAAAGGGGTCTCGAATTCTTCTATAAAGGAATTAAGAGGCCTCCCCTGAGTACAGCATTCAAATGAGAGCATGGCAATGATACCAGGGCCTTTTAATAGACAGAAATTAGTATTCAACATGCTTCAAACTCCAATCTGAAGAAACCTTTCAGGTGGAGAAGAAAGGCAATGAGTATGAAAGAGAGTGCTAAGAAGTGCGGCCGCTTCATCGGCGTCGTGTTTCTGCCCCTCATCAAGGAAAGAGGGAGCGCTTTTTAGAGCGGCCCAAGAGAGAGAGAGACAGAGGCAGAGGGGGAGAGTGAGGGAGAGAATTAAGAATGCACTGTAAATAGGCACCAAAGGCACAATGCAGTGAAGTCGAACATACTTGGGGCAATTAAACTCTCAGTGAGTCCGCACATCCCTGAGAGTGGCTACTCGCCTGCCTCTCCTTTGACAGACAATCTAAATAAATAAAGAAACAAATACTGAGGAACTTTTTTAAGAGCTGTTTCAACTGAGGCAGCAACACCATCTTCATAGTTTGAGGTCGTTAACAAACAGGACTCGATCAGAATACATATCAAATACAGAGCCATGACATTAAAACCACCTGCCTATATTGTCTAGGTCCAACTCATGCAGCCAACTGAGACTCCACAAGACCTCTGGAGGAGTGCCGCGGTATTCGGCACCAGGATTTTGGGTGGTGGCGGTCTAGTGAGTAGGATACTTGCTTCTGGACCAACAGGTCATGGGTTCAAATCCTACCTTCAGCACATCACCACTCTGTTCATGGGTTCGAATCCTACCTTCAGCATCATCACTGGGTTCCTGAGTAAGACCCTTAACTCCAAAGTTGCTCCAGGGAGACTGTCCCCTGTAGTTAGGGAATGGAAGTCGATTTGGATGAAAGTGTCTGCTAAACGATCCATTAAATCCTGTAAACTGTGAGGTGGGGCTTCCAAGGATTGGACTAGTTTGTCAAGCACATTCTGGGGAACACCCTGAAATCTTGTTCAGGTTCCTCAAACCACTCCTGAACAAATCTGCAGTGTGGCAGGGCACACTGAAAGAGATCACTGCCATTAGGGGTTTGCAACAATGTTTCGGTAGTTGATGCAATCCAAAGCAACATCCATGTGAATGTCAGGAGGTTCCCCAGTAGAACGTTGCCCTGAGCATCACACTGCCTCCAAGGCCTGCCTTCTTTTCATAAGGCACTATGGTGCCATCTCTTTTCCAGGTTGCTGCAAATAGAGACTCGGCCGTCCACATGTTGCAAAAGTCATACTGTCTCCTAAACCACATCCACAAGTCTATGCCACCTTAATGAGGAGTTAGATGTGGTTTGAAGGGATTTAGAGAAGCTTTGGTGTATTTTATTGGAAACAATTTAGATGACGATTGATTTATAGTTTTGTAGTTCTAGTTCCGTCCAGCTGGTGTTATTTTTGTTTTGCCAAACTATTCCATAGAAAACTGTCTTATACGCCTATTCTTCCTGATGCAGTTTATCCACTGTATGACACGGATGCTGTCCTCATCTTTATTTAAATGTATGGTGACCATAAGAAAACACTCAATACTCTGTCAGATCAGACACTTCGTCATGCATATCAAGCCCTGTAGATCACAAGGTGACAGATTGAGCTGCACTCCTGAGGGAGTTGTCCACCATCAAAATGACGCTAACCCTGGTGAAAACTTTCATGCAGGTCAAATCGGTTAACTCTCGATCCCCACCCCACCCCACCCCCTCTTGTTCTATGCACGGTTCATTTGGAGGAGTTAACTCAAAATGGTCCATCAATATATTGAGCTTTGACAGCAAATCTGTTCACGGCTGGTTTCCACACTCCCTGGGGACGCAAAAATCTTTCTGATATGTTCCGTAACCAGCTCAATCCCGCCCACACAGAGGGGAGGTATTTCTGAAGTATCTGGCATAAATACAATAGTGGTTCACCTTGCTGCTCGCCTCAATGATAATTTAGCAGAGTGTTTAGTGGATATAAACAGAGAGACAGAAAGTGAAGCTTAGTTGTTTTACTGCGACGGGGGGAAAGCGCTCATAAAAGTCAACACAAAGTTCTTCTAGTAATGACAGGAATAATTCTCGCACCAAAACAAGGCTTACTGTCAAAGCACTCTGTTGAAAAAGGTTGAAATCAACTCCCAGTATGACTTTTTGTGTTTGTTTTGAGAAACTGGAAGTGTCACAGGCAGACACTCACCTGCTTTTACACACGGATGCGGGGCAGCGAGGATGGGTGCTGTCAGGAACCACGCCAACAGGATACATGGGCAACGGACACAGAGGCTTCAGCTAGAAACAAAGTCAGTACCTGAGTGTTATGGAGGGGAAAAAAACACAGCAGACTGATAAAATTGATGAAATAAGTCATACCTGACTTCGATCTCGCTTTCCAAAGGAAGGCAACCAAATCCTGAAATATATACATTTTTATTATTATTATTGTTATTATTATTATTATTATTATTGTTATTATTATTATCAGAAAACATTTCATCTGAAGAGAAAAGAAGGATAAAATCTTACTCTTTCTGACAGGAGTCCTGGGGATAGCTCCTCATTTTGTCCACAAAAACAGTCATATTGTTATCCTACAACACAAACAGAGAAGCAGTGCTCTGTGTAATGGGCCAGAGGGGTAAAAGGGATCGAGGTAGTGGTCTAGTGGGTAAAACACTTGCCTGTGAACCCAATGACCACAAAGTTGCAGGTTCAACCCCCCCCGCACTTTCTACTATTGTGTACCGGAGCAAGAAACTTAACCCTCAGTGTCTCCAGGGGGGACTGTCCCTGTAACTAATGACTGTAAGTTGCTCTGGATAAAAGCGTCAGCCAAATGCCCCCTTTACCCTTTACATTGCTGTGAGGGATCTTTAACAAAAGAGTAAAAGCAGCAGCCACTGCAAGACCTAAGATATGTTTATAATATGACAGTTTGGTCTCACCCTGGCAGGCAACCTCCTCCTGCCTCGTCTAATGCAGCGCGCAACCACACCGGGTAAACGGTTCAGACGGCCGTGATAACCTGCAACACACACACACACACAGAGTTATGATGCTGATAGAAAGACCTAGACTTTCTATATTCAAGATTCAAGGTTTTTTTAATGTCACCTACAGTGGTACCTTGACTTACGAGTGTCCCAACTTACAACTTTTTCGAGATACGAGCCGTCTCTCGGACGATTTATTGTTTTGAGTTTGTTTATCCATGTGTCCAAATAAAGAGAGTGTGAAGGGCAGTCCTGAGAAGAAGCAGGTGATCTGCACTGAGCTAAAGAAATAAATTAGAAAACCATGAGCAGCAGGTGATAATCTTCGAGAAGACTCGAGCTGTTTACACTGATTTGCTGCAGCAGACCCAGGCACTTTAGCGACCCGTTTAAAGCCAGTAGGGGCTGGTTTATGAATTCAAAAAGAGGACCAGCAAATGCTGTACATTATACTTAATAAAAACAGTTTATTGTACGAAAAAAAAGCAGTGTTTTGGAGGTCCAGAACGGATTAATAGCATTTCAATTCATTTGAATGCTATTAATTTATTTATGAATCAATTTATTTGACATACGAGTTATTTGAGTTGCGAGCTCAGCTACGGCACTTTAAGTCAAGGTACCGTTGTACATAGTTACAGTGAAAGTAGTGAAATGTGTCCCAGAGTCAACCTGTGAGACAAAATTATCAAATAATTCGAGATCAATTTTAAAAGGCTAAACTAAGTTAATAAAAACATACACAAAAATATATTCTAACTAAACTAACTAAATATTCCAAACAGAAGCACAATCTTTACACTGTGCAAACTGTAACAGAACAGAATATCTGTGGCGGTTTGGGGTCACATTCATTATAATAAATGTTCATTTTTGCTTATCTCTGATGGATCACAGTGACAAATCTCACCAAAGGTCGTGATCAACATTGTCTATAATAGGAGTCGGGAATCATTACTGTTATAAATTAAGTCGTATTATTTCACAACAAGCTTACTCTGAGCATATCATGGACATCATCAGTACTTTCATTATAATCAGATATTCATTTCATTACGAAGAGGGTATTATGAGGCCTGTTAGAAGAGATTTCACGCAGAACAGTGTTCTTCCACCTCAAATTTGTCAGAGACTCTGAACTCTACCTCTCTGATTGGGGCGGGCGGGCTGGAGGAATGTGGCTGAGCGACTCTTCTCTCTCCTAGCATCCAGCCCAGCTGGCCTGGGGGCGGTTTCTGACTCTCTGCTGGAGCGCAAGCCCTGAACGCTCATGCCTGACACACACTCGCCTTCAAAGAACCAGTCACTCTGTTCATCATCACCTGCAGAGAGACGATCGATCTGGAGCAATCTGTGCAAACTCTTAATGTCGTGTTCAGGTAACAACACACCGAGAAGGAATAAACGCACATTTCCAAAACTCCTGGTGTATCACCACAGCCACACACCAGAAATAAAGATAAGAGAAGTATAAAATAGACCTGAAAATAGAGAGAGACAATATGTTTTGCTTCACCACACAGTAGATAAGTCAATAAATCAATCTGGGTAATGGATACTTTCATAACTGGCAACATTATATACGGACACTAATCACAACCGTCAGCCTGCACTTACTGCTTTGCTTAACATCAGATCATTAATAGTGCTTTAATTATTACTCCGATGCTTTGTTCCACCCCTGGATGGTTCGATCGTATCACTGTTTTTGACCGAGGAATAATTTCAGGATCATAACATTTCAATTACTCGTGCATGTGCCCTCTGTGTCAAATGGTGTTAAGTGAAGTGCAATCTCACTGTGGCTTCTGGGTCAGTCGAGGGCTTTGTTGCAGCACCACTCACAACAGCAAGGGAGGACCTCACACACACACACACACACACACACACACAAGTCCCAGACGTGCTATCCACGGGCCTGTCAGTCACCCACATGGCAAGGCCATGCCTCTCACAGTCAAGGTGTAGTGACAACTGTTAAATCAGAGGATGCCTAGCGCCACCATGGCTAATGAGATTAGCAAAGCCTTCAGCGCTCATTAGCGCTACATGACAACCTCTCATTAGAGCCACATGGGCACCCGGCAACTGCCACCCACTGCAACCAACCCTACACTTTGACGTGATCCCATGTGCTTTTCTCTGAGTTTCCACTGTGGTTGGCCTTGAAACTGGTTCGTATGTACAGGCTGGTTTGACTGGGCTACAGGGCTGATGATCTATCGGACAGTAGTGTATAATCATAATCACAATCAGATCAGAAATATATTCAAAAGTACACTTCAAGAAAAATCATAATGTGCCTCCACCTCCTGCAGTATTTTCTGCCTGACAGCTGCGTCTGCATTCATTTTTTTCTTAAGGAACGAACAGAAGTGAGAAGGCGGGCGGAATTTGTTCTGCGATGTGATTACATTTCGTCAATTTGCATTTCTTGCATTTACTTTCACAGATCACTTGTTTTTCAAATCTGACTGGATTACGTGTTATTCACTCATTCGCCCCTTTTAAAGACACCTCATTTCCTGGTAATGGAATCCAAACAAAATTCCATTTTAATGTCATAAACATGAACAAAAAAAAACCTACTAATCATTTCCTAACTCTGTAGTGCATGCAATGCTTCTCTAAAAATAAAAAAGAACATTCCTGCAGCGTTTTCACCTGCATTACAGCGGCACTCGTTTGAAGTGCATGCGGTTTATTGACTTACGTGGTTTAATGCAATAAAAAAGAAATGGTACAGTTAGCAAGAAAGAAAAAGTGCATCTTGCCTATATCCGGCGTGAACATATGCATTAATTTGACACTCTTTAATGGCATAAATGGCATAAATTTTTTCTACCTTGCCTTCCTTCGTCATTGGTGAAAAGCCCAGGGTCACTGCTGCACACGCTGCTCGTTTCACTGCAATAAAACACAGAAGAAGCTGCATTTTAGCACCTGAACGTTATGATCTAATTGTGCAAAAGTCAGAACCGCATTTTCTCGAACTTCAGTCAGAAGCACAAACTGATGACTCTGAAGATATTTTTTTTGCTGTCATCAGTAAAACAGCCATTATATAGACACAGGCTGACCATACATGAAGAACAAAGCGACTTCTGACATCACATATTTATAAGAATTATGAAAATATGCAGAGACGGAGGTCAAGCGAGATCAGACCAAAGCAAACACACAAGGTCCTTCCTCGCTCGCGTCTGCTTTCCGGATTACAAACACAAAGACGTCGGGGAGGGGCGGGTACAGATGCGGATCGAAGCTCGTGAGTGACATGCCCAATCTAATTGAATATCCCCCCCGTCAGCTCCAATCTAATCTGCCCGGCCTTTTCTGAGGATGACAGGAATGCACCAGATTTCTCCCTCCCGCTCTTCCCGTCTGCTCGTTCAGCAGGCAGTGAATGGACCTCGGGCTTCGACTTCAACAACTGGACAGCATCTGCTGTAAAGGCTGCTCTGGCCTGGAGCACAGGCCAACATCACTGATCCTCACCCCACCCACCGTAACCCACTTTGGAAACAGATTCAGCCGCACCTTAGGCCTCTTGTACCGCACACTGGTGTGGCAAGTCATAATGGGTGGATTACAGTTCTCTGCATACAATGTGCACTACTGCCTGATTCTGACAGGTTAAAGGAGTAGCTCAGGTCAAAAACTTAATGTGCACAATTTTCCAATTACATCAGAATCAGAATCGTGTTTATTGGCCAAGTATGTGAGCGAACACATACAAGGAATTTGATTCCGGTAGATGGTGTCTCTCAAGTACAACACAGTAAAAAACAACAACAATAGTTATAAGATACAATAAACAATATACTGAGCAAATATAATATACCATAATATACAATCTACAATATGAATACGTAATATGGATTTATATTTATGACTATAAGATAAATGTTAGCAAATATATATAGTACTTTTGTACATATATGTTTATACTATTTATAAATATATATATATATATATGAATGATATGTATGAATAAATGAACAACACACTACATGTAGGTGACCAGTCAAGACCCGTCCACATTTTTTATTTCGAACTGATTTTAGCTGATGCTTCAATAGACACCCAATATTTAAAAGTACATCTTCAAAACTTCTGTCAAACCTCTCAAACCACACTGAGCTCTTCATTAGTGAGGATGATGTACACAGAGGTGTGGAAATGTTTGACTGAAGTGATTTTAAAACACCATCCCCCCCCCCCCCCGATACATAGAACCAATCAACGTCAAATTTAATAAGTTAAAAAAAGGCAGAATGACCACAAAGGCAAATATGATTTCAGAGGTCTGTTTGGTTTCAATGAGTCAAATAAAATAACAGCCAACAGAACAAGTCCATAGCTACAATCCAGATGCACAATTTGATTGACTGAAAAGCGATCTACCCATAGTGCTATATGCTCCTATCTCCTATCATTTACTGGTTGCTAAAGTCAAGTCCAGTTTACTTCTATAGCCCATATTTTACACAAAGGTAACACAATATGCTTTACAGGAATAGAATAAAAATATTAAGCATGAAAATAATAGCAAGAAAAAAAAAATAAGACAAGAGAAATAAAAGGATAAATAAAAATCAATCAAAAAGGATTAAATGTTCCAAAAATTTTGATGGAACTGCATTTTGGAACTATGTTTTTTAAATCATAGTTTGTGCAACACAAACACCGCACTCCACATCATGTCGTTTTTTTAACTACGTTGACAACCAAAAGACATAATACATTAACTGACAGACACATAGAAACTGGTGATGATAACCGCTTCACGCTGCCGGTGGTCTGATCGTGGAGACGCAGCCCCGCGGTGGGCGGGTCCCTAGTGTGCGGTAGTGGGGACTGACAGTCCTGTCTGCTCGGCAGTTTGCCTCGTGTTGATCTGAGTTGACCTTGACCGTGAGGAGAGAGGTCGCTGGGGTCAGACACTCGCTGATGCAGGACTTCGCCATATTGGGCGAGACGCGGGCCCACCATGCATCACTCTCAGCAGATGGCCCCCGCGCCGCCGCACCCTCACACACCCTGGAAACAGATGCGGGAAGGGGGTCACGGTCTCGAGGGAACGAGGCGGGCTTAGCCCAGCACTCCTGGAGAAATACGCACACATGCACGGACACACACACATGCTCCTCAGCTGTCCGCTGGCCTCTGGAATTGAGGCAGTGCATCTGGAGCAATGCAGGAGCCCTTTTGTGTCAGCAGAAGGAAGACGGCTACCGATCCTCCTGGCCATGCGAGATTCATAATGAGCGCTAATCGCCCTGTAAAAACGATCACTGCCTTCTGTCCGCACCCTGCGCCGCATCTGGCAGCAGCCCTGCTGGTGTGTTCAGGCCCAGAAACACTTAAGGAATTACAGAGGCCATTTTATTTCATTACAGCTGTGCATTTATAGCTCCTCGTGGGTAGACGAAGACACTCTGGCTTTGGTCTTGAGAACAAATGAAAGTTGTTTCTGGGTTTGAATGTATGGTTCCAGAAAGACCTTTAACTGGTATTTTCATATCCAGATTTTTTGGGTTACATCCAATACAGGTTTGGAATCTTCAGCTGAATGCTGCAGCTACAGGACTATCAAACTCTAACAAACACAAGGGCTAATATTTTGCACCGGCAGAAAGTGCAACCAGAGGGATTTTGCTAGTTCCAT
Source organism: Brachypetersius altus (assembly GCA_037974465.1). NCBI lineage: Eukaryota > Metazoa > Chordata > Actinopteri > Characiformes > Alestidae > Brachypetersius > Brachypetersius altus. The sequence continues at coordinate 25,272,252 of JBBPDB010000001.1, forward strand.
TTCCCACCATGCACACTAATTTTCAAAATAACAAATGATTTTATGTGCAATTCCCACTTGTAGGAGAGGTGCTGTTTAAATAAGGGGCACATTGTGTGCATTGACCAACAAAAAACATGTCTAAAGTAATTTGCATTTCTATTAAACAGTATTTAACACATTTTAGACTTTCCACACCCGAAAAATCCTCCAATCCTCCTGAAATCCATAGGGGTGGTGAAAGCAGTTCTGATAGGTTTATTGCATGTTATGCCAAAAACACACCTTTTGTCATGGTTCGGCCAGTTAGGGCCACTGCTTTTCAGTTTTTTGGTCTTGTTTCTGTTCTGTGTTTTGGGGGGCTTTTATTTTGATTTCATGTTCTGTTCGTGTGTCATGTGCTCTTGTGTTCCACCTGTTTGCATTTGCCCCTGATTCATGTCACTATTTAAGTCCTGTTTGTGTTTGCCTTAGTTATCAGTCCATCGCCTTTTGTAGCCTTCTGTTTGCCTTGTTTCTGCCCTGTGTATACGCTGTTCCTGTACCACGTTCTCGTTCGGCCCGCGTGCCTCTTTGTT
>JBBPDB010000001.1:25272908-25283811 GCA_037974465.1 Brachypetersius altus
AGTTGGGGGAACACGAGCCTAAGAATTTCATTACAGTAATGATGCTACATTATTATCTGTACATGACAATAAAACTTAAAACTTGAAACTTACTATGCGAATCTTTGCTCTGCAGCTGTGAAAACTGATATGCTGTGCCATGGTGTGTACCATGCACTCCTATGTGCACCAGACATCACAAAAATACACTTCACATCTTTTCGTCCACACATAGCAAGTACTAGAAACAGTACAAATCTTTATTACTTTTACTTGTGCAATCGAGGCTCCGAAGCAGAAGACAGCTATATGATAAGCTGTAGCAACAACACTGCACTAGTATAAACCTCATGAGGACTGTAGGTAAAATAACCTTATCAAAACCTCAAAGAGTTCATAGTTTGTTTTTACATGGTAAACTGAATAAAGCTACAAATGGAAATGAATGTTCTTTACTCCATCAGTGTGACGTTCATGAGTCGTGTCTGGAGCACAATACAAACCGCAGAGGAGCATGCCGGGCGCGACGCTTCATTTCTGGCGTGAAATCGGTACTGGCAACCCTATTTTACAGTATCGTGATTCTGTGTGGCTGTAACATTGGGGATTTAAGACCTAAAGCTTGGGCTGTTTTATTAGCAACCTCAACCTCATAGGAAAGGGCACAAATCTGACTTCAACTGCATCATTATTTGGAATAAGGGCACATAAAAACCTATCCAGAAACATGCATGATTTCTGTGTTGCCTGCTTCTCAGTTAATGTCGAAGCTTTGCTGATCCACGCAATGTATCCGTACCTTTCCGATCTTTTGTGCATGTTCCAGAAATGAACAACAATCAATACAATTAAACTCTACCAGATACAAGCACACTTAAGAGACGAGAGTATCCTGAGAAATCCCTGGTGAAACTGAATCTCTGTTGATGTGCTTGAATGTCAAGGGAGTAAAGGAGCCGTGTTAAATTTGAAGAAGAATGATAGGCACAACATAAACAATTAATTAGACCGCACATTAAGTATTAAACAATATTAAAGGTGTAATGTGATGTTGCCTTGAGAGGCTTGCTGCCAATATGAAACTGTTTCCATTAAGTAGCGCCTAATTAATGCCATGCATTATTGACACTAACATTTTTCTTTCGGCTTGTAGGAGTCTCCCTTCTCCCTCTAACATGACCTTCAGTGGGAGAACTTTCAAGCAAGTTTATCTGTCTCTGTCTCTGTCGTGCCTTGCGTTAAGTAAAACCCTGCACTGAGATGTGCAGAGATGAATTATAAATGTTAAAACACGTTCACACTGGCATTCAGTGCATTGTAAACTAGCATGGCCAAGCAAATCCAAATTCCTGCGCACAGCCCAAGGCTTCCCTGCAGACGCGTCCCCAGCAGCTTGCTCTGGATGAGCGTACGGAGGATCTCTTTTTGTCCCATTGTCTACATACATTCTGGGGAGGTTGAGCCCGAAAACGCACTTCCAAGACAGAATGCAATCATTAGGATATAATCCCACCCTCCTGAGACTAATAGGCCTAGTAGGCCAGTTTTGGGGTGATTACTCCACAACGGAGAGTCATTGAGAGGTGGCTTATTCCACAGTCCAGAACAAAGAAGTATGGCAAAAACCAGGGGAGCGTCTAGCTGATAACAAGGAGCCCCATTCCAAGACCATGCCCTCTTCCATAAGCGTCTGATTAAAAGGGTCTTCCAGCCTCCCTCAGCTTGGGTAATTGGATTAGTCTCAGGGATTTGTGGAAACGAACTTGGGCAAGTCAGGATCCAATCCCAAACTCCTCCGCTACTTTGCCAAATCAAAATTACCAAAGTAATGACGAGTGGAAGCGGCTCAAAAGAACAGCATCTTCGACGGCAAACCACCTAGTCTTTGAGCAATTTCCTCCGGGATCAAAACAGTTTCCTGATTCTGATTCTGAACAACACGCTCTTTGAAATGACTCTCTACAGTGCAAGAGGCTTTACGCACCCTCAATTCAAAAAGTAAAACAATATCCTCTAATCTATTAGTAATTAACAATTGTTTATATTATTGTATAAAGAACCATTTTAATTCTGATCTATTTTTGATCCTTTTTGCCATTCCTTCGACTAAACTGCAGACTTTTACTTCTAGTTTAGAGTTTATATTTATAGCTTAGCAATATATTAGTATTCCGTATCTTTTTGTACACTGTAAGATGTGGAACCAAGCCATCTCAGCACACTTGCAGGAGAACACTGTGTAAGCTAACAGTTTCCCGCATTGGCTAAAACTGAGTGATGGGAGGGCAGAGGAAGCTTATTCCTACCATCCAGAAAGACTCTCACTCTTGGACTCCTGGCTACAGATGGCTGTGATATCGCTCGATGAAGAGACCAACATTTAGGCGGTTGCATTTGGAAAGCAGACGAGCATTAAGAGCTGTCGACTTAATGTAGCTACAGAGCCACTCTTGAAGCTGCTTCAAGCTGATTCATGGTCAGTCGGTTATTCTAGAAGGTTGTTCATGTCCTGAGATCCAGCCCTGGAGTTTATCTGTACCCACAGATGAGGCCTTCCAGCCGAAAGTTCTCCAAAAGTTCTCAGAACCAATATTATTAAACAACATTTTGATGAAAAACACCTAAAGCACTAGCAACGGCCGTGAGTATCCCTGTCAATTCAGCTGGTGCGATATTGTCAATAATTAAAATGAAGGTCCAGGTGTGAAAATTTCAGACCAATGGCTTGCAAAAAAAATATTCTCTTATGACCTACTAATGTAAAATTTAAGGTTAATGGCCTCTGCCCTTATTTAAGGGTGATAATTATAAAGCCATGAGACCTGAAAACGGTTCAAGATAAGCTGATCTGTGGTCAGTTGGTTATTCTAGATGGGACCAAGGTTGTTCATGGCCTGAGATCCAGCCCTGTACCCACAGGTGAGGCCTCCCAGCCAGGCCAGACTGAGCACCAGGTGGTGTGCCATCCATCGGGCCCAGCGCAGGTCTAATCAAGGATGGACAGCCCAGCTGGAGCTGCCAACAGCTGCTTCACACACACTTGGATTGGCTTAAGGAAAGTCTGGACACTGTCTGTATGCAAGGGCCAGGAGGGGAGACCTCATATATGCCACATGCTTAAAATCAACATCTGACCTCACAGTGTGTGTGTGTGTGCGTGTGTGTGTGTGTGTGTGTGTGTGTGTGTGTGTGTGTGTAGCATGACCCTAAGGGAAAGCTGTTATGAGCATTTTAGAATGCACTGACTATCCCACTTAACCTCAATCCTATGACTTTCAAAACACCCAGTCTCGTCCTCTACTAATTCAGATTTAGAGCTCAGTACTGGAGTCTTCAGCCCCTTTCTTTTAGCATGATTAAACTTTAAACGCTAACCTCGCCGAGCCACTCTCTGCCTCACCTCCATCCAATCTTAGCTCACAGCCATCAGGCACGAGGGGCACAAGTGTAAGTGAGAAATGATTGACAGGGCAACACAGTGTTCCCATTTATTTCTTCTCTGGAGCTGTTTTCCGTCAGGAGGGGTATTGATTTTTCCATAAAATAAGAAAACAAGCACCGTCGAGAGGCCATGCGGGGTCAGCACAAATTAAAGCAGAAGATGTAAAGCCGGCTGTCGTCCCATTATTGGCTGCCGCCGCTGACGCCTCACTCTCGCCTATAAACCAGCCCACAAATAATTAGATCATCACGGAGCTGAAGAAGGGTAGGGGCTGGTGCGGGGGGCCGGGGTACGGGATAGGAGGAAATAGAAGAAGAGGAGAATGGCTGAGCAGACCCAAAACATCCATATACACAATGTAATCTTGTCTCAGTGTAAATATATATACATGCATACAGGGTCGGACATAAGTGATACGCATGCCCAAAAAGACGCAAAATGCGCACCAGTTTTCAGTCTTCACAGCGCAAATGCGTACCTAATTTGCGACTTCACACTGCGCGGAACCATGCCAAGACATGGACCCCGCACGGACAACCCCCCCGGAACCGCCTTGAGCCCTAGATCCCTGCACGGACACCCCACTCTCCGGAACACACACCCCCAATTTCTGAATGTTCTCAGAACCAACATTATAAAAACACTGTAATGGAATAAACCAAAAGCCCTGGCAAAAGTTTATCCCTGTACATTCATCTGGTGTGCGTTAATGGTAATAATTAAAAAAATAATCCCAGACAGGTTTGAAGTGCAACTTTTCACTCAGACCAATGATAAGGAAAGTAAGAGAGAAGCCAGCGGTCACTGGAAAAGAGTTGAAAGTAGCAGAAACAGCAGAGACACGCAGAACAACAGGCAATGAGCTGCAACGCAATCATCTCCATTTCTGAACCCCAGACAAACCTGCTTTGCTAAACGAGAGGCACAGAGATGCACACAAGCATACAAAAAAATCAGAACTGCTTTAATCAAAATATTCTGGTCAGACACGCAAAAGTAGGACTCTTTGGCAATAATTCAGCTTGTCATGTTTGGAGGAAGATGAGTCGTGCCTGCGATCCCAAGGACACCATACCCACAATGAAATACGCAGGTGGGAACATCACACTGTTGTCAGAAATATGAATGGGGTGATGTACCCGGAGGTATTAGAGGAGAATTAAATCTCATCATCCAAGAAAGGGGAAAAGACACATATTGCAACATGACAGCAAACCCAAGCATTCAGCCTCAATTATTTTTAGAAAAAGTGAAGGTCCTTTAAACGAAACCGCAATGATGCAACAAACCCAATTCCTTTTTACCAACGACATCTTGAAGCTGTAATTGAGAAAATGGCTTTGCGAGTGTTAAAATTCTCAACATGTTTGCACAAATCTTTGTGTTTTTTCCCATACGGATAAACAAAGATTTGTATATTATCTTACATAAATGTTATTATTGTATGTTACTTTTAGCCACAGAATTCTCCTCTGATGATAGTTTGCACAACATCCATCTCTGAAAATTAGTGCAAGTTAAGTAAATTGTGGGCCTCCGCTGACACAGAAGTAATTCACTGAATCAATGTCACTTCTCAGATATTTGTGCAATACACATCATCTGTGGCAGAGACAGAGAGCTGCCGCACTGCTGCTGGGAGGTGGGAGACTCGGCTAACGTTAATTAACTGGAATTCTATTGGGCTTCATTTCCCGGAGATCAATAAAGTACCAAACTTCTTATTTGTAATTTTCAAAAATTGATATAATAACCTAATTGAAGCCTAGAGGCAACAAGCAACACTGCATAGGATCCGTCGATCACCATAGCAACTCAAAGGAGTATACTGCTGTACAGCATTCATTTTTAATCCCAATAGATGAATATATGAATCTCAGTACAATGAGGCCACATTGACTGCTGCCAAAGAGATTTAGGTCGGCCAGCAGATCATTTTATGGTCTCTGTCAGCTTTATATAATCAACTAGCTACTAAAGAAACAAAGAACAGTATTATAGTATTGCAAATCTACAACGATATAATAAAGATGATGGTACTTTTTATAATATTTAAACCTTTTTCAAATAAAACAAACAGGGAGGGTCCAATGCAGATGCTCGACTTTTTTTCAATATTAACTTTTCTCATGGACTGGACCCAGAATATAAAGCTAATCATTGGTTCTAGCTCAATCTGGTTATAACTCCAACACTATTGGGAGTGTTCACCCAATTTCTCACTAATTTGAGAATCTATTTGCCAAATAACCTGAACCGCAATATCAGGGACGGCGTCAGAGCTGATCTACCGGGCTGGAATCTAATTGACTATGGGGGGACACTATCGATCGTGAACTATATTCATACGGGTGCTGGAGCATGTATAGAGGGGCGTGGCGACTCGCTGGGGGGGGCACTGCCTTCGAATGCCTCCCCTCGACGCTGGCACTGCCCAATATTTCAGCTCATGTAATTTGCATTATACTGGGTGGAATAAATACTCTGCAGTTTCAGGGAAAATGAAAGCAGAAATACCATTCTGACATGTTCTCGTCTGAGGCCTCTCTCTGATCCTTGGCCTGGCGCAGGATCTTGTCCTTCCAGCAATCCGCAGACAGGCCTCCCACTCCGGCCACAACAGAGCCCCCGTCCTGCGCCGGCCAGACCCCGGGGCGCTTCTTCAGCCGGCCCAGCCTCTGCTTCTTATACGACCTCTGATGGTGATGGTGGTAATGGTGATGATGGTGGTGGTGATGATGGTGGTGGTGAGAACTGGTTTGTTCACCACGTTCCAAGCCAGACACTCTGAGTTTCTGCTGCAGACTTACAGTCACGTCTGAGGTCATTCGTTTGACCTTGCGACGGCGGCGCAAAGGCCTGCCGGGCGTGTTCTCTGTGAAGGAGTCCGACTCTGGCCAGGAATGCTGCCTGGCCCTGAAAGACAGCGATGACGCTGGTCGGCGCTTCACTATAACCGTGTCATCCGAATCACTGTAGTTAGCAGGAACCACGGCCGCTGTTGCTATGGCCACAGTCGCCTGCCGGCGGTCCCTGGCGAAGGCCTCGTCCAGGCTCGACTCGGACGCCTCGCTGAGGTAGCGGCCGTGCTCCGGGCCGTGCAGGGAGAAGTCACAGCGCCGCTTGCGACCCCTCCGTCTGCGGACCTGCCGCCGATGCTGCAGTGGGCTGAGCACCATCTCCTCCCACAGCTCGCTCAGCTTGGCCTGCTCTGACGTCTGCTCCAGTGCAGACACCAGGTCCTGCACCAGCTCCTCCATCTCAGCAACTCTGGCAAACAAAACCCATCAAGGAGATTAGAATACAACTCTCAGTAATAAAATATGGATAATTTCCTGCTGCCATCACTGTTCCTGCAGTGTTCATACATTCTAACACAGTTGCATTTTGGACAAACAGTGGAAGGGACAAAGCGGCATTCTGCTCTTCGCCAACACACATTTGCTGATAAGAACATTTGTAGCAACACTCCTCCCTCGTTATATACACAGGAGACTCAGAACACCAGTTAGAATTAAGCATGAAATAACATCACAGTTGAATCTGTTCACATCTTTTCATTTGACATCTTTATTTTTTGCACCAAATTATGGAAAGTAGTACCAATAACAGTATTGATAAGTATCGGTATTGATAAGCAACATCAGTAGCAATATCAGTACAATCCTAACAGTACGCACTCTACTCATCAAAACACTCAAAGAAGTGAAAACTGTGATGTCTGGAGGTGCCAGAGATGCTCACAGCAGACAATGTAAGTTTTATGATCTATAAAGGGCTTATTGCAGAATGGTATACACAATATGGACAAAAGTATTGAGACACCAACAATAGGGACCACTATACTGATCGGGACTTTAGTGACACTGCATTGAAGTGCATAGATTTTAATATGGAGTTGGTCCTCCTTTGCGGCTATAACAGCTTCCTCTATTTTTGAAAGATTTTCCACAAGATTTCTCTGCATTTTCTCTGGGAATTTTTACCCATTAATGTAGAGCACTCTCTTCCCCAAACTGGGTCCACAACGTTGAAAGCATGGCGTTGTCCAGAATGTCTGCTGAAACATTAAAATTGTCCTTCACTAAAAGTAAGGTGGCCTAGCCTAAACCCTGAAAAACACTGTGCCAATACTGTTCTTTATATTGGGTAAATGCTCATGCAGGACTGTGTGTTAGAATCTGCCATTCATGTTCAGAGAGAGATACATAGCGCTTGCTGTGGATGACATTGTGTCTTTCAGTGTCCACTGATGGTGTTGACACGTGCTGGTGACGCCACAGCCCTTCTATGAAGGATCATAACAATACGAGCGAGCGCGAGGATTACATAACAACAAGAACAATAACAGATGCATTTCAAAAGAAAATGACTTAAAATATGCAGCGTTTACACCCATAATACACCATCGCCCATACATATATCTCTGAATTAACAGCAATCAGCACACACTCACACAAACACACAAACAGCATCACTGTTCCACCGCATAAAACACAGAACATACTCTTCATCTCATCGCACGGCACGATGTGTTATTCTGAGCCAGTATAAAATTCTGAGCCTCATTTCTCCATTATGTCCTCCTTACAGAACCTCCTCAGCCCCCAAGCCCCAGCCTAACAAGCCTGTAACGAGGAATAAACGAACTAATATGTGATAAAAACGCGTCTTAAAAGGTGCAGCATGCCTTAGGGGGTTTTATCTAGTCTGTAAAAGATGTATCTGGGCAGTTATAGCAATTCTAAGCCCCTCTATTCCCCTTTCTCTCCTCCTGACTCACCAGCTGCTCACCCTGCTGTTTGGGTTTCACAGACCAAAACACGGCCAGGGCTTCCGGCCCCGGCGTGACGTCACAGCACACGTCACCAGTCCCTGGATTTAAAATATTTCTTTTATTATTATTATTATTATTATTATTACTATTATTGTTTTTGTTGTTGTTATTGTTATTATTATTACTATTATTATTATTATTATTATTATTGTTGTTATTATTATTGTTGTTGTTGTTATTTTGCTTTGTTTTTATTTCTTGTTGTTTACATCATTCAATGCAAGGCCCAAATGACAGCTAAGACAAGTTGATTCAGTAAATTAAAAATTTTATTTGTCTCATTTTCACTCGGATCAATAACATATTAATGTGCTTGTTTCTTGTTCTGGCTTTTTTACATCATCTTTTACAGATGTTTAAGCTTCTTATTCAATGTTTATTTATACAATCTTCACGACCAAGTCCAAAGGATTTACTGATGTTGTTTTTTGTTTTTTGTTTTTTCGTTTCGGTGTAACGCTCAGATGACAGCTGACTCATTCTGGTTCAAATTTTTAGCTTCTAATAGTATTTATACCCAACATTTGTGTATTATATATTGAGGTTTTCCTCGGGGATCAGTAAAGTTTTCTGATTCTGATTCAAAGTTTGTTTGAATCATCTTTACTCAAATCAAGTCCAAATGATATATTGATGTTGTTTGTTTTTTTTTGTTTTGTTGTTGTTCTTTTCTTATTTGACATTGTTTGATGCAATGCCCAATATATTCACTCTGATCATGTGTCAGTGATTTATTAATATTTGTACAAAATCATATTTGAAATGAGAATGATGATTTCTCACACTGTAAGGAGAAATCATCAACGTTTTGTGGGAGTTCTAGAAAGTAAACATTTTACATGTAAAATGTCCAAATCAAATCATGAAGGGAGAAAAGACTTAAGCAGTGAGAACGCAACACATATGTGCTAAATATAAGTCCCATCAGTAAAAGTATTTACAAATCGCTCTATCTATGTGTCCATCAATCTGGTGAACTAGCGGTTAGGGAACTAGAGGTTAGGGACCAGAAGGTCATGGGTTCCAATCCCATGACTGCTAGAGGCACCAATGAGGCATCCTTGAGCAAGGTACTGTCCTCACACACTGCTCTCCAGGCGCTGTGTTCCTGGCTGCCTGCAGCTTCACTTTGTGAATGGGTTAAATACAGAGAACAGTTTCACACTGTGTGCTGTGGTGTGTTCATGTACGACAAATGGTTACTTTACAATCTATCTATGCGTTTCACTGGCGGTAACAATAATGTAAATTATGCATTTTTGATATAAAAGAATAATTAACAGCTTTCTGTTCTGTTTTTGTTGACGTGATTTAAACACAAGCTTATACCAAAATATTAAAGCCATAAAATATTTAATAATACGAGCATAAAATGAAAACATTGAAAAAATCAGGCAATTTATTATTGTTATGTTTTTACAATATTTGATTTTTATTCATTACATGCTTTATATATTTTACTACAACCATAAGAGTTACAGTAAGTAACCGATGAGAGTCTCCTGTCCAGCTGAGAGCAAGTGTTAGAAGTTATTTAAAGGTAATTTTACTTAATTACTTTCACCATATGTTCTACAGTTCCCACACACACACACACACACACACACACACACACACACAAAATGAGGAGGAGGAGGAAGAGCAAAAAACTGTGGGGGGAATGGAAAGGGAAACTCAGTGAACAAGAGCACAAAGAGCATTTAATCTCTCTCATCTTCCTCTTAATAACTGCAAATTTCCCCCTGGGCTCCTGGGAGAGGGCCTCAGTGAGCGGCTAAGCCCTTATCTGTCCCTTCCACATTTTGTGCTGCAGAGCGGCTCCCTCAGTACCCAGCCCCCAGGCCTTCGCTCACCCAGGCCTCCGGGACGCTCGGGCTCAGGGGCCCTTATTGTTTCGCCGAGCCGGAGCGTCCGGGGAGAAGGCCGAGCAAAACACTGCAGGGACTCCAACATTCAGCATCCGCCTTTTCGCAGGCAAACATATCAGAACCCGATCCCTTTTAAGGCCAATAATTAGCAATTTAGAACCCTCGCCCCCTCAGGATACCCTGTTTCAATTTAGCCTGTCAGGTCAGAGCACGGCGTTTAATATTCATTGTTTCTTCCTCTTTACTAATTTCTCATTAGTGCACTGTTTGGGCAGGGACAGGTGATAGTTTTTTAATTCATCCACTTTGTAATTCCGCTGTTCATTAAGGTCCAGACAAGAGACGCTTGTGTACTGGATGTTCCCAGAGCTTCTTTTAGGACTCTGAGGAATTTGTCACAGAAAAGGGTAGTTATCTAATCTGTCTGTCTGTCTGTATATACTAGCAGTCCAAAGTTTATGCACACACTTAAATCTTTTACATTTGCATGTTACTTTCTTAGTATTTACTAAAATACACTCAGTATTCTAAGTATAACAAACGCATTTACAGTATGGTCACCGTTTGAGTACCTTTATTAGTCAGAAAAGTTCAATTTTATTCATCACTTATAAACTGCCACCTGATATAAATCAACTATAAGATGAGTGTTAGATATTTATGAGCGATTAAGTGATGAAACAGTTAACAAGTACATTAACAGTAGGGCTGGGGGTAAGCGAATATTTTTAAAACGATTATTCGGGCGATTATTTTATCGAATAGTCGACTATTCTA
>JBBPDB010000001.1:25303410-25317339 GCA_037974465.1 Brachypetersius altus
TACACACAGACACACACACACATATACGCACACACACACACAGAAACACACACATACACAGACACACAGACACACACACACACACACACACACACACACAGAAACACACACAGACACGCACACACACACACACACACACACACACACACACACACACAGAAACACACACAGACACACACACACTTGTTACCAGCACAAGTCAAGCTTATGTAGTCATTCTTCAAAGATTTGATATTCTGAGGACAACTGATTTTGCTCTCAGCTTAATCAATACTGTATATATAAATATTGTACTGTATATGTAAATATTTACATGTACTGTATATACACTGTAAATATGTACATATATATGTGTGATTATTTGTTTAAGCAAGTATTTTACACAAAAATATTTTCATCTCATTTGGTTTTGAACATACTTTTAAAGAGGAAAAGAGTTTCCTTGTGATGAATTGGTTAAGATGTGAAGATGTAAGTCACTCAGAGCAGTTTGGTGTGAAATGCTGTTCTTACTGAGGCAGAACTGTTAACGGTGGTGGTGAATGGATCCAGACATCTGATGATAAAGTGTTAATGTTCAAAATGAATCTGTGATGTTAGAAGCTCTCACATAAAATGTTATTACACAGATAGCTTAAACAAATATATTTTTTAAGTATTTCATGATGTAAAGAATTTTTGAGAGGCAAAGGAGGATTATAGTGAAGTTATAAGTTGGTTTTTTTTGTCCATCACTTTTTGCCATCATCATCATTACATATAAATGCTCAAAAGACGCTTGGAGGTTCACTGGTGGGTTTGGATGGCAATTAAATGACTATTTTATGTCGTTGAGAACCCTGGTTACGTTCACCGCCACTGAATCTGAATCAGTACGTTTGTGTTCAGTGATCCATTTAACTGATACTTTACCTCTTAGGTTACAGTAAACATCAACTCAATCCTTCGTTCGTTTTTGAAATTTGTACGAAGAAGCTCATATTCTGAACTTCACAACTCTCACAAATTCTCTCACAAGTTCCCTCTCTCTCTCTCTCTCTCTCTCTCTCTCTCTCTCTCTCTCTCACTGTGTATAGAGGAGGAATGATAATAATGTTTCTAATCTTGTTACATGGCACACAGAATTGTGTTCAATGTTAATGATGAGCAGGCCCCCTCCCGCCCCGGCCGAGATGCTTACTTTCAATTTGTGTGCTGTCATCTCCCTGCGCCGGCGCTGAAATTGATGCGCCCTCTTCCCTTTAATTAAATCAAAACGGGCAGGGGGCCGCGCTCCCTGGGTGGGTGTGAGGGAGGGGCCCGGGCTGATCCTGTGCCCGGAACAGCCGTCACTGAGAACCGTCCCGGCTCCAAACACACTAAACATCAAACCAAACACTGATGTCTGCCCGGAATTCTCCAACCTGTTCAAGCGTTATTTCAGGCAGTCCTCTCTTTCAAATTTTTTTTTTTTTCAATTTTTATTAGATTTAAATGTTTGATGGATAGACAGGCAGACGAATAGATACACAGATAGATATGTATACACATAAATAGACAGATGCATGCATACATTCACACATACATACATTATATGTTCTTGTTTGATAGATAGATAAACAGACAGATCAATAAATAGATACACAGATAGACAGACAGACAGTCACTCTTAAAAGAGAATGAAGGTGCCACAAAAGTTTCTTTTCATTTTGGTTCCTTAAAGAACCTTGAAGTGGAAGGAAGAATCCCCCCGTGATCTAGATAAACCCTGGTAATTAAACAAACAAACAAACTGAATAGCAAATACACAAATAAATATTCACGGTACGTGAAGGCTCTTTAGATCTCATGGCAGGATCTTCACACTCACATGAACTAAAAAGGTTCTTCTAAGGCATCACTCAAGGAACCCTTTTTTTTGAGGAGTGAAAGAAAGAAGGAGGGAAGAAGATTTTCAGACTGGAGTTTCTGACCTCATGAGGGCTGCATTGCTATTCCACACTGTGAATGAGATTAGAGGCCTTACGCGGGATTATTTTATGTCTAATCCAGTTCAGGACTGAACCCAGTCCGGAAGCTCTCTGTGAATCAGACGGAGGAGTTCTGTGAAGAGAGCGGCGCTAAAAAAAAAAAACAGTACAAAGGGTGACATTTTTTCTAATAAATTAATTAATTAATAAATAAATAAAGCTGGAGCCATCTCACATGATCGGAAACATTAGATCGCTTTCAGCTACATGAAGCTTTAGTGGTCAACGGGATTCAGCTTTCATTGTTTGCACCATAAAACACAAAAAGGCATCAAAATGTCATTTTAAGGTTTGCTTTTCTAACAACGTTACCCTGAAATCAGTAATAAAATAAATATATGTTATGTATGTTATTTTATAGCTGAAGAACCTGATTCACTAAAACCACACATAGGAACTGATTGTTTTAGTGCAGGTTACGCTAGTACTGAATATTTCCAAAAAGTACATTTTCTAAGATAATTTATTTTGTTTACAACATTTGTACAATGCATAACTGTAAAGGCCCAGTAAAATGAATAGTGAGTGCAGTAAAACCTGGCTGCCTTGATAGAACTGGTGAAAAAACAGTACGCTGCATAATATTTTGTTATTTAGTTATTTAAATATGCAATTTTATATAAGAACACAAGATGGTCTTTTTGAATATCCCTTTGAAAACCCTCGATGGAAGCTAGTAGTATGCAAAATTAGGCCTAAAGCAGTGTAAATCAGTCTAATTCCTTTTTAATCCACCACTTCTGTTTACTGTAATAATACTGTGATACTAAAATCACTGTTACTCAGTGGGTTTAATTATGAATGTGAGGTAAAATGTATTGTACCCCCAGCAGCCTGCGCACCAAATCCGGCCTGGGACGGAGCAGCAGCACAGCTAAACACCTCCCCCTAGTGAAGAAAACTCCACCAGTAGCCACCAAACCTCCAGCCTGGCTCTCCTGGAGCCCTCTGAAGATCAGACTCTTCAAAAGTTATGCAGAAAAGGGGCTTCAGAACGAATTACTTTCAGAAAATTCTCAAATTTGTTGACATGACTTTGTCTTGTGTTACCTGCTATGACTTCATTTTTCAGAACCGGACCAACTGACCATCCCATCTTCACACCACCACACCTACAACTGGTTTCAGCAGCTGGACCCTCCATCCATCTAGAGACAGATAATCACTCATAGCGACACGGCGAGCGGGAAATTAAGCATAAATAGTGTAAAGACCGGAAAGGGCAAAAGCGCGGGAATTCAAATAAACAGCAGAAAAGGGTGTTTTATCCATTCAGGCATTTTCATATACACTTTTACTCTTACATGCATGCACACACACACAAAGCCACACACACACATTCAAACTGGAGCTCGGCCCCACCATTATCCCCTCCTCAACCCCAGCCACGCAGTTTTAATTTCAGTGCTCTGATTAGCTGATGATTGCCTGACAGACGCCGCCCAGCTCCACTGTTCTCCCCACTCCCAGCCTGCAACTCAATCACAGCCAATTAAGCAGTCCCCAAACACTCTCTCCTATTAGAGCACTCATAATCGACTCATTGTGTCCTGATTTGGCAAATAAATCACTCCAGAGGCTGCTCGTTTTATTCTCCCCCACTCTCTCTCGCTCCCTCTCTCTTCTTCTCTCTCTCTCCCTTTCTCTCTTGCTCCCTTTCTCTCTCGCTCTCTCTCTCCCTTTCTCTCTCACTCCCTCTCCCTCTCTCTCTCTCTCTCTTCCTCTCCCTCTCTCTGGCGCTGTGTTGGTCATCCTTTTGTCCCTCACATTTTCTCTTCCAGTCGTTTTGGGTTTTCTTTCTTTCTTTCTGTTTTCCCTCCACACTTGCTATTTCTAGTCTTCTTTGTTCTTTTCTTTCTTTCTTTCCTTATTAATTTGTTTTTATATTTATTTTTCCCTTTTACTCTGTCAGTTGGGAAACCTGTTTTTTCTCTGATTTCTCCTTCTTTCTTTCTTTCTTTCTTTCTTTCCTTATTTCTTAATAGACCATCACTCTCAGGTGTGCATGCTGTTTTTTTCCCTCTTTCTAATTTATTTATTTGTCTGTTTCTTTGTTTTTTCAAGCAACACTCATTGTTAGACATGCTCTTTTTCTCAGATTTCTTTCCTTCATCATGTATCTCATTTCTTTCTTTCTTATACTTTTAAAGTCCAGAGCTTCAGTGACAATGTTGACAAGTTCAGGAGTTTTCTACACAAGTGTCAAACCCCAACCCCAGTGCTTTACTACCTCTCTCTCTTTTCTCTCTCTCTCTCTCTCTTTCTCTCTCTCTCACTCTCTCTCTCCTTTCCCCACCCCCCTCTCCTCCAAACACTCCCCAGAAGAATGAAGAATAATTTAGCGGCCGAAGCTAGGCAGGCGGCACATGGGCGTCCTTGTCTTACAAGGTTAAGAATCCATTCTGTCCAAGCCAAAGAAAGGGGAGAATTAAAATAAATGATGGCTGGATATTTATTGCGAGTTTGTAGATGAAGCTCGGTCACCGCGGCGGGTCAGGTGGACGGTCCGGCCGCTCGCAGCCCCCCCAGCTCCGTGACCTGAGCCTCGCTGTGTCTCAGCAGTCAATGTCAGCTCCGCCGTCTCCATCATTTCTACTCTCCTTCATTCTGGTCCTGATACGAAGGTGAGCTTCAGAGACGTGGGCGTGCCACTGGGCGAGACCAAAAGACATTCGGAATTACTGGACATGCAGGAAGCTAAAAATACGAGTAATTCAATCACGTGGGGCCTAAGAAACGCGATGTCGTGTCCATGTTGACGGACATGAGAGGAGATCAAAAATGAATGCAAGGTGAACAAGAGACTGTCCTTGCAATTGTCAAAAGTAATAAATAAACAAAGCTCTCGGAAAAGGAAAGATGTGCGAATGAAGGTCTGCGGTTTGTGTGTGGGTTTTTATAGGAGGTCTGAGGAACATCTCAACTTTAAACTCTCTCTCAGTCTCTCAAAATAAAACTAAAAAGGAATAAATGCAAATAACACGCAGTAAATAGTGATGTTATGTTAAAAGTTTATCAGTGTGTTCCTTGTGGAAGTCAAACAACGGCTGGAGGAACCGAACCTGTGTTCTCCTCACCAGCATTTTAGAAACAAAACAAATGTTTATACTTTTTACTGCTTTCTTGTTTGTTTGTACTTTCTAGCTTCTCTAGACAAAAGACACATTATCACATACTGAGAAAAAAGACTTTAAACTATTTGTAAAGGTCCCTAAGTCTTTTGCACAGTACTGTGTACAACTGGACCAGAACCACTAGACCAGAGTGGTTTCCTACAATGTCATGTTGCACTAAACAGCTCCTAATTCAAGGTACATGCTGTATATCAAGCCTAACTCACGGCAAGTAGCTCTATTCATTTACCACCTTGGTGGTCCCATAGACCTCCGCTGTGAAGATACAGCCAAGTCAGGGTTCACAGCACAAACCAAAACGATTCATCTAAAATTTAGAATTGACAACAAATGGAAATGATCAGCAAACAAGACTCGAGTTAGTGATTCTCATGTCGACTGATTCATGACGCGACTTGAAAACTGCTGCAATTTCAAGCTGAGAAAGAGACACAAATAAAACAGCCTTAATTAGGTCTGCCAACCCCAATTTGGCAAACGAATAAAATCTTTCATTTCCAGCTTTACATGTTTGATTTGGCTGCAGTCATGCGAAGTCATTAATTCAGAGACCCTCTACCTCCTGTTCTCCCACAGCTCGGAGCGGTGTCAGGTTCCAGTGGAACACAGGAGGGAGCGCCTTATCGCAAATAACATCATGGCTGTGATTCGGTCATCGGCGACCAGATCATCAAAGCTATGATGTTATTTGTGACAAAACATGACCTTGAGTGTTCTGTCGCTTATAAACAACACGTCTGCGAAGTGAAGAGAAAAGGCCTGAACGTTTCATCGAACATGTGGTAATATCAGCAACTCTTCCACCAAAAATCTAGAGCCTTTAATGTCACATAAAGACCCCTGAAACAGTCACAGCGGCAAATTAACCTGACAAACAGATGAACCTGAACGTGCTTCTGCTCAGGCAGAGTGTAAAGCCTGTCACAGCCCGTCTTGTTTTCTGTTTTCTGTTACATTTTGATCATTTCTAAGCTTGTCTAGTTCTTCCGCCGTCATTGCTGTGATCTGAAAGGGGCAGTGCTGGCTGCTTCTTCACACTTTGACTAAATAAGCTGCAGGTGAAATATTAAATATGTAAGTGTCTAATCTAGTGTTCTGCTTTTGTGGAAAATCACAGCAGCTGTAATTTAGCAAACAGTGCCATAATAACAGCACAGTACAGCTGGAAGATTTCTTAACCAATCAGATGGTGCCATTGCAACTAATGGTTTTACAAACAGCTCTAAATAACCAGCCTTTCATCCCAGGAAAACCTGTAGTGTGATGGACCGAATGGAAAAGAGGCAAAACAACTGCATGCAGTCAACATCAGACGGGTTTACTTATGAGATTAAACAAAAACAATCTCCTGAAAACTCTTGGAAGAGGAGACAATGTTAATTTACACACTTTTTCCTGTCCAGTGGAAAATTACTTTTGAAAAGATATATAGTGTAAAATTTAGACTGTTTTCAATTTATTTATTGCTTTTTCAAAGAATTCTCGTTCATCAGACTGTGTTGATCCACAATATATGGTCAGATGCTTCAGAAATCCCTTCTCTACGACGCCACAGTAATTTATCTGCCAGCTATTCCTCAGCGCTGATTTGACCAGAGTTATTAGATCCCAGCCATGGCCCTCCTGCCCTGGAGAAGCTCAAAAGGGCAGCACCAGCTCCAGCTCCAGCACTGCCTCAGCCTGTAGCTCTGACAGCAAGCTCAAATCCAGTACAGCAGCCAGTCCTGTTTGAACCCAGCAGGAGGCCGCTGAGCCCGACCGTGCCCAGGCAGGAGCTCCGTCCAGCGGGGCTGTGCACGATCACAGACCTCCTGCCTGTCCTTTCAAAGCTCCTCACACTTACTCAGCACTCGCTCAGCCTGCGCTTCCAGCCCAAGAGGCCCTCGCTTTTCTTTTCCAACTGATTCCTATAAGCTCTCACTGGAACTCTTTTGACTGTGCAATGCCTGCATTGCTGAAGTCCATCATTACTTCATCACCTCATGGGTTCCTTATCAGAAATATCACAGCCTCTGATGTACTGTGTGTAACTGAAAGGTTATACTCACCGCATGTTCAAAACTACTATCAGGATGTGCACTGAGGAAATAAATAAGGGATTAGCGCATGCAATTTTTCACCAAAAAGGGTAAGCCTCACAAAAATGTGCTGTGAAAAAATGATGCATTAATACAGACGTCATCGATCGACTTTTCACTGGGGAACGCCACAAGATCTCTTCCACAATGTGAAACCTGCTGCTACTCATATGCCAATTACAAAATATCCCCTGTTCTCTTTGGCATGGGAGTGGATGACCTGCTAATCTGGCTCCAAAAATGCCCAAATATAACTATTCATGTAATGAATCATAAGATTCAAAGACGGTAAATATAGAAAAAAACTGAGCAACTCTTCTAACCTGACACTCCTGGTCTTAGATTAA
This sequence comes from Brachypetersius altus, assembly GCA_037974465.1. Classification (NCBI taxonomy): domain Eukaryota; kingdom Metazoa; phylum Chordata; class Actinopteri; order Characiformes; family Alestidae; genus Brachypetersius; species Brachypetersius altus. The sequence goes on from JBBPDB010000001.1 coordinate 25,310,979, forward strand.
TTTAATTTTCCATCAATTACATTTTGTGCATCATTGTTTAAAGCCAAACTGTGTTACATGCACTGAGACTAGTTCTCAAAACGACTTCCCCCTTTATTACCCAGCTAATAAGGTTTATAATGCAGTAAACTAGTATGCAGACCTTAGTTATGCCATTATGGCATTAGTTAGGCTAAGATTTAAGGGGTTAAAGTATTAAGTGATATTAAAAAAACACCCCAAACCCAATGTTTTCTTAGATCCAAACTCACTCCACTTGGCCTACAGTGGAAAAGGATATAGATCTGCTGATGGAGGGAGATGATGAGAGGAGGTGTGAGGTGGCCATTACCTCTCTGTTTGTAAGGAAGTGAGCTCGGCCAGCTGGCAGGAGAGGCATGGTGAAGCATTGTGTGGAGCTGGCCTGCAACTGTGAGGCCCCTGCCGCTGCACCACAAGGGCCCAGGGCCCTCTCAGCACTCCTCAGTAGGACTGCCCAGACCCCCGGCAGCCTCGGACAGATGGAGCCCCCCCGCACCGGAAGGCTAGGAGGAGGAGAGGGAGGAAGAGTGGCAGCAGCCACAGATGTCAGAAAAGGCCGACGTGGTTCGGGTCAGGCTTGAACTACAGAAGGTGTAAGATCTCACTCTCTCTCCCTAATCAGTTTCAGAGCAAGCGGTGAGTTCGCATGAGGAAATGCAACAGGATGTGCAAGACAGTTAATACTCGCGGCACGCGGCAGAACTGCTGAAAATGAGGCGTGGCGCGCGGGTCGTGGAAGCTGTAGTTTTACATTTGTCATTTATATTTAGTGCAAACGTTTAGGGCTGTTTTGCATTACACTGTAAGTAAAACACGTTTGAATAGTTTATGTTGCCTTTGAGAAATAAATAAGCATTTTAATAAATTATTATACCAATTTATAATGGACCCACAAGGTAAACAGTAGCGGTGCACACAAGGTTTAGCCTTTGTTAGTTTCTCAGCCATAAAAAGTATTGGTTTTCTGTGGTGTGAGGATTTGTTGCCCTTCTAAATGACGCCCCTGATGCTGGGCTTGCTTTCTACCTCTTCTATCTCTCTGGCATCTTTTCGTTATACTCTACTACACTTGGTTACTGCGCAACTGTAACTTCACTAAACATCAAACATACTGTTCTGCAGAGTTAACCACTTCTCTGCTGGAATAGAGCATCTGTCTTGATACTATATTGATTCATTCAAACTGTGCTGTAGGTTTCTACTGCATGAAAGTTATTTTGTTGCTCTTGTGTTTTTCTTGCACTCTATGTATTTTGTCCTGTGTGGTCTTGTGTTGCACCATGGTCCTGGAGGCACGTTTTTTTGGTTGCACTGTGTACTGTGTGTGTATATGGCTGAAATGACAATAAACCTTCTTGATATGAGTTGACTTGATTTGTGTTGGGACTCGATGTTGGGTTTATATCACCACAGCATTCTGATCTTTACTGCATTTACATTACAGCACGTTACCCTCACACCCCTCCTCCTCTATCTCTTTGGTAGGAGCACAAACAGGCTCTCGGAGCTGCAGCCTGTTCAGGTGGGGGATAAAGTGGGTTTATGGGGGGCAGTGTGCTGTAGAGCACCTTGACCTGTCCCTCTGCGGGCAAGAAACCATGAACTCCGGACCCCCGGCATGGCCCCCTCCACTCGCTCTCCCAATGCCTCTCCTCGGCCGCTCTGAGTTATTATCATAATTTCCTCCCGAGGTGACTCGGGGCCTCAGGCCCGGCATGAGTGGCCCCATGTTTTACAGAATGTTTTGTGTTTTATTGCCTTGAAGTCAGCGGCAGGGCCAGCCATGAGGGTCCGCAATGATAAGAAAAGCAGTCATGTGAAAAATGAAGGGGGCCACATGTCCAGCAAAGAGAAGAGCGAGGGGCAAATAATAAAATACATGACAAATGTGGGGCCGGACTGTATTTCATGTTCCACATCCACATCCACACACACACGCGCACACACACACACAAATACCGCCTGGTTCATAAACACACTGACCAAGTACAAGAGCCGGCCCATCAGAACTGAGTTATTTTAGAGTGCAGTGTGTGTCTAAAAGTCCAGCGTTTCTAACTAAATTATTTTGCATTTGAAACACACAGCAATTGATGCTCCCCCACTGTTTCGCTCACTCGCCGCCCGGCCCTCTGACAACATGACACGGTGAAGATGCCCAGGGGCATTCAGCGCGGCCGTCAGCCTGTTCGCTTTATGTTTAAGCCCACCTGGGATGAAGCAAAAAGAGACAGGCCCTTAAAAAGAGAACAAAAAGCTGTCGGAAAAGTTCCGTTTTACTCAGACAACAGCTCTGCCCTGGTTTGCACACTTTCTTTCTCGCCTGAAGCCTTTGTCTTAAAGGCCCCATACCATGGGAAACCAAATGTCCCTCACTTAATAGAAACTTCTAATGTAATATATAAACACTGTTCAAGTTGTGTATACTTTAAATAAATCCTTAGTACATGTAGTCTATCGATGAAAACTAAGCTGCAAAACTTTATATATTTGGGTTAGTGATGCTACAGGAAAACATGCATTTACCTGTTCAGCCTACAGCGATTTCGCCACAGCCATTCATGCTAAATTCATGTAGTGTTTCAGTCCAGACCGCTATAAAGCACAGAAGAGTCAGTCATTTACATATCTGCAAAAACAACCTGTTTAATTCACAGGGATGAAGAGAGGCTGGGACACGGCTGTGTGTTAATGAGTCATAACTGTTCAGAATCAGACGCTGAAAACTTCATGAATCCCAGAAGAAATGGTTTATGTCACGATTGCACAGACACAGAAACAGGGATAAGAACAATATAAAACATAAAAAGTCAAAACTAAATCCATGAAAAACTCAAAATATGTTATTTTATATACAGATAAGTAACTTACAGTTAAGCTGACCTGTAAACGGAGGGAAAACAGCGTTATACAGTATTAATTCTGAAGAGGTTAAAGGTCTACTGTAATATGGGGCGTCTTTTAAATGCCCAGTTTCTTCTGATCACTAATTAAACCAGAAGTTTTTTACTAAAAAAAAAAAAATGCCCATCCCAACCTAAGCGGCCTTTGTCTTCTGAATTCATTTCTTATACATTTTTAATATTTAAAAGCGGTCATAGACGAGTTTTATCTACGAAGATCAGCTCACTTCAGCTTAAACTGAAAATCAGTGCATTCTCATGTGACCTCTGGTTAACTACTGACGCTCTTCTGCACTGGACTTTTCTGCATGTTCTCTTCTTGATGCTCGTTAGTGCTGATTTAATTACAGCGCTGCAAATCTAGCCCAGAATTGATCCTTGCTGTAGATATTACAAATCATATAAAAGCTCTATTTATACAATAATAAGCGGCGAGAGTTCTATTGTGCTGTATAAAAGCGATACCAATCTACTTTCATCTCTATCAGTGTAAAACACAATCCCAATTCATGGGATTGAGCGAAGAAAACATAAACTCAGATATTTCACGATTACTAAAGGACATACAACGTGTATTCATACATACAAAGTATATCGTTGGTGCAGTTTATGAAAGACGTTTGATTTGGAGGAGTCCTGATTGACCTAATAATTATTTATGGCCAAACAATATTGTGTATTATTGAAAGCATCATGTTTAGCCTGTATCAGTTTTGGAAAGCCTCTGAAAAGCTTAACCCAGTCAGATTCAGGGGTTTTCAGCATAATGTTCACTGTGGTACTAAGGTGTATTAATTAGTGGTGCTGTATGAATTGCTTGCTACATGCTTGCAAAAAATTGCTTAAAAATGATCACAATGCATTTGGTTTCACATGCTAGTATGGGCTGTTATTACATAATTTTAGTTACTGATCAGTTAATTTGATGCAATAACTTGCCAAAAAATATTTAAGTAGCCTTTTTTGAGTTTTTGAATATTGAGTTTTAAAAGTGAGTATTGTTTTTCCTACATGACTCAGCTGCGAAATGCTTTATTGTACAGCTGGGGACAGGAAGTCTACAACACAAACACAGCCTTTTTATTTACTATCCAAACCACCAGAGAACCTTCGGAGTGTTTATGCTGAATGCTGAAGACTGTAGAATAATAAAAAAAATAAAGAAATGTACACTGAATGTACACATCCACTATGATTTTAATTTCTAAAACATACTGCATATTATTACAGAAAGTTTCTGCACCTGGTTCCATTCACCACCACCAACTCTGACTCTGTTAGCTTCTCTAGAACTTAATCTTGCAGAATAAATCTTTTTCAAAGGCTCAGATAGACAAATTATACAAATTCTGAAAAACTAATGGAGTTCCCCCTTAAATCTTTGCATTTGAGTAACTTTAATTACATTAAGGATTTATTTAACTAATTACACCGAACAATAAGTCAAATGAAGATATTTGTTCTCAATAACATTAATATTTCAGATCTCTGATCTTACGTGTTATATATATATATATATAAAAATAGAGAGAAAATGAAGAAATTTGTATGTTTCTAATGTCTGATTACTTATTTGTGTTTACAATGTTCAGAATTGCCTCGTAATAGTCTGTGATAATAACTATCCTGCAGTAAACGATAGTAACTGTCCCAGTTTAGTGTTTAATTAATTGTTGTTTATGAATCTGATCCCTTTTTAGATACTGGAGTCCTGATTGATCTAATGTTTTTTTTAAGGCCAAAAAACACTGTGCATTTGAAGCATGACGTTAGTCTGTGTTCAGTCTGTATCAGCATGAAAATGCAAAGTCTGGCAGAAGCACATGAAACCAAAGAAATCTTCTAATATTGTTGATTTTAAAGACTTTATGTTATAGAACACCTTCGATCTACCTTTGAAGGTAATCTGGCTTAAGTAGTTGTGACATCTTTTGAGTTACTGGCCATTTCATGCAGTCATTTGCAAAAAAAAATGTGCAATTTTTAAATTTACAACAGACTATTATAGAGTTTTTGTACAGTTTATTTTTACAATTTTATTTATAGTGTTATTCCTGTAGTACTGAGTTATTCCTGTACAGAACACTGCCTCTTTTCTAAAGTTCTCCCACAGAGTAAAGCAAAGTTCACCGCAGCCCAGTCACAGCAGGCACAGCACGAGGCACAACAGGTAGCAGCACACGCTCATAACATCCCGTGACTTCCACACTTGGTCATGTCTGTCCTCACTACTCACTCTGAGTCCAAAGGGGGCCCGATATCAGACAACAGCTATCTCCACATCTTCACATTTTCTTAACACTTTAATTACATGGCCGTATATTGCCTCTAGGCCTTATGGAAAGCAGATATTGAGAGAAGATAAGATGGAGAAACGTCTGTCAGCAGCTCAGCATATTAGAAACGCAACGGAGCCCATTATCTCCTTTCTGACCGACAATTAAGTGTACTGCTGTATCGAAATACATACAGTCAGATGCATGCAGCTTAAAGCCCTCTCTTCCAAGCCAGAGAGATCTTTTATTAAAAATGCATTACTTCCCCTCTCATTTGTTTTGCTCGCCAACAAGGAATGAAAAGTCATTTCCATTAAAAGATCCAATGAAAACACAGATGAAGGGCTCAGGAAAGCAGGGCCTGAGAATGAGCAGTGGTCATCTAGCCTGGCCTGGCTTCAAGCGTTCTGTTTGTTTATTTATGCCCAAATACTGAGAGGGGAACAAAAAGTCCCTTTAGGTAAAAATAAATAAAAAAGAAAACATGCGCCGATTCCCACGTGAACATTCTGTATATTCCTCAGTATAGACTGTAAAAAAAAATAAGGCCCGGCGTCGGCAGAAAAAGGAAATGTTTGAGGCCTCAGTTCTTTATCAGAAATGCATTACGGGGCGTAACCATATAAAGGTAAGGGTAAGGACGAGACCCTCAACCCCAAACCTTTTTTAAAACAGCCCAGGATCTTTCACATTCAGCACACATCAAATAAACGCATACATACTCAAAAACCATGGCTGGGCTCAGCCCCTGGTCTTTTAGGCTTTATGTGATCACAATAACTTAGGACACAATAAAAGTAAAACGTCACATTTTTCGCTCTCTGTTAATGACTCCTAGGCTTGAGATTGGATTTTGTTGAACTGAATTATCATGATCTATTTGAATACATTGTGATAATTTAGATAAATACCATTATTCACTGTTATTTAAAGGTCAAAATGACATTCTATTCCCATCTGTTGTTTTCTAAATAAACCATCAACAAGCCCAATATCCCCGTTTCTTCACGAACGCACAAACCTTTAAGTACACAAAAAAAAAAAAAAATTCCCTTGACTTCCCACTTCTCTATGACTTGCGTTGTTCTCTATGGCTTATGTATTGTTGGGTGAGGTGTTGGCTAGTTATTATGTGACAGTTGTTGTATAGATGCTCTGACT
>JBBPDB010000001.1:25322347-25333229 GCA_037974465.1 Brachypetersius altus
GAGAGAGAGAGAGACAGAGAGAGACAGAGAGGGAGAGAGAGAGAGAGAGAGAGAGGGAGAGACGTAGTGAAGACTTTATAAATCTTATATTCCTCAGAGACACCGTGGTGGCCCCCTTTGGTGGCCCAGAAGCAGCTGGTCAGTCCAGGAGACAGCTCTACTCACCTCTCTCACCTCCTGCTCTGGTGCTAAAACTTTGGTGAGGAGCTTCAGGTCAATTTCACCATCCTGAACAAAAACAAAAGCTATGCATTACCCAAACTATTCTCCCAGGCTTCAGGTCCGCTGTTAGGTCTCCTAAATAAATGGGGGTCCTAGGCAGCTTCAACCGAAAGCCATGTTTCATTCATAATGCTACTTCTGAAAGTGACCATAGAATGTAAGGGTTCATATTGCAACTAAGCTTTGGTGCGCTACTGAAAAATAAAATGTAATTTGTAAACCTGTCAAACACAAGCCTTAATATTTAGTTATCAATCTTAACACCATTATACCTACTAGGAATGATCTAGTATCTGTTATGCATTGTTACACCCCTGATAAGCTGTAAATTTATTTCACTCCGTCCACAATTCATGATTTGATATTACCACAGTAATAAACATGATTTAGCAACACTGTAATGTAACGCAGTAGATGTTCTGTAGTTGTTAAATGAGATTTAATGAAAAATCTACTAAATGTAAGAGCAAATTTAGTTTAAATTGAGTGTAATTGATTTTATCGAATCTAACTTAAATGTAACCCTGACCTTAAATTCAGAATCTTAACCTCATCATTAGTATGGGGACTGTCAAAATAAAGTGTAACTCTGAATATAAAACAATGATGGCTTTAACTACTGTCATATAGTTTTATGCATGTACACATCCTTAGGGGAGAAAAAGAAATATAGCATTTTCCCGCCTACATACTGCATTGTTTCTTTGAATGTGAAAAAATTAAAGATAAAATGTAAATTAAATGTTTTTAAACACTTTTAAACGTGCAGAATTGTGTTCTACGTAGATTATGTCTATTAAGCATCTAATAGAGAAGGTGTGGCAAAACTGGCCTTGGGCACAAATTGGACATATTCCACCTGCATAATGTTCATACAGCAGATATTTTGAATATGTGGATGATTGCATATTCAGCTCCATTTAATAAAGTCTGAGTGCAGTATTTGGGGTTCGGCATAATGAAAAGAAAAGAGTTATTGCCTACATCCACACATATCTGCACCACAATGTCCTGTGGCACCATGAAAGAGAGGGAAAGCAAGACTGCAAAGGCAGTTATCCGTATAAATCAGTGTGACTGGGTGTGACTTGGACTTCTCATCTCACCAGAGTCTGAAAAGCGGAGTACTTCATGAGATCGTTATCCAGGTCCTTGTAGGTCATCACCCTGTTCACCTGGATACTGGAAGTGATTCAATAAATAAAATAAATAAAACATATTCTCCATTTGAATTTTACAGTTTAATCATCCATGGCACACCTGAAGCAAAAAACAAAAAGGGAGTGCTGAGTGACAAAATGCTTGGACAATTCCTAACATTTCAGCACTAACAATAATAATACCGGTGCAAATGACTGACTCTGCTATGATGGGCCAATCACGGCTGCAACATAATGTTCCTGATATGCAACAAATTGCAAATTGATGAATAGCCTGAAAAGTGTGCCCAAAACACAAACACACCATGAACAATGACTTGATTATGAAGTACTGGGACACATGGAAACAAACGCCAAGTAGAAGTCAGTCTCTAAATTGAAAGCCAGCTGCTTATCTGCAATTTGTGAATTAAAATGAGGGGGAGTCTGTAAAAGTAGCCAGGGCCTAGCAGTGCATGCCAGTCCTACTTAAGCCACATTACACGCTACATTGCCCCCACAATGAGTTCAGTGTGGATATTATCTCCCACACGGTACACACTGGGAGCCAAAGGGGACAGGGCACCCACATTAACAACCTGGGCCACGGTGACGGACCCCCAACACACACAACACCTCACAACTCTGGTAACATTACCAACACGCTTCCTGCACTTAGAAGATGAGCCTACGTCTCACTGATATAAAGATCATTTTTGAATTGGGGACGTATTCTTGAATTTTAGATCTGTTGATCATTTTCACTCACTGTCAGGAATGGCCAGTTTTCTTTCTGCCTGATTATAAGAAATCTTATTATAAAAGGGAAGTGCATGTCACACATGATTAAACCAACAGGTGTTTAAATAAAACCTTTAAAAGCTATTTATTCACTTAAATGTTACAACGAATATAAAATATTACTTAAAAATGGAAGGATCTCACTTTATTTAAGTGTCTTTAATGCATTCTCATTACAATGATGTTCTGCCAAGCGCTTAGTAGCTGCAGCTACAATAACAATATATGCAACAAAATGTAACTACTGTTAATGTAGCTGTAACATCTGGATTAAAGTAGCACATGTTACGGAAAAACACCTGTGTATCAGCTTCAGTTTTAACTGCTGTAATTACATTACATTACACTTGGTTAACAACGTGAGTAGAAAACTTAACTTACTGAGTAACTATAAAATCTGTACTACTGTATTTGTAACAGTGAATACATCATTAGTAGTTATCTTGTACTTTGTGCATTGCTCGTGTAATTGCACAAATATTAAGCACTTGACATAAAATGGGACCAGTTTAATAAGAATGCAGTAATTTCCCCGAAAACATTGTGTACAGGATTAATCTCACTACCCGTTACTACTTTATGTCTGTGTTGTCTTCTCTAAAATCCATCTGAAGCTGTACCAGCTGAAAACAACAAAGGAAAAACACCAGGTCTTTTAGTGTAAATCTCAAAAAGGTTCACTATCCACAAATTAGTCCAGCCATACTGCCAGGTGCATCTGAGTAAAATTATGAATAACTGATTCTTTTTAACAAACTAATAGTGGAAACAGCATCAAAAACAGCTGCATCATAATAAACCATACCTGAATAAGCGTAAAGCTCAAAGAGCTTTTCTAGACAATAGTGCACTATGGCTTGTTTAGTCTACTGACATATACAATACAGAGACAGCATTTGTGTTTTAAATGCACTGTGTGTAATTAATATGGTGAGACAAGTAATCACATTAGTAGGTCGGTTACACTAATGGGTCTAGAACAATTTAAACTAGCTGAGGTTGGATCATGCAACATATAATTGATTCTTATAAATAGCCAGAGGTCACTTGATAAAATTCAGTTCCAAACCAGAACCGGCAAATAAGTAGAGCGGATTTAACTGCACTGGTGTGGAAGCTATTTTCAGTAACTAAGGTTAGTGTACCTTGGTGGTGCGGCCACTTGCATAGTGAGGTCCTCTTCCTGTACCTCGTCCAGATCAGGGATCACAGGGATGTCTAAAAACAACACGGAGAGCAACAGTATCACACGCGGCGCGCTGGTTCTGTTGCTGGAAGAGTTTCAGTTACCATTTGGTTAGAGACTTGAACACAAGCGCTGAGGAACATGATGTTCGGAACATCGCTGTGGGTTAGGAGCAGATTGGCAGTTGGCACTGATCGGAGATTGGGAGGGAGAAAAGGGAAAAGGAGGGCCGAAGGATTAAACGCATCTTTTTTCAACTGACCACAACAAAGATTCTGAACTTTTTTTAATGGAATTTATAACACTGAAGCTCTGGGAGCAGGCGAGGCCATATGCTGCTCGCTACTGTTGGGTGTTGGTGAAAGCTGCAACATCTCTCACATCCCTCGAATCAGAAGGCTTCACAGATGCCGTCTGTCTCCTCTGTTAATTTTTGTTTACGCTGTGTGTGAATTCGTGCTTGATTCCCACCCTCTCTTTTCCTGCTCCATCTCTCGCTCCGACTCTTCATCATCTCTCTCTCTCTCTCTCTGCTATCCTCTTCCGTGCTGCCCCCTGTCACTGTGACCAGGCGGCCATGAATATTCAGTGATCGAGGCGGCATCTCTTCCTGCTGCGTGGCAGGGCTCTGGCCAGGGGCTCCCCGGAAAGCGTTCACCACCCCTCCCCCCCACACACACCCCTGCTCAGCCCCCACAACCCACGCACCCCACCTTACCCCCCACTACCCAAGCATTTGGGCCTTGTCAGCAGTGGCTACCCTAAGGACCCTTCGGGCTGGAAAGGCGACCTCCGTGTCCGTTCGGGCTGGGCCGGGCTCCAGGCGTGCGGGCCCATCTGTGTGGGGTCGGAAGTCACGGCGCGCCCTGGCAGGAGCCACGGTGCCAGGAGCCGCCTGCCCGCCGCTCAAAACAGTGGGAACCCACTTTAATTGGCAAAACTCAACAGGACAGAGCATGGCGTCACTCCCAAAGAAGGACGGGGTGAACTTTCACAGGCACCCCCCACCCCACACACACCTCTTTTTTGGATGGACTTTTGTTGGAGTGATTAAGTGTAAGTGTGTGTATTTTGGAGAGTGCACTTGATGCATTAGTGATATAAACAACAGAAGCCACTGAACATTCCTTTTAGGCTTAATATCTGTTGAAAAAACACATTCTGCTTCTGTACTTTAGCACTGGAGCTACGAGGCTAGAAGTTAGTAGTCCCCCAATCTCTTTGGTAAATATGTCACCAAAACTCCTCTTAAACTGCATCCAGATCTTTAAGGTGATAAAGGTGACACGTTGCTGAATGTGTCCAGGTACACGTTGAAGTTTCGTTCATTTTTATAGCTTATAGTATGTCATGGAATGTATTTATGACTATGGACACAGCAATGTTAGTCTTGCACCTCAGATTATAAGAAGCAGAATGGTTGGTTGACTGCATCTGGGATAAGTGGAAAACTGAAATTTGCAACTTAAATCATGTTTAAGCTAAAATACATAAATACATGCATATTTTAGAGGTGCCCCGATCAGATATAGGCCAAAATCATTGGACCGGATATTGGCAAAGACTGAACTATCACATAATGCTTAACTAAACTTTGAGCAACAAGCCATTAAGAGAGATCTATAGGAATTAAAATCATGCCAATCACCCAAACAGTGATTTTTTTTTTTTTATCAAAAAACCACAGGCAATTCAGCTGTGTGTGCAGAACTACATAATGGACAAATTGAGCAATATATGGGTGTAGAAACTATTTTTATTAGTTGTTTTAGAGAAGGAATATACAGCATATACTCTCATTTTCAGTATCGGTAGTGGACACAAAAGAGTAGTAGTCGTGCGACCCCTCGTTTGTGTGTGTGTGTGTGTGTGTGTGTGTGTGTGTGTGTGTGTGTGTGTGTGTTTTAAGTATGTTTACACATAAACCTTTCATTGGTGATAAACGGGTACAAAAACACTTTCCACTTTCACCTTCATGACACCACCAAGGAAAAATCAATAATCAGTGGGATAGCTGCAATCACCATGAATGCAATCAGTTAGATATTTCTGAACAACTTCAAGAAGCCAGGACACACTCTGGGGAATTTTTTTCCACAGTAAGACTCAGGTCACAGCAACATGCCACCCAACTCATGTTAAATTCCATCACCCTGACACTGATAACAAGCCCTCTTATCCCTCCATTGATAACTTCTTGCTTTTCTCTTATTTTTAATTAAATCTAATTAAAAATGCCAGCCTCGTTTAGTCACTGACAAGATTCATCTGCGTTTCTGATATCCAAATAAATGCAGGCGCGCGCTGAGCGCTGCTTCATATTCATGAGGTCCTGGGTGACACTTTGTCCTCTCATTTCCAAAGCAGTGCGTTCAGCAGAATGCGTCCCCCCCGGACCCCCAATCAAATTTAATGGTCTTAGTGCAATGACATCAAAAAGCCTCTATGTCCAGCTCTTCGCAAATAGATTCCAGGCTTGTCCCCCCGCCACCCTTCCCTCGTCTCAGCAAATAATGCACTATCAACACAATTCTATGAGAGTTCAATGTGAACCAGAGAGGGCTAGGCTTTCTGTATGCAAACGTCATGATTAAGTGGCGAAAGCAAAACAATGTCTGTAAATGAGGTTCCAAAGCAGCCTATTACGAGAGGTCAAGAGGGAAAAGGACACAGACAAACACCAACAAAAAGCAGGGCTTCGTTTCACCACTGTACTAAGGATCTACTAAAATATCCCATTCAAGGGGCCCACCTTGGTTACCTGCTCAGATAGAAAATTCAGTATTTCTCAAAGCTCTGTAACTGCCACAGCCAAAAAGCCAGCCTGTGGCATTCACTCTCTCCAAAGTAATCAAAGTTATATTTACTGGTTCAGACCCTAAACCACCAGAGTTGCTGTGCATCTGACTACATCATAGACTCTGGGCTCTATAAGGTTGTGTTGGACTAGCTTGTTAAACTGACTGACTGTTATTCAAAACCAACAATAAAACTCACTATGAGTCAACATTGATGCTAACACAGACCGTAACACTCGAAAATACACTAAATTAAAAAAAAAAAGAAATAAAAGTGCCACTCAAAAAAGTAACCTATACAAGCTATACTGTTGCTTATATTCCTTCAGTATTTGCAGTGGTTGGTTGAATTTTTGTAAAAATGCCAGCATCGAAACGCTAACCATCAACATCAATGTTATCAACAGGAACATGAAACAACAAACATAATTCTTAATATATTAATAAACACAGTATGTGCAGAAAATGCTTTGGCTTTCAAACTATTTCTTGTCTACATAATAAAACCTAAATCATTTTGTAAAAATGCATCACCACTCAAACTTCTCTCAACCCACTCAAGCTGCATGGCTGGCTGAGGGAGGCTGGCTCAGACTGAGGGAGTAAGGGTTTTTTTTTTAATATATAGCTCACAATATTTATATACATTTACCAATGTCACCTGGACTCTTTATGTGACTAATACGTTTTAGTGTTGTCCTCACAGCTGCAGGGCTAAACTAAAGAAGCAACATTTGAACACCAGGCATGTCTTGCATGTCTCGGCACCAGAGTTTTTGTGTCTATTTGATTTTTATGCCAAATTCATTATTTGCATATAACTGTTGCATGCATTGTGCACTGTCAGTACATCATTTGTTCTACATGAAGGACTGTACCTATGTCTATAATTCTCCAAAGTGAACGAAAATGCAGAGAAAATACGAAATAAATGAAATAAAAGTAATTAACGAAATTTAATGCTGTTTTGGAATGTGCTTCCGCTCACTCTGAATGTATTTAACATTAGCACACTTTATTGACATTGCCTTCTGGAAGTGTGCAAGCAGTAGCTTTGCTCTTCATCCCTTCTCTTTACTTTGGCAATTTCAACCCTTATTTCCCCTGCTGCTTGGTAGAAAAATGGAACAATTATTCCAGACTGTGCTTTGCTGAGAGTCCTGACATATTTGTGTGGCGAGGCTCAAGGCTCCAGGGGGTGTGGGAGCAATGTTCCCAGCAGAGAGGCAATCCAGGCAGGGAATGGTGTGGTCCAGCACACGCTCGAGTGCTGCCACACAGAAATCTAAACCCTATAAGGTGTGGGAATGTGGGTATGACTTCACCATTCGAGTAATAAATAACAGGCCAAAATAACCAGGCTTGAGGGTAAACATGGACCTACCACAGACAAATACAGTGTATGTCTATTAATATCACATATACCAGCAATTGGAGCTCTCATGCTGATCTCTGATAGATGCTGAACATAAATTAAATTTATAGGTCAATTATACCCAGTTAACAAATCCAGCATCTTGGCCTACTGCACATTTCTGCACCTGCAATCAATTTGGCTGCCGCCCACTGTGCCTGGTTTTCTGTAATTGAGTATCATGCCCAAGCAGTAAGTGATTGTCAAAGTGGAGACTTCTTCAAATCTGTCTCCACTGAGACAAGCTGAGCAGCCTCACTAGCAGGGCCGCAGGGGGTACTCACCGCTCTCATCATCTGAGCCCTCGGGGGTCTGTGGTCTCAGCCGCCGGCTAACACACAAACAAGAAGAGAGAGAGTCCGTTAAAACAGAGGCGATGCGATTGTTTCTTAAACAGCACCAAAACAAGTCTTGGAACAGCCTTGACTAAGATAAGCCCGTATTAATGCCTTCTGCTGTGAAGATGTCCTGTGCGCTTTACAGGAGAAGGTAAAGAGGTGGAGGAAAGCAAAGAGCCAGCCATCTTGGCCCTCAACCTCAACTAAAGTGATGAGAACTCCACCATGATGTCTTTTAATCAGGCAAAGTGATTGTTCTTGGAACGCCAGGATTAGTTGCAACCAAGGACAATTTCCAGCCAACGGTAATTTCCCCCTTTTAGCAACAGGCATAAACAAACATTTCTGTTCCCACTTTTACTACAATTCCATTTGATTTAATCAGCAACGTGGAATAATAATAACAGTAATAATAATGATAATAAAACATTAAAATGAAAAGAAAGGCTTGGAACTTACTCTTCAGCCTCCTCAACACCTTGCCTTCTTCCAGATCTTTGGAGGTCAAAAGGGAGAAAACATTTAAAATAATCAAGTTAAATTTTTCATGCGATAAAACTGTATGTAAATTGAATCCTGTTTTGTCAATAATCAGTGGCTCTAACAAGGAATACGTTCTGCGTTTGAATTAAACAGCGCATTTTTTCTGGTGTTCCTTAATGTGCCAACTTGCTTCATTGTAGTTTATTTGAACCATATCGTAATAAAACCCACACAGAGGAATGATTATTTACACTGTAGACGTGCAGAAGGATAAAAAAAAGAAGCAGCTCAGACAGACTCGAGTTTGTCCTCCACTCTTTAAGGTATGCCAGTCACCATAACAATACTGTTCCGGTCAGGGCAGCACTTGTTGATTAAGCAGATAAAACAAATCATTGTTGTTCTGATTAATCATGTACAATATGAATCCAAGGGTTTCTCCATGAGTCTAGTGCCCCCTACTGGGCAGGAAATCAAAGGGTCCATTCCAAACTGAGAAACAAGTTTGTTTATCTTAACACAAATTCACATATTTTTTGTCTAGAGAAGCCTTAAAATTTTTCATTTATTCTTTTTTCTGAGTCACTTCGCTTGGGGGCTGGAGCCTGGAGCCTATATCAGCGTTCATATTGCAAAAGGCGGAGAAACACAAATACATCGGTTTTCCTTGCTCTTTTCCAGTTTAAATGTACTTAACAGGTTCGCAGTATCGTATTTTGTGATTAACTATTGATAAATTATTGATAAATGTTTAGCATATGTACTGAGTGCAAGTGACATTTTACAGTGAACCTAAAACACATGCACAAGCTGGGTGCAGTTTTAGTGAGTCTGGAAGGTTTGGAGAAAAGATTTGGGTGATTATTGACTTCTAGTGTTTGTTAACACTGTTAGCTCCAGCACCAAAATCTAAAGAAGCAAAATTTGAATGTCAAACAGGTCGTCTCTGATCGGAGTGAGTGGTTCTTCACCAAACGGTTCCTTCTATACAGCTATTTTTTGACTGAGGTTCTTTAAGAAACATTAAGAAAAATATAGTTCTGTTCTGTTAATGACGAAGCTGAATTTATTCAAGATTTCTTAACATTCTTTAATGAATTTGATAGAACAACAGTTACATGCTGCAAAAGTCTTTGTAGATTTGCTCCATACTGAAACCTTGCTGCCCTTCTCGTGTGTCCTGTCCTGCCGGAGACACATTTAAGACACATTACGGGCTCCTTGATTAAGACTCATGTAAGGTAAAGCGATAGACATGGTAAAACTGTCTGGAAAAAGTTGTTAGGGATAAAATATATTGTGACAACCTGGCTTCAAAGGTTCATCAATAAACTGACAGATCAGTTAGTGTCAATTAGGAGTGATAGATCGGCAAATCCTGGGATTTCTGCTGTGGGATTAGTGCGAGCAGGGCGGCGGTGATTGAGCACGAGGGGTGACATTGAGCGGAAAAAAGTCCTTGCCTGCTCTAGAGGGGACCATTAGTTACTTTGTTTCAGAGAGGAGGATCAATGCATTGCGAACCCCCTTAACACCTTATATAGCAGTCTCTCCACTCTCTCTCTCTCTCTCTCTCTCTCTCTCTCTCTCTCTCTACCCCAAACACAGAAAATCAAGATAGGTTAGGCAGACACACAGAACCGACACCCTGACCTTTCTTGAGACAGATTCTCTCTACTATTTGAACCAGTGACTCAGAAAACGATGCAAATGAATCCAATCGCGTTGGCTTGTTCACTTCAATGTGCCAGTATATGTATCTCCAGCTCTGAAGGAGAGAACCAGTGAAGCAGCAGAGTACAGAGTCAACAAAATACTTGTGTGCACTGACACTGTCTTGTGGACCAATATGAGAGACTGAGGTTTTTCTCCATCTGAGCGCTACCCTTTAATTTGCAGGACTTAAATATGGAACTATATGGCGAGCTATATTTATCAGTATAGGAAACAATAGTAATGTAATTAATTAATCCAGTTAGTGGCGATTACACTGATATTCCATAGAAAACATTGCCCCCCTGTGGCTGATACTGTTTACTGCATGATTCACTGACCATAACAAAAACCTTTTTTCAAAAATCCCCTTTATAAGCAAATGTTGGAGGCTGCACCCAGTTTGGAGACTGCAATACCTTTTGGATTGTTTTGGAGTCATTTCTGGCCATACACGCTGAATAAAAGTGTAGTCAAGTCAACTTAAATATTCCTGGGAGACACAAAAATCAGCTCAATAAATCACAATATTAAAATAGTACTTATTTTAGCAATTAAGCAACACCAGTGAATTTCAGACCCAAATAATTTCAGTAATATGTAAGCCTTGACTTCTCTTCAGAGTCACTTAAAGGGTAAAAAAAGAGATTTATTTACACTATTAGTTTTATTACTGTTTGGTTCACATTAGTGCTATAATGGGGCACTATAATTGGGGCAGTTGGGTGGCCTAGTGGTTAAGGCATCCGCCCTGCGACCAGAAAGTCCGGGTTCGATCCCCAAGACCG
>JBBPDB010000001.1:25334540-25347571 GCA_037974465.1 Brachypetersius altus
TGCAGAGGAAGAATTTCGTGCTGTTCACACTGTGTGCTGTGGTGTGTTCACGTATGACAAATGGTCACTTTCACTATAATACAGTTGTGTGTGTTTGTGTGTGGGATTTACTAAAACTGCATATTTCTAACTTAAATGTAGAGTTTACAGGGCCCCAATATTTCTTGAATTTCATTATTTTTCCCCACGTATTTGTGTAGACAATGTCCAGCTTCTTTTTATCCTTTAGAATGAAACAGGTTGTTTTTGTCACTGTGCCTTCAAGACTAATATATGTAAATGAGTTGTGTTCTTTTTGGTTATTTAGTAATGCCTGACTAATAAAAGCAGCACACACTAAAACACTCCATATAACTTCATTATGAAAGGAAGTGGCCGGACAACTGTAAGCTGAATAGGCACATATGTTGAAGTGCACTGCTATTCATGACGTGAAAACAATGAAATCGAAACTGGCAGTCTGTGCAGCTAAAGTTGCAAAAATGGACAGTCTGGATTGGGAAAATTGGAAACTTGTACAGTGTTTATGTAACACATTGACTTGTTTTATTTCAAAAATCAGAAAATCATCTGTGTAAGTGCCTTGAATACAGTTAAGAAATTAATATTGTTTATGCATAAAGGACTAGATATAAATCTCCACACTCACATACTCAGAATTGACCCTGGTCCCAGCCAGAGGCACCAGTGAGACAGTAAAGTGCAGAGTAAAGACTGTTTAACAACGTATTCCGATGCATAGGCCCCCTTTCAAGTACTGTCAGGTATTAATGTGTAATAACTGATTCAATGAGTGAACTGTGTTTTTCTTTTCACATATTCATCTACAGCAGACAGAAAAAGAGGAAGCTTGAGGGAACTCACTTGGCAGAGCCTGTTCCAGTGGTCTCCTCAGCCCAGCCTCCTTGTCGGCGAGTTGGCTTAGGCGGGGGTCCCTAATAACAAAAGAAAGACAATACCAATGAGAAAAATCAATGAGTTTATTCACAAAAATAACAACTGAAGAGCTACAACAGCTGCACAATGTGTTCTAGATGAAGACTAAACTTCAAATGCTATGTAAATGGCAACATATTACCAGTAGAGGGCACTGCCCCACTGCTTTTTTGAAAATGACTCCACACCAAATGCCTCAAGTGACAGTGTTGGGGCATCTATTAAGAATAATAATGCCTTTTATTTATAGAACGTTTCAAGGCACTCAAGGACACCTTACAATACAGAGTAAAATCAGACATACAGTAAAGTGGAACAGTGGAACAATACATAAAATGCAGTGTTTAATTTAATAATTTAAAAGCTTCACCTGGTGACTGGGTTACATGCAGAGAAGAATTTGGTGCTGTTCACACTGTGTGCTGTGGTGTGTTTAACACATGACAAATGGTCACTTTACTCTTACAAACTGAAAAATAATTGTTTTATTTTTACTTTTATTTTATTCTTGTGTCTGAGCAGTCGTAACACAATCTATTTTTTTCCAGAATGAGTGAATTCGGATTCGGATTCTAACAACTAGACAGCATCGTTTCATTGAAGTTTGTCATTTCATTTCTGGTTCTGTTTTGTCTTTGAGCACAGACAGTAATCTAAAAAAACTGAATATAAAAGAACCGAATCATTACGTTTCCTAAACCCACTCAATTAGCATAGGGTCGGATGACTCATGACTCATAATTAGCAACTTTGCACCATGTGTCTGGTGGGTTTCGGTGACGGCAGGCCCACTGGTGTCTGGTTTGGAGGGCGCTGGAGCATGAGCAGCATAAGGAACAGCAGACTGTGGGAACTGCACAGAGGCCTAGAGGGCTGCCTATGCATGACCCAAAATAGCTGCAGGGTAAAAAAAAAAAATAGTCATTCGCTCTCTCACTCTCATTCTTAGATTCTGAAATAGAGCTGAAAGCAGTCAATCGAGCTAAGATTAAATACGTCAAACAGAAAGAAAAAAAATAGAGAGCCAACTTCTGAATGACGGAACAGTGCATAGAGGGAAGGAAGGCAGGCAGGAAACAAATTGGTTTGAAAAATGCACAGCATTTCTCATTACCAAATTGGGTCTGTAAATGACACAGAGCCCTGGAGGAATTTCTTTACTTTCAACATGAAAGAACAAATAATTTCCCATTACTGGGGCGGTTCAGCAGGGCTATTTGTGAAGCTGGATGTCCACACGCAGACATGGAAAATGGGGAAAAGAGCGGGGAAAGGCATTCGGCTTGTCTTAATAAAAGCGAGAGGTTAAAGTCTTTTCAGAAGGAGACTGTGGAAAGAGTAAAGCAGGACGAATAAACGACAGTGTGCTCACCCATGCACTTAGCCTTCACATAGTTAGCTTAATTATACAGCTTAACAGATTTTATTTCGTTTCAGCTACTAAATATTTAGTATATGAGTTTGTGATGCTTTCATTAGATTCTTCTTTTGCTATCTAGATACATGAATCTGGTTGTGGAGGCCTGGCTTCAGCACAATTTATGATTTTACTGGTCAAACAAACCTGGTTCAACTCTTCTCAATTGCCTAGTTTAATGAACGTTTGTATAGGGAAAGTATCAACGGCCTTAAGAAATACTATTGCTTCTTTAGTTTAGAGCTACAGGGCTTACAAAGCTGACAGATACTGAAAAAATAAGCTAAAACTGTATTGTGCAAAAGTCTTGGGCACCTAAGTCATTTTCTCAGTGAAGTGAACTTTAGAATACATAATATAAACCACAAATCAGTAAAAAGCCTCAAGATTAGTTTGTAAAAAGTAGTTGATATTGTGTGATTTGGCGAGGAGAGCCCAGGTTCGGTTCCAGATTCCTCCGCGGTTGTTTAGATTTGTGAAACTCCATTGATTTAGTTTAATGAAGGACTGATTGAGTCAAACCAGGTTTCTGATGGAAACTACAGTAATACTGGACTTCCACCTAAAACACACTGATGTAGTAAACATAAGATTTTTATTTTAATAATATTTATTAATTCTAGCTTTATTTAGTGTATTTATTAACATTAATGTGGAAAAAAAACTGCACTGGTCATCTAAACAATGTTTAAAT
Organism: Brachypetersius altus; assembly: GCA_037974465.1. Lineage (NCBI taxonomy): Eukaryota > Metazoa > Chordata > Actinopteri > Characiformes > Alestidae > Brachypetersius > Brachypetersius altus. The sequence continues at coordinate 25,337,588 of JBBPDB010000001.1, forward strand.
ATTATTTTCGCAAATGTCTAAGACTTTTGCAAAACTTATGTGGGCAGTCATTTTGTAACGGTCAAGGGCCGTTAGGGCCACCGTTTTCCGTTCCTTTGGTTTTGTGCTTGTTCTGTCCTGTCTGTTCTCTGGGTCTTTGTTGGGTTTTGGGACTTTTGTTTTGATATGTGTTCCTGTGTTCTGCCTGTCACGTGTGTCTGCCCTCACCTGTTTCCTGTTTGTGTCCCCAGGTGCCTCGTGTTTCCCCCAGTCCAGTCTGTGTACTTAAGTTCCGTGTTTGCTACCCCTCCTCATGTCTCCATCACGTCATCGACTCATTTTTCCCTGCCTGTATACAGTCTGTTTTATATTCTGATTCCTCGAGGCCATCGAGCCTGTTTATGTTCTCCTGTTTTTTGCTTTTGTTATGAATAAACACACCTGCATGGATTCTCGGCTGTCTGCCCGTTCCTGCTTCCCACGAGGGAGTTCAGAGTGCTGGCCTCGCGGCGAGCACTCTGACACATTTTAGACAACTCAGAGGACTGATCTCAGTGTTTTTCGATTTTTGTTCTTCTTAAAGCCCTGTATTTTTATTATTGTAAATTAAATTAATTTATTACTGTATTTTCTCTGCTTACACTAAAGAGAACAAAAGCGCACACCAAAGACAATGTGCGTGCATGAATTACAGTACAGTACAGGGCGAACATCTGTCACGGTCACCTCGCCTTCCCCCCATAGACACTGATCCCCATCCCCTGAGTATTAGTTCTCCCATTCATTCTGTTTCTTTTCTGTCTTCTTCTGTCTCCGTGCTCTGTCTGCCCGTATCCCAATCCCCCTCTGTTCCGCCCTTCCTCTCTTCGTTCCTTTCTCCCTTTCGAGTCTTCGTGTTCTGTTTGTGTCAAAGCCTGTCCTTATCTGTGTCTAGTCCTGTCAATCACAGTCTCACTTGTCTTCCCTTCCCATGCACTATTTATAGCCCAGTCTGGCCTCGAGTCCAACGTGCCTGTATTTGTTCTCCCTATGTGTATAGGCCATTTGTCTATTCATGCCTGAGTGTCCTTGCTGTACTTATGTTCTCTGTGTTTCTCTTGTTTTGCAGACTCATGCTCTCCAGCTTTGAGTTGGCGCTTACGCTTTGAAGCACCTGTTCCTTGTGCTCCACGTTTTGCCCTCACCTGCCTGCGAGAAGCCCTGCCTGTGTTTTCATTATAGACAGTGGGAGCACGAGTCTTGCCTTTTTGTTTTCTCGTTTGATTGCATTTTCTGTTTTGATCTGGAGTTGGGGTGCTTTTGTGTTTCTGTGTTTATTTTTCTGTTCATTAAACTGTGTTTGTTTCTGCATAGCCTTGCATCCTCCCCCTTTCCCTAAACACAACATGACAACATCAGTATTTACATTTTAGTACTGGCATAATTGTTAATTACTAAGACTAGGTAATTGTCTCGGTCACAATTAAATATACTTAAAAAAAAAAAAAAAAACTGACATTCAATTATACTTTCCAATAGTACACATGTAAGCAAAAAAAAGAAAGAACCACCATTATCTGTCCCACCAAATCAAGACATGACAGAGTCTAGGCTTTCCTTGAATGTCAAAAATGTGACTTTTCTGATGCTGAAGATATTTTTAGAATAGAGCATAATTTAAAACTCTCTTAGCTGGTCTGGTCACACGACACTGCAACTGCAAAAAATGTATGTAATGCAGTTGGGGGGTTGCAGAGGGCACGAGAATCCTGTTTTTTCATCAGTAAAGTTAGGCTAATTTAGGAACTTTACAGAAAAAACATGAAGGAAAAAAAACATTGCTAAAATTCCTGGAGAAGAAAAACTGACCCATGTACAGCTCTCACCAGTCCTGGGGACAAACCAAGACCTCCATACTCAAGATGCCAATGTGCTGGCGTAAGAATGCTGAAAAAGCTGACCACAATGAACTTCATGCTATGTGAAGAACTAAGGAGCAGTAATGGCCTGGGGCAGACAAATTGACCTCAGGCTTGCATTTGACATAGATACTAAATCATTAACATTTGTATTAATACTTATGCTTACAATGTCGTAGTTCAATAACTATGCTTGCTTTTGTAATTACAAAATATATTTGCCCTCAACACATATGTAGCCACACTATGTGTTAAAATATAACTGAAAGTCTACAACAGAAACCTAAAAAGCCCAAAGCATAATGTAACTTTATACCAAGTGACATTTAAGTGCCAGTGATTTTGTCTATTAAGTTTCCTATTAATCAAACTGAAAACTCCTTTAATGTGTTTTTTTCCAATAACACAAGGTATAAAATTACTGAGTAAAATTCACAACAAAGCACTCCAGACAAAGCCATGCGTTCTGTTACTGTACCGTGTCCTCCTCCTCCTCCTTTGGTTTAAGCACAGGAATTCAGTCAGATGCAAACACACCAGCAGGATTAGGCATTTCGTATACTTACTTAGGTTTATAAAAACACACAAACATCTATATGTATTTTGTATGTATTTTTCTAAATCTGTTTGTATTATTTGAAGAGCGCACTGTTATATTGTACAGTTTTTATTCTCTTGGTGCTTTACTTTCTTCTTTTGTTCTGTCCACTTACTGCTGTAAGAATGCAAATTTCCCACTTGTGGGGCTAATAAAGTGTTAACTTGCCTTATCTTCAATCATCAGTGTAATGAATGAGGATGAATTTGCAACAGCAGAGATTACAAGTTGAAATTGAAAAAATATGTATAAATATGTTGAGATTTAATTTGGTTAGTTTATGGCTGAGTTTACCTCTCCGCTGGCAGAGGTCCCAGAGGAGGAAGCCTTGCGGCCTGGCCGCAGCTCTTCTGTGCCCGTTGTGTCGGCCGCTTGCCGTGCTCTTCTACCACTTTTAGCAGCCTGCTGATAAAGAATAACCCAGTAATGTCCATGTCTGAAGATGTTTGTATCTGAACATTTAACCTCATGTTGTCAACACGTTCTAAGAGCTTGCCTGAGAACAAATATACAAATTGCTACAAGGCTTTAATTCCAATCATTATTTTTTAAATATCATAGTAAATTCAGTCTTTGGGTCAAACATGACTATGGATTTTTAACAAAACAAAGACAAAATCCAAATATGATTTGTGGACAAAGTTTGAAAGTACTGTTAGATGTTCATCCAGGATATAACTATACAGATCATCACTTTAGATGGGATCTTCACACAAGAACAAGCTCATGAACTCATTATAAGGCCATTCATGCCATCCAGACTAATTGCTAAAAGTTTTATGGCATTTTACTATACTCAATTCATGGTATGAAAGCAGTAAATAAGCATCTCGACCTGGTAAAAGGGAAAGAAAAACACATGAACTCACCCACCAATGATATTCACACTTACCAGTAAAAGTTCTATGGCATTTTATAATACTAAATTTATGGAATGAAGGGATTAAACACAAATACTGGTTAGACATTAAGGTCATTTTCTAAATTGTAGATTACCATTGAGGATGAAGCAAACAAAATGAAGGAACACATGGAATTAGCAGTAACCAAAACAAGAGTTGGTTACTGAGACAAGCCAGGATGTTTTGTAGGGTAAATGATGGACTGTTGTTTTTTTGTACTTTTGCCATAATGTGGAGTAGAACCATGTTATCAAAAATAAAACGTGACTTAGGCAATTTTAATATGGAGTGTCATCGCTTCTTCGACCATTTGCCACATTCATAGGCTTCAGATAAGAACCCAGCAAAGAAGTGCAGGAGAGAGTTGATGTTTAGTTAGTTTGTCAGTGTTTTACTGTTGACACAAACATTACTGGGAACACATTACTTAGGTGATAATTCATGTAGCCCATTAGAAAAACAAAGTAAATTGTTGAATGAGAAGGTATGTCCAAACTTTTTAGTGGTAGTGTATGAGTAATTTAAAAAAAATACGAGTACTATTACATGTTTATCCAAGGTATAAATACAAACAGGAAGGAAAACACAAAGTCATTACTAGCCCATCCATGCCATTCAGATCAATCAGTACGAGTTCTATTGCATTTGAATATGCCAAATTAATGGAATGATGGGATTAAACAAACATCTCTACTTGATAAAAAAAAAAAAGGAGACAAAACTACAAAACAAGGCTTAGAAATAAAGACGAGTTGCTGTTACTATGGCAACCGACTTTCGTAGCTATGGCAACCTATGATAAATAAACAGCTAGCTGGATCACCTGGTGAGTTACAGTGAGGAACACCGATTTTATAATGTTATCTAACTACAAAAAAGTCTGTAAACACACTTTTCACGTCAGCTATTGTCAGTCTTGAGCAGAAATGAAGTCAGCAGGCTACATTAGCTAACTGTATGGCTGCATATCGAACGTTCTCAAACATTACACACCACACAGCAGACCGGAGAATAACTAAAGTGTACGAGTTTATACTAATAACATTACTACTAAACTTAGAGTTACGTTTTTTTAAGCTCCTATTCAGGCTCAGGCTGAAGTATCATTTACAACCTGAAAGCTAAACACCAGGCTAACACCAGCTTGCAGCCTGAAAGTGTAGAAATAACGACCTGAAATGTGCTTTTACGAACACACAGTTTGTCTCTCCTCCTTTAAGGTGAACACAACTCACGTTTTTGGGAAATCCGTTGTCTCCCAGCTGCAGTGACTCGTCCATTTCTGTTTGTTTACAAGAAAACCGAGAGACTTAGCAAGCTACAGTTGGTCCCTTTTCTCACTTCCTGGAGACGAGCAGGCGTCACATAGCAACCGTTACCAAGGCGACGGAGAAGCTTCGCGCCCCGTTGGGATATATAGACAAAAGTATTGGGACGTATGTCCATTACATCAACGTGGACTTTAATTACATTGCACTCAATTCCTTAGACGTTAACATGGAGTTGACCCCACTCTTCCTGGAAGGCTCTCCACAGGGTTGTAGACTTTCTGTGGGAATTTATGGTCATTCATTCTGTTGAGCATTTATGAAGTCAGGCACCAGTAAAGGTGTTGGATGGGGTTGAGGTCAGGGCTCTGTTCTGGCCAGTCAACATCTTCTACACTGAACTCATACAGTCATGTCTTTATGGAGCTCGCTTTGTGCACTGGGACACAGTCATACTGGAATAGAAAAGGTTCTTCCCCAAACTGGGTCCACAAAACTGGAAGCCTGGTGTTGTCCAAAAAGTCTTGGTCTGCTGAAACATTAAGATTGTCCTTCACTGGAAGTAAGGGGCCTAGCCCTAACCCTGAAAAACAGGTGGACATTTGTCCCTATAGTGTTCATGAACTGTTCTCTGCCTCCTACGAGCATTAACAGAAATATTTTTCATTCATGATCTGTTCTAAAGTATTCAGACACCCCTTCTCCTCATGTTGCTGTGGAGTAGAAGCAGAATCAAGTTATGTGGAGTGATGGAGCATCTTCAGGATGAAGTGTCCAGAACGAATCGTCCAACATCAGTGTAAAGCCTGACTGCAATCAAATCTTCACATTAAAACTGTGAAGCCTTCCCACAAGAGTAGAAGCTGAACTGCATAAACACTGATATTTCTGGAAATGAAAGCAGGGTCTTATATTTACATTATATATTTTACAAAAAAGATTCCAAACCAAGACTGTTTCAACATACTTTTCTCTTCAGAAAAGGATGTATGTGCTTGTCATGACTTTTAAATGAATTCAAGCCACTGTGTAGTAACAAATACAGTGGAAGCGATCATTTATATACATAGTGCTTTCAAATAGAAACATCTCAAGCAATGAATGATTTGATTTTATGATGTCAGCCTTGAGAAATGTATCCAGAAACGTGTGTTAAACACCCGCCATGCATGAAAAGGCATTTCACGTCCCTGGGGTCTATGTCCTTGTGGTAAAAGTATTCAATGAGAACTAATTTAAGTTCAAGGCATCCAATGGAAGTGCAGAGTTTATTTTTGTAAGTCAATGGATAGTTGGTTAAGTGCCAGCACTCTGGAGTCTTTTTATGTTTACTAGAATATTGCCAGTGGATGTTGATTTAAGGGACTTGGACCTCACCATATACAGAAATGTTGATTTGCAGCATAGTACTGCGATGGACACTACATGCCAGATAGAACATGTAATGAGATATATATGGACAAAAGTATTGGGATGCCTGACCATTCCAACAGGAGGGACTTCAAGGACATTGCTTTAAAATCCATAGACTTTAATATGGAGTTAGTACTCCCTTTGTCGTTATTACAACTTCCACTCTTCTTGGAAGGCTTTCCTCAGGATTTTGGAGTTTCTGTGGGAATTTGTGCCCATTCATTCTGAGAGAGAGAGAGAGAGAGAGAGAGAGAGAGAGAGAGAGAGAGAGAGATTATCCCTTGGAAAGGCCGTATCAGAAACCTTAACATCTCTACTTTGTTACTGTCCCAGATGGGGACAGTAAAGAATGAATGACTCAATGGGTGAACGAGCAAGTGAATAAATCAATGATTAAACGATTCGGTACATTATTTTTTAGGATAGGCTAGTGGCACGGTATATACTAGAATTTATAGGATTAATCACACTTACTGTCCGTTTAAAAAAAAAAAAATTGCCCATTCCTCCAAATGCCCACTAAGGGGCGCGCCTGCATGTGAAAAGAATGTAGATTTGCACGGATGAGTGTGTGTGCGTGTGTGTGCGTGTGTGTGTGTGTGTGTGTTTGAGAGAGGAGGACATAAAAAGAAATATTTATCCCTCATGCACGGTGAGGTGACTGTTTCGATCCAGTTCGGATCACTGCTTTGTTATCTTGAATAAACCTGAAATAATAGAGTTGCCGTCTCTTTGCTGGGTTGCAGGTCGGAGGCTGCTCCTCGCCGGCCCCGCCCACGCATGCTGACGCCACGGGTCCCGGTCGTATAAATGAGGACGAGAACCCCAGCGCTCATCTGCAGCGAGGAGAGGTTCGAGGTGCAACTGCTGGTCCTGAAAAGGGAATTATGCTGGTGGGAAGAGGAGGCTTTGAGAAAACAGACTCTGTAGTCTAGCACAGTGTCCATGCTCTAGGTTTATGTTATGGAATTCTATTGGGATGCATTTCTGGAGTGCAATGCAAGGCTGCTCTGCCTGAGTTTACAGGATGGAGAAAACTCCCTCACAACTTGAACCCCAACCATCTGAGAGGATAATCTGGAATTTACTTTCATAGTCATTTTTAAAAATATATATATATATATATTATTCTAGCATTTTTTTTTCTAGATTAAAAAATATTTATTTTTCAACTACAGCTCACCTTAAGTGAACTGGAACTGGTATTTGGACAAGTGAGGACACACACATCCCGACACATACATAAACACAGACATACGCGCGCGCACACACACACGTTCACACCACACCACCACCATGCATCTAGGCAGAGCACTTTTGTTTTTCCTCCTCCTCTTAAACAGTGTGACCATGATCTTCTCGCTGTCTACTTGTACCACTGTGGACATTGACCATATCAAGAAGAAGAGAGTGGAGGCCATCCGGGGACAGATCCTGAGCAAACTGCGACTGACGAGTCCGCCGCAAGCCCTGGGCCCCAATCAGGTCCCGTACCAGGTGCTGGCACTCTATAACAGCACCAAAGAGCTGATGGAGGAGCTGGGCAGGGACCGGCAGCAAAGCTGTGGCCAGGATAACACTGAGACCGAGTACTACGCTAAAGAGATTCACAAGTTCAACATGATCCACGGACCTCCTGAAAACAGTGAGTAACCCCAAACAGCTGTTTGTTTCTAACCTCACTCATGTTAGAGCTTTTATTACTCTATTTGATCTAAATACTTTCACTTTGGGTGCATGACAGCTTGTGATCCTGAGGAATGTTGTTTCTGGTGTCCTGTGCATATAAGCATCAAAGGTGGAGCTTCATTTTTGTAATTACATGGAAATTCAGCTATAACTGTGGTATTTTACTATGGAAAGTGTCATACTGCATGAGAATGGCCTTTAAATAAGTCTGGCATGATGCAATTGGAAAAATAAATTGGAGAGGTGTTTGTAGCTGTTTAATAAGAGGGTTTTTTTGACCATCAGCTGCAGGCCACGAAAAGTTCAAGAAGGAGCCGGAGTGGTAAACACAGGACATGCCTTTATCAGATCATTTATTACTCTCCATTTTAGCACGTTCACCTGAATGCTCAGTGGAAAATCTCTCTGTGGATTTTTCCATGACTCCTCAGGAGGCCTTACAGTGACATCCGAGTTCACACAGACCCCAGACTGCAGGGGTCAAAAATGCAGATGAGTTGGGCCAACGGTGGGGCTAGCTGAGGGCCTCCTCCAGCACTACTTCAGCCCTCTCTTGAGAGCAATATTAGCACACTGAGCTCTGCGCTGTCCTCAGCTGTGACTGGAGCAGTATGGGAGCTCGCCAGTCCTTTCCCACTGAGCTAACGACCAGACTGTCTCAGGCAGCCTTTCCACTGGAACCATTTTAACGAGCCTTGCTTATACTGTCCACGGAACAAGTCGTCAGAGTTTTTTCCCCCCACTGTCAGACGCCATAACCACGATCCATGCACATAATTGTCCTTTTACTCTTTGTCTGGAACCATGTGTTAATATTGACTTTATATAAAAAAGCCCTTTCAAGTGATACACAGGCTTGGAAGAGGGATGCTTTCGAGAAGAGCCCATGCGTTCCCTTGTCAGTTACAGCCTGCCTTGATTAATATTACACATTTAACGACCAGCTAGCCCGTCTGCGGCTCAGTGCTGCATTCTCCATCGCAGCGAGGCCTCGGGAGAACGCGAGAGAGCGTTTTGGAGAGTGAAAGAATTGGAGCCGGGCCTGCGCAGTGATGGAAGCAGGTCATTGCATCATGTAGCTGTTTTTTCAAATCAACAGGTGTTTTATGCTAGAGAGACACTGAACAGACCGTCCTCTGGCTCCCAAACAAGCCCCCGTGCCAAATGTGGATTTCAGGTCAACTAAAGTGCTTCTGACACTCAAAATATACACTCCCTCAGCTACTTTAGCTGCCACGCCAAATATATGGCTTACGGTTGCCTTGCCATTGTAAGAAGGCCACGGGTTGTCAAGAGACCACCCTTTCACATGTCGTTCCCAACATCCGCACCAGATATCGGCGCAAGCACTGAAATGGACTCGCGCCCTCATCGGTAATGGTTTCCAGAGTCTAACAATTAGGTTTATTTCTAATTTCCATGGTGTAATTTGACCATTTAGGGGGCCTGTTGGTCACCAGGGAGACACAGGAATGAACTGTATACCCACAGGCCATTCACAGCAACTAAACGACTGGCTTTTTGATGTACTGTATGTTGAATAACTGCTTATTTCAAACGTTTGGTCCTTTTTAAGTGGCCAAGCATTCATCCCTTTAGAAGCTTCAGAGGCACATCTGCTGATTTCTCTTTGTTTGTCTCCGAAAATAGCCAACCGGAGCAATATCACTTGAAAGCATTTTTGACATACCAGGTTTGTTTGCCCATTGAGCAGGCCTGAATTTTGGTGGGAAACCTGGAGCGTTGGAGCTTTCTCAGCCCTACACCTGCATTCCATAGCTTCGGCTCTTGCTAGTTTTGCTCTGGCAAGCTGACCTTTGACCTCAGTGTTACATATGCCAACAGATACCAACCCAAAAGTTAAACCCAAGTCAAAAAAATGATTTTTCCCAACAGCTTCACCAGCAAAAGTCAAGAAGTTCTTCCACCTCGGCTCAATGGGAGCCATGCCAATACAGTGTAAATGTTAATTGAGAGCCTAATGAAGGTGACCCGATCACGAGGATGGTTCTTAGTATGTGGCATTAGGCAGGGAGGGAGGATGAGGACTGGAGCTGCAGACAGCACTGCTTCTGATATATGGAATAGTAAGAAGGTGATGTAATTTCCAAGCAAAACAGAGACCAAATTTTCTGGCCAATACTGGAGGGCCAGAGTCCTCCCCCTAACTCCACACACACACACACACACACACACACACACACACACACACACACACACACACACACACACAGATT
>JBBPDB010000001.1:25347671-25367720 GCA_037974465.1 Brachypetersius altus
GGGGTTCGCTGGTTTGAGCACACACACACACACACACACACACACACACACACACACACACACACACACACACACACACACACACACAGATTTTTATCCTCCTCTTCATCCCTGATCAAGTGGAAAAAAGTCTTACTTCTGCAGCAAGCTTTAGCGCATTATCTCATCTAAGCACAGTCAGCCTACAAGGCTCTGTGTGTGTGTGTGTGTGTGTGTGTGTGTGTGTGAGAGAGAGAGAGAGAGAGAGTAAGTGTGTGTGTCATTATTTATTCAAGAGACGCCTCATTCAGAGTGCAGAGACACACAAGAGCACTGTATTGTAGTGGTGCTGCTTACTCTAAGACTTTAAATAGCCAGAGGAGTCATTCAGTCAAATGGTCACTTAACACAGGTCAAGAGAATCCAAAAGAAATGCGTTTGAATGATCTCCTGGGTGACCCAGTTTCAAAAGAAAGAGGAATCATTTGTAGACGGAAGCCAAAACTGTATCAGGTTGTTCGTGACACAAAAGGGAGAAAATGTAATCGCTCTTATTTGTATTACATAATAAGAATAACTTTCTGAATTCGAGTTCCCTTCTGCCCACAGTGGTAGAAATAGAGATCTCAGGGTTAATTCTGCAGTCTGCTGTGTGGTGAGAGATGAGTTTTTTTGTACTCAATTGAAGTTGACATATGAAATGAAATAGGCCCAGGTCTTCACGGACATCCTTTTACACTCCGAACGTTGTTTCTTGTTAAAACGCGGCCCAAATTCTTCCTCAGCAGCTGGTCGGCACGTGACCCTCTTTGCTCCTCTGTTCCATTTCCTGTGTTTACCTCCACTCTCTGACATCTCCAGCAGCCCTCTGGGCACTGTGGCTGCCCCGACTGCAGAGATTGCTTTTTCAGAAGTCTCTGTGTGATGTCACCTGTCGGAGGTTGGAGGTACATCGCAGACACAGGAAGAGAGGATGGGGGTGAGGGTGAGGGGGGAGCTGGGCTGTCTGGGCTGACAGGGCCTTTATAGGATGCTTAGGGAGTGATGGAGGATTATAGAAACTGCCGATCTTTCACTGGGCAGTATATTTTTTGGGATGATCTCAGTGATTATCGCAATAGATCTCTTTTACACTCGTACCAAAACCAAACTATTCCAGGTTCTGAACTGTTCTTTGTCTACAGAACCAAAGACTAGTGTATTTAATTGCACTTACAAAGAAAGAGAGAGTACTGACCATGTCATTGTCAAAAGATTAGGCACATTATGCTGATACTACTATCAGAGGTGGTTACAATTTTTATACAAGGCCTAGCCATGTCCCTGGGGTCCCACTCAGAGTCAAATATCGAGTTTTTTAGTAGAGACTTTTAGTCCAGTCCCTTTATTCACTACAGGTATTGTGAGGTACAAAGTAAACCTGCCAGGTGCAACATGGCTTTAAATAATGGGCCTTTCATAAGGGTTAGAAAACCTCCAGTCTGACAGAACTGAAGCACTACACCCAGTAAATGGTGCGTGTAAGCGGCGTTTTAAAGAAAGGCAAAACTACATGAAACTACCAGATAGTCAGTCGTGTGTGTAGCAAGTGTTCTATTTATTAAAACAGAGGAGGGATTTAAAGGAATGTGGTGTGTAACTAATACTTTAACTGCAGTAAAAGCTGTATTAGAAGCTGTATTAGCTGTGTGGAATACAAACGGTCGATCTGTGTCACTGCGCACCGACAGGCAAAGGCTGGAAATGAAAAGTTTGGTTTCTTCTCTGCATCAGGGCTGATGGTTCTAATTGAATCCATTTTGCTCATGTTTTTTTCCACAGGTTGAACTTTCACGAATCTTCGGCCTCGAGTTTGAGCCGAGTAACGCGTCAGTTAACTGTGACTCGAGTCCAAGCTGCTGACTCAACTCCCATCTCTGACAAATACTCTAAATATCCTATATCCTATTACACTGTGACATATTTTTATGAATAAAATATGAACAGCAAACATTAAAGGTTGCGAGACTTGATCCTATGTATACTTTATATCAGAAGTTCCAGTACTTTTTTAGACTAAGGCCTCCTTTATGGATAAGTGCCAACTCTCTAACTCCCCCACACACACATCCACCCACTCGAACCTCACCCACCTTGACTCTGTACAGTGACATCATCACTCTTTTAGATAAGGCAGATTTAATCATTTAACTGAAAATGACTAACGAGAGATACTACTTCTGACACTAAACCTTTATTAGTGCCCTCCTCCAGCAATGGGTCATGGTCCCCAAGTTTGAGAACCACTGAGCGAAACTGATGACTTAGAACTAGGGTCTATATCTTTTACTCAGCTGTTTTCGCTCACACTGACAAATGCTGAGGTCAGACAGACTCACCGAGCTGCTGGCCTTCAACTCAAATCTGATAAAGAGGGCTGTAAATTAAAATTTTGTATTTCATCCAATTATGCCAACAACCCCCCCACACTCACAGTCATGGAACAAATGACCTAAAGGCTAAAGCCTTGGCAAAAATAGGCCATAATGTGAAATCCACCTTAAACCATTGCAATGGGAAAAATGAGGTCACCCAAAAGGAAACCAAAGACTTGATTAGAATTTCAAATCTCCCCTCAAAGTGGGGCTTTCCACCTTCAGCAGGAGGACTACGGAGAGGAAAGTTCTGAAAGAGGGTGATAGACAGTACAGAACAAGTCTAGTGTAGCTTCTCGGACTTTGTGGAAAGTTACTATGATATTTGACTGAACTTTGAAATGGTTGCTTGGAAAAGGGACTTGGAAAAACAGTTATTAGACGGGTTGCCAAATCTGTAAACAGGTATTAAAGATCAAATGCAGTTCACGCTTTATGAAGAATGGTATTCCAGACCGATCATGTTGTCATACAGTGCTCCGAAGACATTGTGTCTTTGTTAACCACAAGGGTACCTAAATAGCTGATGACTTGGCTGTAAATTGGTGTTTCCATTTGGCTTATAAATTGTAGCCATTTGCTTGTTTTGTTCGGCGCTGCATGCACCCAGGCTATTAAAATAATATGCGAATTGAGTTGAGTTAGTGTCCAGAAAATAAAATTCAAAAAGAGAAACAAGCACTTAACTGCAGCGCTTTAGAAGGAGGTGTACACAGGAGTCTCTGCACAGCAGTCCAATTGGCATAATCTGTTTATTACATAAATATAGCCTACCACATGTCTCATGCCATCCAGCCAGCTAGGGATTTCTTGGATTGCTAATGGACTGTGGTCTGTCATCAACTCACTTAGCCCTTAGAAGTCATTTAGAGTAATTTTACATGAAACAGTTGAACAATCTGATGATCCTAGAGGACCTTGAATGCTGTTTATATGTCATTCAAAGGCACCATTGCGTATGTGGGCAGGTCTAGTGTTATAGCAGGCACAAATCACAGCGTTGCTAATCAGCTGACAGACGTTCCTCCTCCCGAAAACACTCAGCCTTTGGGAGTTCACGGCTCCCAGGCACCTGTTCTGTAGTGGAGGGAGTGGGAGGAACCGCAGCGGTATCCCAGGCCCGTTCGTCCTAGTTCACCAACCTTACTCGGGACATTTGGTTTTCATTTCATGACTTCAACTTGTTGCTAACTTTTCCTCCGTAAAGCACAAACAGATGGGACGCGGCTTCGCCTCCACGCTCTCCTCATGCGAGTAATCGCTTTCATTCACATCAGAGGGAGATTGAGATCTGAGACTCAGAATTGAGTTTAGGCAGTGATGCTCCATAAAAGTGGACTCAGAGAGACTTTTGCCCTCGTACCTTGCAGATGACCTGCCCTCCTGTCCCAAAGGAATAACATCTAAAGTGTTCCGCTTCAACGTCTCATCCATGGAGAAGAATTCCACCAATCTGTTCCGAGCAGAATTCCGCGCCCTGCGGGTGCCCAACTCCAGCGCCAAGAGGAACGAGCAGCGCATTGAGCTCTATCAGGTAGGACGATTACTCATTACTGTAAGTGCTTTCCATGACAAACACAGAAACTGAGCTCAGAAGTGGATTTCAAGAGCTAATGCACAGCATGTCCTTGGTTGTAACAAATGATGAGGGATGTTATACTGGCACTAGGCGAGCTTGTTCCAAAGAAAAGACATTAAGTTGCAGCAGCACATACTAAAACACTTTTAACCCTTTAATAATTCATATTATGTCAACACCCTACTATTGCCCATAACAAATGTTTTTTTCCTTAATTATTTCTCATCGTTTTAATATTCCTTTAATATTCATATCATTCTTTAACTCCTCACATTCCCAGACTTATTACATACCTAAGGATTATTATTTAGTAATAACAGGGTAAACAAAACAATTCAAAGTCTGGAACTAAGTGAGGAATGGAAGCCTGTTGGCCTGGCACAAGTATTACATAACCACCTGATCGCAATTATTTTGTACATTTCTCAAGAAGAAAATTTGAACTGAATGGGGTTTTTTTTTTATTTGTTGAGCAAATGCATGATAAATAAATGCAAAGCAAAAACATTTTTTTTCTGACGTTGCAGTGCAGAAATAAATTTGTTTATTTGATCATTATTAAGACCTTTAGGGGGCAGCAGTGAGTAATGTTTGTTTATTCGATCATTATTAAGACCTTTAGGGGGCAGCAGTGAGTAATGTTTGTTTAGTCGATCATTATTAAGACCTTTAGGGGGCAGCAGTGAGTAATGTTTGTTTATTCGATCGTTATTTACACCTTTAGGGGGCAGCAGTGAGTAATGTTTGTTTATTCGATCGTTATTAAGACCTTTAGGGGGCAGCAGTGAGTAATGTTTGTTTATTCGATCGTTATTTAGACCTTTAGGGGGCAGCAGCGAGTAATGTTTGTTTATTCGATCATTATTAAGACCTTTAGGGGGCAGCAGTGAGTAATGTTTGTTTATTTAGCAATTAATCATCAGCTGAAATTTCATGATCATGACAGGCCTAAAAGCCTGGACTTAGACAAATAGTGATCTAGAGGAAAACCAAAAGCTGACAGACTTTTCAAAGACAAACACAGAAGTCTTAGGTATCAAGAGCACATTGATGGAGCTGGAAAATATTTTGGCTTGTGTGTATATTTGTACTTCTTGTAAGCTGTTTGCAATCGCATGCCTTGACATTACAATTACAAAGCACATTCATTTGAAGGTTTATCTGCGCCTCTCAACCCATTTGATTATCATTAGTAAAGTGAAGCATATTTTCTAACTACTGCAGTAACACGGTTTTCCACTCCAAGCAAAGAAAAACAGAAGTTTATTAGTAATGTATTCACCTTCATATCCTTCAAATATACTGTAACTGCTAAAAATAGTAGTGTAACTTCTATGTAAATAATATAGAAGGGTGTGGGATTGAAATGTGGGCCCACATGTAGCCCTTTAGGGGTTACAGGAATCTTTGGGCTATTTTTTTAATTCACACAGTTAACTCCCAAGACGCCAGTTTCTTAACACCAGACATTATTATATATCATCATGGATCTGAACGTGGGACCAAAAAGGACACTGAATACTGAATTTATATCACGTCTCCTAACTCTTGCTTCTCCATTTTTTCAAAGCACTGATCTTTATTCCAGGCACCAACGAATGGATTATACAGAAGTGCTTTTGCACAATTTAGCTGAACAAAGGAAGTATTCTGAGAAAGCCTGAGTAAAGCATGCTTTTCTGCCAGTGTCATAGCCAGAGCGTGGTAACGTAATACCTTTAGCAGGGCTGAGAGTTGTAGGAGATATATTGTGCGTAGAGCCATATATATATATATATAAAGTGTGTGTGTGCTTGTGCCTCTACTTAATACATTTATCAAGCCTTCCAGTCTTGATAAATGTAATACGTTACTGAGCTCTGGCTTAATACATACATTTAAATGTATATATGTATGTACTGTGTGTGTATTCATACATAAATATACAAACACACACATACATATGTGTACACACACACATATATATAGTGTATAATATATAAAGTGTTTAAATGAGGTGAGAGGGGATTTTGGGTCGGTTTCCTCATTAATCTCCCCAGAGAGGCTGGGAGCCCTGATCAGGTTCCAGCGTTTCCTGCCAGAGAGACATGCGTCTCCGGCCCTGCATACCACTTCTCCTCTCCACCAGGCGCTGGCCAGGGCGCAGGCCCGGCCTGACAGACCCACAGATGGTTTCCAGGAGCCCTGCAGGAGATAGAGGCCTGGGTCAGCCACTAGAAGGAGGCGGTCGAGGGAAAAGGGAGGGGGTGCAAAGCCGGACCCTGACCCCCACACATTTGCCTTAAGCTGATTGGCAGAAGTTCTAGTAGCTCTGACTATTGTGGGAGTGGTCTCGCGAGACGCCCATCATCAGCTCAAGTCAGGCAGGAAGTTAGATTAGGTCCTGACACTGCTCAGAAACCCACTTACTGCAGCCTCAACACTTCTAATGCACTATAGTGATCACCAAGCAAAACCGAAGCGATAGACATCATAGAACAGACTGTTTCAAACTCAGACTTTCTGTATAGACTGGAAAAAAAGTCTGGAACTAGGCTTTATTACTTTATTTACCCAAATTCAGTGCGAGTGTAAACCAGTGCTGAGTAAATCTTGGAGAAGCAGTTTATTCCGAACTGGTAAAGGGAGCAACATGCAGGCATTAACATGCAATATGGGGATATCTCACACACCGGGAGTCACATTTTCCATGAGGGAGAGGGGAGAATGCTTTGGCCTTGGGCATCCTCAAGTGTCTGGCTCAGACAACATTGGCAAGGCCAACGTCTGGAGCTTGCGTGTATATGTGTGTGTGTGTGTTGATACGACCGCTCACACCAACAGCACACATGTCAACCGAACCAATAAAAATAGGAACATGGGCGATAAAAAAAAATAGTCAAATTTGGGGGAAAATCGTGAGCCTGGACAAATAATTACCATTGAGTCCAGCGATTGTCTCAAAGGAAATCTGGGTGTGTTTGTACGAGTTTACTTGTTCCTGAGTGCTGCACTGATTTGTGCGAACATGCTTTCCAGCATTTTAATGGCAAACACCCACTGCAACACACCTACACACAAAATGAAAACCTTTTCCAATATGTTGCTGGTAAAAGACTATGTCCATGACAATTAACTTGGAGTTAACATTTGACCTTCATACTGAATGGGCGCTGCTCTCTGCTGTTTGATTGACAGATACTTCGGCCCGACGATCACATTGCAAAGCAAAGGTATATTGGGGGCAAGAACGTCCTGACAAAGGGAACCCCAGAGTGGGTCTCGTTTGACGTCACAGAGACGGTGAGAGAGTGGCTCATGTACAGAGGTGAGTTAAAGCAAAATTGCTTCGAATTCATAACTGCTTATGATGCGTTTATAACATGTTTATTACTTATTCACAGATTCTATATGTCCTCATATGTAAAAAGACTACAAACTGACATTAGCAGTAGATACACATTTTGACTGCGCATTTTAAAACACATTGACTGACACGTTTAATCAGGACCCTGCTTCTGTAAAGGTGTACCTCAGTAACGTCTTTGCCAAACATCTTCACACTGGTGTTACATTTGTGATTTATCCCCATTCAGAAGAGTCCAGAATTCACTTCCAGCTCAGGCTTTACCACAGACACCCTCAAGTACTGAAAGGCCCTGTACCCCAATACAATAAAACCGGGACCTTCTGTACTGGAAGACTGATGACTGCTGGAAAAAAGCGCAGTTCCGCTTTGACATTATTATGTCTTGTTCATGTGTGAGACATAATACGCGCTTTGCAGCTCCTGAAATGTCTAACCAAGGCAAATATCTTGAAATAGATTTTCTGAACCACCCAAGTTGAGTTTGCATTTTTCAGTGAAATAAAAAAAAAACGGAATCTGGAAACCTATTTTAAAGAGAACAGTCGTGAAAATAAATGTGTCGGATAGTAAATTGTGTTTGTCCCGGCCATAGTTGTAGAGGAATAGCTGGAACTTAATGAAGTGCAAAATGAAAACGTTTAAATCATGGTTTGAGGAAGTAACAAATAACAATCTGTATTAATACGAAAACAGTTTTGACAAGACACAGGATTTAGACCATTTGGTCAGCGTCTAGCATGCCTTGCACGCAGTGCGCTCTTATGTTTTTATGATTTAGTGCTGTTTGACTCGAGCGCTAAGGTCAGTGTCTTTCAATGATGACTCGCAAAGAGGAGAACCTCAACACAGCTCTTTCACTTTTCTCCCCGCGTGCTGTGCAGAGACTAACCTCGGCCTGGAGATCAGCGTGCACTGTCCCTGTCACACCTTCAGCCCAAACGGTGACATCATCGAGAACATCAACGAGGTGCTGGAAGTCAAATTCAAAGGTGAGATCCACTGGAGCCAGGAAAAGCACATAGACTTCCATCTTTCTTCCCTCAGCTTGATTGCGGATTGGCTGGAACGACACAACTTAAACACTTCAGTCCTTTCATATCGCTTTGAGCAAATCTTTCCGATGGAAAGGTTTTTCTCACTTAAGAAAATTACATACATTGATTTTGCGGCACTATGGCGAATGCACTTCAAATGCACTTCTTGGCGCAGAAGTTCGTCACTCTTGAGTAATTAGTCAAAGACTTAGTCAGCGGGTCTGTAAGGCATTGAATCGATATTGCTCAGCTGTTTTGTAGAATTCGGGAAATTGTCATATTGCATCATTGCTTTGCGAATCAGTGTTGGGACCCTTTAGTTGGAGTTTGTACAGGGCTGACTCATTTCTTTGAGGTTCCTCATCCACCTCCTCTCTGCTTTCCTCTCCTGTTTTTAACCAGGATAACATAAATGCTTCCTGACGTCCCATCCAACACATATGGGTCCGAGTCGTAGAGGGAGATAATGCTGAGGGAGACAGAGATTGCGAGGCTTGATCATGGGAACGCACTTGAGTGTGGAATCTTACTTAGTGTTGGGGGGCCTCAGGGTCTGGGGGTTTTGGGAATTCTCCCTACTCCATCAACAGTCTTCAGTGCAAGGAATGCGCTGCTGCCACGGGCGCTCAGACTCTTGGCTCTGAATTAAAGAGGGGCGTCCACTGGCGACGCCTCTCCTGGGACCCGAGCTGCTTTTTCTATCAGGGACAGATTGGATGAGCAGACGGCTGAGGGGGAGAATGGAAGGGCCAGTTCAGATGGGATAATCTGCAGAACAATGGCCAGTAGTGGGCTGACACACCAGAGCTTTGGGGAAAGCAAGCAGAGGTGCGGCTTTTATTTGGACTTCATGACGCACTGAGCTGTGTTTGCTCTCTAGGTATGGAAATTGACTACGATGAGCAGTACCGCCTGGACCTGGGCAGTCTGAAGAGGCAGAAGGAGCAGCTCCTGCCCCACCTCATCCTGATGATGCTGCCGCCCCATCGCCTGGACGTGCCGCCAACATCCAGACGACGCAAAAGGGCACTGGACACCAACTACTGCTTCTCGTGAGGGGTTTCCCTTTTTCTTAATGTCTGTACAATCAAAAAACAAAGAGGCCCAAAGAGTTTTTGAAGGGATGCTATAGAAGAACCCCTTTGGTGTATATATGTATATAGTGCTGGGCACATTAAAGATTATATCATTAACACGGGCAATAAATTTTTTTAAATGACTCTTATTTTGAAAGTTCATTTTTCTGTGCTCAACACTTTAACAGGGACTCTCGCTTCTGACTGCTTCTGCTGGTACCTGTTCAGGAAAATAACAGATTTATCTGTTTAAAACACTGATAATGATGAGTTTGGGGATTATAATAGTTACAAAGCTATAATGGTTCTGCCCCCATGCTATGGGTAACTTGTTTTCTATAATAAACTAGATAAAACGTGAATGCCCTGTCAGGGGCAAATAGCTTTGGATTTATATTTGATTAGATTAATGTTTAAGTTGAGATTTACAGAAATATTTGAACTGTAACTGTGTAACTCCAAATTTTATTTGTTCATAGAGCAGTTCTTTTTTTAAAAGGTTCACAATACGCTACTTTTTAATGCACTATTGAATATATATATATATATGTATGCAGGTTCAGTATGGCAACAGGTTTTCCTTCCAGTCAAGCAGGAGCGCTGATTCCACTTATTTATTATTTATTTATCGGTCACATTACGTGGGAATGAAGGGCTGCAGGGTATATGTTGTTATTGGACACAAGTAACAAATTATACACAAACAATACAAACACATACAAGGAAAATTGGCCGAGGGCTCTCCTCGTGTCCGTGTAATGCACCACTGGGTGCTCTGGGTTCCTCCCACAGTCTAAAGATGTCCACATCAGGTGAACTGGAGATGTTCCATTGCCCCTGGCTGTGAGTGTGATTGACTGATGACCTGTTGTCCAATGCACTTCTTTGGTTAAGCTCCAGATAATAGATGGTTGGATGTAAATACTTTCTGGCTTCCTTCTAACTCACCAAAGCCTCGCTGAACCCGAACATAGTCCCATCATGGAAAATAATAATAAAAAAACAGCATCAACAAAACATTTGTATTTCATCACTTGTGTGAGTTTACTAGTCCTCTCTAGTCCACATTCCAATTACTATCAGCACACCACAGTTCCCTTCGGAGGCTGTATGACTAAACCTTTAATTGGCATCTGACAGCTTAAAGCATGGAAGAAGAATCAGCAAGTTGAGATCTGTCCCTGTGTAAAAACTGGAGTGGGCTCATCTGCAGCTCGCTCCTCAGAGAGAGGATCCCTCGCTTTACCTTACCGACAGCATTAGACGCCTGGGCTCGGTCCAGGGGGAAAAAAATGACACACCTTGCAGTGGAATTTCTGAGCCTCCAAAGACACAGCCTGGGCTGTTTATAAGGCAATACAGGATGAAATAGAAGGCTTAAAACATCAAGTAAGAATTGGCTGTATTACCTCATCGAGGCTATGGAAATGTCTTTGAATGAATGCCGCAAGTGTGCCAAGACCGTTCCGGAATAAAGAGGTGCATGGTGCACTTGGTAATGAATAGAGGCAGCGGGGCAATTGATCAGTCTGTCTGTCTCTCTCTCTTTCTCTCTCTGCAGGAACTATGAGGAGAACTGCTGTGTTCGCCGTCTCTACATCGATTTCCGTCAGGATCTGGGCTGGAGGTGGATTCACGAGCCTAAAGGATACCACGCTAACTTCTGCTCAGGACCGTGCCCATACCTGCGCAGTGCTGACACCACACACAGCACGGTGAGCGGCTGACCTCTGTTGGTCTGTTTACTCTTGCTGCAGCAGAGCAGCCCTGCTTTTACACTGAGGGCCTTCCACACCAACACCAGCAATCACAAACAGCACCTTAATAATACACACTGAGTCGCCAGTATAGGATCACTTACCATTTAAGTGTCCTTTCTTTATACAGTTGTATGCAAAAATGACGCATGTTATTTGTAAAAGTACACATTCTCCTTTTTTCCTAGTAAGATAAGTATACTTTTTAAATTTAAAGTTACTCCTAATGTTTAACTTATTTGCTAGATTTTAAATTAATATCAAATTCCCTTCTTAGCACCCGTCCCTGTATCTATCAATGGGAATGGACCAACATAGGGCTTATATGGGTGGTGGACCATTTCCAGTATGGTAGTGGTATATCAGGCACAGCAGTGTTGCAGAGTGTTTTTAAACACAGTGCTGGGTTGGGAATAGTCCACCAACATAAATACCCAACCAACAGTTGTTCACTGATGAAGGGCTACAGGATATCAAGCACAAATAATGCAAGGAACACAATTTCTTCTTGTACAAGGTGTACAATGAGACAACAATGCCAGTAAATTGCTGAGAATGTCTCACCACCTAAATGTCACCTGGCCAGTGATGTTCCTCTCCCATTAATAGATAGGTTAGATGGTGGCAGATGAATTGTGTAGCCATAAATGAGCTTCAGTCAGAAATTTTAAACAGTATGGTACCTGTATGGTATGGCGTACCTGTTAAACTGTCCGATACATGTAGCGACAGAGTGGCTGTACAAATGTAACTTGGTATGGGGTTTTCGGTGTTTTAACCGGCATCACATCTTCCCTCCCTCCGTAGTTGCTGAGCCTGTACAACACTCTGAACCCAGAGGCGTCAGCCTCGCCCTGCTGTGTGCCACAGGACCTGGAGCCTCTGACCATCCTCTACTATGTGGGACGAACACCCAAGGTGGAGCAGCTTTCCAACATGATTGTCAAATCCTGCAAGTGCAGCTGAGAGTCTCAGGGTCAGTGGCAACCCCACAGAGGTCCTAACACTTTAGAAAGAAGAGGGGGAGTGAGAGGGGTGAGAACTGGACTTAAAAATACCTCTATATATCCTTCTCACTCAGTTTGAGGCCCTGGAGCATGACGCTTCAAAGCACTACATCGCCTACAAGTTTTGTTTTCAGGTGGACCTGCCACCAAATGCTACTCTACCAACCCTCGGACCTCCACTTAGACCATCTGAACTGCCTTTTCCCCTGTTCTTTTCCTTGCTTTCTCAGCATTTGAACTGTCTACGCCTCCATGCAACTATCTTGGGCATTTCTGAACCAGCCGAATTACTTAAAATGATGCTTACTTAGTGACACGTGCAGAAGCTGCTTTATCCAGGATGACTCAGCAGCTGCGTTCGGGACATCAAGGAAGACTGATAATGCCTACTGGATATATTACAAACAGACTTAAGTGCATTGCCTAGCTCTTGCTAAGGCGATCGGCAGGTTTTTCTTTTTTTGTTTAAAATGTAAAGCCTTTGACGCACAGGATTCATCTATGCTGAAAGTCGAGCTGTGGTCTTCACAGTGCCCTACACTGTTCGTCTACAAGACAGGCAAACAGACGCCAATAATCGTACAAATAATGTTAATAACGATACAGATATGCTGGAAAAATGTTTTGTTTTGATTGATTACCTCCGCTACACATTGAAATCTGAGGGTTTTAGGGACATTCACTCATTAGACCTACATGAAGCAGACAATTCAGTGTAAAATGATGTATGACACTACATGAACTTTAAACTAGATCACAAACTGTACATTTTTGAATTGCTATTACTCTTGAGAACACCTTTTTTTTTTATTAAAAAATAGTCATGGACAAATACTTTGGAGATTTTCTGCGACAGTTATGAAAGTAAGCTAAAGTACATGACGTACGCTCAGTGATTATACTGTGGTGTACTGAAAACACTCCACGTCTTTAAAACTGGACAAACTGGTGTCTTACAATGGTTATAAAGAGGACACTCTTCTGTGGAAGTGCATGCTCAAATGTATGGAATTCATTTGCATCAAGCCACTAAAGCCATTTTTCCAGTGTGGAGGCTGTCTGTCCAAGCTTTGGCATACATTTGATAATCTGAGAACTGCAAGTTTGAGGTGTCCAGGTTTAATATATGAGAGCTACCAGCCTGAGAGGACATGGACCTTCCTCCAAAGTACATAAAGCCTTCATCTTTTCAAACTGCAACACATGCGACATCACAAATCAGCTCAATGTGTTCAAGACAAAGCATTAATCAATTGGATATCTATGCAAACTATCAAACACAATTAAAAAAAAAAAAATCTTTTAGATCTCCTTTGGTCCAAGAATGTAAACCAACCAATGAATTCATCAGGAAACTGACCAGAATAGAACACTTCTTGTAATACTGTACCCACCCACTGCTGAGAGTCCAATCAATTAAGGAAGCACTGATATAAACATGGCTCGGATCTTTCTCTGTTAATGCAATATAATTATACTAGTATAATTGCATCAAATAAGCATCAGGCTCATAAAGGAGGAAGCTTGTGCTGGCCCTCAGGTTTGTCACTAATGTGCAATAAAGCACAGCTAGACAACAAAGAGGACCTTGCGAGTACAAACATCTGGAGAAATTTGGTGAAATTTAAAGCATATTTAAATGGTTCAAGATGTACACCACAAATTCAAAGCACTTAGTGTTAAATACATTTTTTTAACCATAAATTGTGTAGAGACAAAAGCTACTGGCACAATCCTTCTGCATAAAGGAGAGGGAGTCAACATTTTCATTAAACAATTCAAGTATACATGTAACATTCTTTCAGTCGTGTCACGGACAATTGTAAATTTAGATTAAATCTATTATGACGAACCCACGGGAATGTGACAATGTGCGCTATAACCGCAACCACTTAAACCGCATACCACATGGAAAAGAGATTTCTACCATCTCTTTATGAGCACTCAGTGGATTGTGAGTTAATCAAATACTAATACATTTCTCACACAGACACCAAGCACTCAGTTCCACGCTGTAACAATCAATAATACCATGCTATTTTTGATTTATGATAGGAGGACATTCAAGTACAAAATAAAACACTGTAAAAACTAAACTAAAACTCAAAAGAAAATACTCAAACCCTGAGCAAATAAATGTTACAGTAAACATCCTCAGTTCTGTTTGCATACATCAGCAGTACACCTTGTAGGACAGACTTTAAAATGGAGAAGAATGAACGGATTACACCTAAAAAAATCATTTGATGTAATGTTTAAAATATATATTACCAAAATCCAATAATATGCTAGTCTAGCTTAATACCAAAACATTATTAATAATCAGCATCACAGGAGAGGTGTGAATGTGTCTGTCAAATAATTCAGCATAACCAGTTCTCCCCTGAGACAGGACTTCTCTAATGGCTGTACAACAGAGTACATTCAAAATGCTCTGGTGCACTGTGGCAGATACCTGCTTTCATACAGAAGACAAAGATGTTTCTCTCCGGCGATCATCCATAGAAGTAAACTGAGACACACTTTAGTGCTGTTAGTAAACTACACACATCAGTGATCTTATGGTGTCCTTAAATTATCATGCAGCTCGAAATGCTGCCATGAGCGCGGTACACTTCATCAAACATGACACCCAAAATACTTAAAGTCTCCAATACGCAAGCACTAAGCGGCACCTGAATGAGGCACTTTTACAGACATTAATGATCTCGACAGATCCTGACAAAGAATGTCTCATCAGGTCTATTACCATCATAGAGAACCTATGTTTACTTCAACTGTGTATAAACATTTATTTTTTCATGGCATTCTTTTCAGATCTCTTGAACTGTCGGAGACGCTCCGAAATGTGAAATGTCAAACTGCGTCGGTCGAAATTCAAAGGTGAATAAAGAAGAGCCAGCACGTAATTTGCAAGCTCTCTTAAAAGTGTGCAAGCTCAGTACAGTATAGGCAGCAGCTGTTGTGGCCTGTCCATTCACACGGTCTTTCCATGGCAGCAGTTGCATGTGAGAATGGGGCTGGACAACTGCAGTGGTGGGATGAGGAGGAACGGAAGGCCACCGGAAAGTCTTGGGCCATGGAACAGATCCCCGCTCGCGTCAAAGCCAGGGATTTCTTACACTGCAGGCTATCCTGTTGCACACCCACATGCTCTCCAAGAAAATAAATAAGGCGGGTTTGATGTCAGACACTGTCTCAGGGGTAACAGCATTTGTCAGCTGTTCCCAGACTGAAAATACTATTAGAGAAGATATGATTCTTGACTAGAGCGGGGGACAACACATAGAAGAAGATAACAAGGTTAGGAAGCACATTAACTCCAGCTTGTTTGGTGTACTAGCTGCAGAGCTGAACGTTTTTGGAATACGGGCAATTGCATGAGATCAAACAACGATCCACACCAAGGGTTCAGCCTCCTCTGAACCAGTGAGAAGATCCTACACCTGCAGGTAGTCACTGGACCAGTCTTCGCTTAGTCATCTATGATTGGATCCATGAGTCTGGAATAATTTGCTATACACAGAGACACCTAGGGAAAGACGAGAACAAGTTTAAACAGATCAATATGAAATAAAAAAAAACATTAATCAATTCAGATTATTAGGTTTTTGTTATTTAATATACTTCCAGTGTGTACATCCACTTCAAATGTATAAACTATGGCTTTTGACATAGATTTCAATAATGTAAAAAAAGTTTTCTGATGGAAATTCAATTGGTGTGATTATAGAAGATGTTACCATTGTTTGAGAAGTGGCAGTCTAGAGTTCTCCGAGACTACATCATTAAACAATACTTGGAGAGGAAAACATCCAAGCAAGACCTTAAACATCCCCATCAGCACAACTGGCTTGGTAATATTTACATTTACGTCATTTATCAGACGCTTTTATCCAAAGCGACTTCCATTCCCTACCTACAGGGGACTGTCTCCCTGGAGCAGCTTGGGGTTAAGGGTCTTGCTCAGGGACCCGGTGGAGGTGCTGAAGGTAGGATTCGAACCCACGACCTCTTGGTCTGGATCCTACCCACTACGCCACCGCCACCCCTACAGTAATATGCAATTGAAAAGTTAAAATACATGTAATTATCCTCAGACCAGTGCCCCACGCAAGATTTTTCAATGTGCTCTCTGACTACTGATAAAGAAGGTAAGAGAGAAGCCAGCAGTCACACGAAAATAGGTACAGGATGCCATGAAGGCAGCAAGAACAACAGTTCCATTCCGACATCCATTCTCCATTTATATTCTTACATTCAGTCCTACACATAATCCTTCTGCTAAAACAGAAGCAGAGTCTAAAATGTGCACATTAGCATTTACACAAATCAGAACTGCATTGGAACTTATTGCTATTCAGCTCATGCTGTTCAGAGAAAGAAGGACTGCGATTATAAAAACACCACACCCAGGTGGGAGCGTCAGGATACGGGGATGCTAATCTGCAAACAGTACCGTGGCATTACATGACATCAAATTCAACACGAATGGGTGAATATACCAATATTGTATGGAGATATTAGAGGAGAATTTAATGTCATCAGCCAAGAAATTTAATCTGTGGAGAAGACAATGACCCCAAACATACAGCTAGCATGACTCAGGCACTAAACCACAGTTCAAA
Organism: Brachypetersius altus; assembly: GCA_037974465.1. Classification (NCBI taxonomy): domain Eukaryota; kingdom Metazoa; phylum Chordata; class Actinopteri; order Characiformes; family Alestidae; genus Brachypetersius; species Brachypetersius altus. The sequence continues at coordinate 25,364,495 of JBBPDB010000001.1, forward strand.
AACCTAATCACTTCTTACTGTAAACATCTTGAAGCTGTAAATCCCATAAAGAAATAACTAAGTAATGCAGCTTTTACACATTTAGATAGAATAAAAAGCTCAGGACAATGAAAAATAATTATGCTAATAACTATAGAACAGTAAACACTGTGATGTCCTACATGTGTTACATGTAACCAATAGGGAAAAACGAAAACTGCGAACATTCATTCTATTTGGTAAAATCCATGATTGTCTATAGCTTTTATTACAGTGAACGGATAATTAAATACAATTTTATAAAAAATAAGAGCCCAGTTTTTTTTTTTACTGATGCTGTTCCCCTCAGTTAAATGAGCGGACACATGGGTCACACTAAGAGAAGTTCTGGTAAATTTCATGTGCTATCTGGTAAATGGGGTTATGTCAGATAAGAGCAGGAGCAGAAGCTGCAGCTGTCCCGAGCCAATCTTACAGGAGAAAAGAAATTCCGAGTGCAGTCGGAGCTGCTGTGTTTGTGCTCCCAAACAGTATTCTCTTTCATTCCCTCTCCGCAGACTCTGTTTATTTTGGTGCTCTTTTACACCGTGGGGCCTTACGGCGCAGGAGAACGAAAACATCAGGCCCGACTTCCAATCCAGTGACATGACTGCTGGAAGCCGCTTTTCCAAGCTCAGCAAGAAGAGAGGTGGAAAAAAAGACAGAATAAGGAACATATTTTTCCCTTTTTTTTATCATATATTCCTCCTCGATATAGATCCCCTCACAAAACTATTTATATTCATGGTAAACTGCAATGAAACAGACAATAGCAAACAAAAAGAAGGCATTACCAAAAGAACAGGGAGAGAAGATCAAATACCAAAGTGCAGTGAAAAATGAGGCCCGGTGTGGTTTCTGGTTTGGAGCTGTACTGCTCTCCTTTGCCAAAACCGAGAAAGGGTTGAAAGAGAAGCCTAATTGGTCGGCTCTTTGTTTGATTTAGAATTTTTAGGGGGTATGGGGTGAAAGCTCTCCTTCAGGCGTATGTTACAGGTCCGGGCACACCATGTCCTCTTTTTCTCATGGCAGGGTCTGTAATCTTTCTGGTAAACGTAGGTGTAGTCTTGTTAAAATTTCTCTCGCCACAAACAGCTCTACCGAGGGCCAAAGTAACCTCACTCACTCACTCTCTCACACTTTTCTGGTTCACCAGTAGCAAATAGTTGAATACAGCTAAACAACATTAGAATGAGTTTAAACAGTCACAAAGAAAACTCAAGCCACTTCAAACTTTGTTTCCATTATAATCCTATTTCCAGCAAGATTAGCTTCGGTTGTGGCACGTTTGTTTTGAGGAGAGCAAGAGTGTTACCCATCACTGTCACGGCTCTTATAAATTGCCAAAATATTTCCGTGCTAGTGCCTCAGCGCAGCACAGAGGACTCTGGGCATCCGCAGTAAAGCCAGAACGCCAGAGCAGTCTTTGAATGAGAGCGAAAGAAGAAAGAGAAACTGCTAATGGCAGAGGTAAAGAGCAGAAGAGTCATGGCAATAGAGAGAGGCTGATGGATGCACAGTGACGGCTGATCACAAAGAATGCTGCCTGTATAGATCAGCCCTTAACTCCCTGTCACACTCAATCAGGACAGCCCACTTATCTCAGCTCAAAGCACAGAGGGCCCTTCTCTCTCTCTCAAAACAACAGCAACACAACGCATGGCTGCGCTTCACTTTGAGCTGTTCCCTCTACATTTCTATCGTCTTGCTTTCTCTTGAATTATCTCTCTCTCTCTCTCTCTCTCTCTCTCTCTCTTTATTATTCAGGTGCCAAGCACCTCCCAAACGCCTTTCCCCCCATACAATGGAAAAATGCATTCATGAAATTCAGAAGCAGCTCCCTGCAGATCAGGTTGCAGTTATTGATGAGTTTATAAGACGTCTGTTGAACCACGCCAAAGTGCATACCTTGAAAAAGAAAAAAAAAAATGTAACGAAAGAAAAAAGTGACTGAACGTTTCATACTTTTTGGTCTGTGCAAAACGATTGTCCTTTCTACTAGCTTTTTTTCCCCACATCCTAAGAAATGTTTGTGTGTGTGTGTGTGTGTGTGTGTGTGTGTGTGTGTGTGTTCCATGATAAATTGTGGGATACATGTAGACACACAGTATAGAAGGCGTTTGGGGAAAGTCCTGATCAGACAAACAGATGTGCAGCAGCTTAAACTGCTTAATATCACTGTTACTGCAATAAAATCAACAGTTCCTCCAGACCAATGCTCCGGCTCCAAGGTGGAAAGAGTTGTGCAACCCTAGGCAGAGGGGCGTGAGCATGCGCGAGCGTGAGCACTCACACCCACACGGTACGGGAACGGCAGAAAGCCATGGCTTCCAACAGACAAAAGAGGAAAATCAGTTACTAGTAAACTCCCTATCATAATTATTCTTGTGATTATTGTCTTAATATTTGCTAACAGGTTCAGAAGACTCTTCACTAAAACACAAAAATATACATCTGGCCAGAGGTAATACTTTAGGTAACTGCTTTTTGTTTTGGTTTCTTTGTTTAAAACAGACCATTATAAATGATAAAAATTCTGATACTTCTAACAAACGGTGAAAATAACTGTGTTCAGATCTGCCTCTACAGCACCCCCTCTGGTTTATCTCTTCTATAGGTCTGCTTGACATGATCAGACATACAGACGGTACTGGAATATGAATCTACAGGCAAATCAGCCACGGATGTTCCTTCACTCCGATGATGATGGCGCCTCAAGTTGTGCTTAACGTGAAACATGAAAGTGAGAAAGTGTCAATCATTAACCAAGTTCTTCCAACTCACTTACCTAATGTTACAGTTCGCTGTGAAAAATGTATACAGTAAATCTAGACAAAATTAGGCAGTGAAATAAGGTTTTTGCCTTTATGCCTGTTTGACAAAAATGATCACCATGATTATTTCTGCCATCAATCTATCTATGTTGAATCTTTTGATATCGTCACGTTCCCCTCCTGTATGTGTGTGGAAAAACTGAGAGCACCAACTTGAACCGCCATGCTTGTCTTGAACATGAGTTTATTTACAGGGATAATGCAGAGCAAACAGAAACAGGCTAGTGGGCCGTTCAGGAAAATAACAGAAAGCACGAACAGGACCAGGAGTACTTACAGGGAGGGGGACTGACGCAAAGGACAGTGCTGTGAACGAAAAACCACCATGGCTGACAAGACATGGGACAGGCACTAAATACAAACCAGACAAGAGA
>JBBPDB010000001.1:25367820-25383491 GCA_037974465.1 Brachypetersius altus
CTAGAACAAGGTCTTGACACAAAGGAAGAACATTACAGGACAACAGGGGAATACAGACTCCTGGGAATAAACCAAAACGTCATAAGGGCAAGAACAGAACAGAACACATGAAGTAACCGGAACTTAGAGTCCTCAGCAAACGCTGGCAGAATAAACAAACAGAAAACAGGAATGGGAACAAAAACCAAAAAACATGGCACGGCTACACCAGTCCAGGCCGTGGCCGTGACAGATATCATTATTTGAATCATCTGATGTATTTATATCTGATGTATTTATATCTTAAGTGTGATAAATTAATCAGAAATCAAGTGCTTGTAATTCAACCACCTCTGAAAAGTACAAACTGAGAAAATCACATTAAAATATTCCATCAAGGATCTACACTATATGGCCAAAAGTATGTGAACACTCCACCTAATCACCAAGTTCACTGATAACAGGTGTATAAAATCAAGCACATAGTCATGCAGTCTCCATAGATGAACACTGGAAGTAAAATTGGTTGTACTGAAGAGCTCAGGCACAGCCATAGGATGCCATGCTTATTAGATATGCCCCGGCCAACTGTAACTGCTGCTCTCTTACGTTCCTTATCATTAGTCTGAAAGAAATCTTGTATGGCACACTTTACTGGGGATTTCCACCTGACAACTGCTAAGACCTTTAATTTTACCCTTTATATTTATAGATTTAGATTTTTATTTAATGTCTGAATACTTCCCCCATCAATCAAATTTTTAAGCACATATGTTTATAAAGATACACTTTTTGTTCTTAGTTAAGTATGAAGTTGAAAGACGTGTATACATTTGAAGTGGATATATGTGCTGAAAATATATTAAATAACAAAACACAAGATTTTTTTCCCCCTTGCTGTTTGTAGGTATAAAAATATATATAATGTTTTCTCGTGAACTCCTTGTATTTCTGCTGTCCTCACTGGCACTGTGCTGACACTGCTACGAACAGGTCAGCATCCAAGAACGTCCAACAGCTGAGAATGGCTAAAATGTGTCACGTTCACCCAGCGCTATGTTGGAAGGACAGTATGTTATATAAAAGTGATATATACATCCAACACATGTCCATTTCAGCAGTTCATTCCTCAATAAAAGCTCAAATGTACCCTGAATTTTAAGCTGTTGTTTCAGATCAGTTGTCGGCAAGTTACTGTTTCTAATTCAGTAAGCTGTTGTTTCTGTTCTGGTACTGTAGACAGCTTACTGGTTTACATTTTATTTACACTATTAATATAAACATGTTACACTGCATGAGGTTTGTCTGCTCATATAGCGGCCATGGGGATCTAATATTGTAGGGCCTCTCTCCTGAAGGGTTTTTAGCTTGTGATAATTTGCCAATGAGTTGATTGGTTAACAGTTGGTCATTTTTTTTGAGGCAGCCAGGACTGGGCATAGCTGCTGTCCATCTCCTGATACACTGCGCCATGTGTATCTCATGAAGTAATTACTGCAAGTAGTATCAGTGCTATTCTCGTTAGTGTCGTGGAGCACGCTGAGTGAATCTGGGCCATGAAATCTAAGTATGTCTTGTTGCCATAGTATGAGATAAAAATAAGAGGCACTGAATGTGTTTCATCAAAGGCACTATGGTCACTATGGTCACTATGGTCACTATGCCCAGCTGCCTGCCTCTGATTCCAGCAGAGCAGCCCACCTTTCTGGCTACACAGAGCTTTCTGCCAAGGTTGACCATTAAAATACCACAGGTTTGGGTTTCCACTATATGCACAATTAATTAAGCAAGTGGATAAATGGATTTCAAAACCAATGAAGCGCCAAATGAAGAGATCCATCACAACTCGGGGGGGGAAAAATGTCCGGATTTTTAAATATAGACGCGTGGGTGTTCTCACCTGTGTTTCCGCACACGGTGTCATAGACAACATGTGGTCGACTGGACATGCCATTACTCAGTGACACCTCAGACGGGGCTTGCCTGTTAACAGAGAGATAAAAAAAAAACAGGTGAACACATAAAGAAAAAAAACAAAAAAAAAAACGCACAATGTAATCATAATTAAAAATTAAAATCACAACTTGAATGTCCACATGAAACCCCCACAACAATGACAATAACTCTCGTAAGAATGCATTTGATGTTCCAGGTCTGTGTAACGATAGGGATGGTGTTTTGTTTCCCAACACCGGGTTCAAACTAGGATCTTATGTAGTGTATGTTTGGTATGTGTTCGTTGTTTTACCACAGGCTGTTATCGACACACTTTCAAATGGATGAAATCCTTTATTAAGTAATGTGAAAAAATATATATGCAAAAAAAAATAAGAGGCCACTGCAAAAACGTTCAGTTTCTCAGGTTTTCTCTTTTATAGGTGCAACTACTGGAATGAACAGCTTTGCCTTCGTTTTTCAGAACTGCTGACAACATTTCTCCTCATTTCCATATTGTTCTTTAAAGCATAATGTTAAAGGAAATGACAAAACATCAAAATAAAACAAATGGTGCACTGCTAGCAGAACTTGAATTATTCAAAGAAAACTAATATCTTGATCATCTCTTCTAGTAGTGTTTCGCCAACTAACTGGTCACACTGTGAGAGGAGAGCGTCGATTACAGCAGTGTTTTTATTCTTTTCTTCATTAAATAAGATGTGATTCAGGATCACCGAACCCGTACCCCATCAAGCAGAATGGGGTGTTTGTGTAGGACTTTAACATTTAACAGACACTGGCTCCATGGTTGCTCACAGAGATGGTGATTAATAATTGCAGTGTAGAGAGAGAGAGAGAGAGACAACAAGAGAGAGAGAGAGAGAGAGAGAGAGAGAGAGAGAAACAAAAAGAGAGAGAGAGAGAGAGAGAGAGAGAGAGAGAGAGAGGGTTGTGTTCACTAGGTTGTGTTTGCTGATATCAAAGTATGTCTTTGTGTTTTTTATTTGATGATGTTGCCTAATTACGCGTTCCTAATAGCAGACATCATGGAATTTGTGACAAACGCCCCCGTTTGGCAGTGAATGGCTCAAATAATTATGCCTCTCTCGAAGAACATCTGGCTGTGGTGAACATGTTAAATCATCAGTCCTGTCCGGGAGGGGAGAAAAACAGGGGCCAACACGCCTGTAACTCTATACATTAAATCCGCTAAGCATTTTTGGGAACAATAAATAAAGCTTAGCTGGTATTAACCTCCAAGAACAGAACAGTGGCTTGCCAAAGAAGTATTAACACAGTAATGAGGGCGCACAGTGCTGCCTTGTAGGGTCCACACAGTTGGTCTTTCATATGGTTGCACAACCTCAGGCCACTGCAGCAGATAGACATGCTTCAATTAAAACCCCAGCTTGACCATGCAGGAAGCAACACTTTAGAACTTTAGTTCTTTGCGCCAGTTACTCAGCATTTAGCATTCTGGGTAGAGTGTGACTGTGCACCTCTTGTTGCCTACTTGACAGGCCTCTGTAGCTTGTGTTTAAAACAGATTCAGATCCTCAATCTGTTCTGTTTCATACTGATAAGGACAATCAAGGCAAAAAAAATATAAAGTATGAATATATATACACACACTGTGCTGACACTTCAAAACCTATATTTTAGTATTTTTAGTAAAATTCACAAAGAAAATGCCTTCACTGCAGTGGTATGGGCACCTTTTGGATTTTTAAAAAAATATCCAAAAGGTGCCCATAGCTTAAGGCTATGCCAACTAGGGTCAGCTATTTTCTCTGTTGTTCTTATTTCTCATCAATCTGTCACTTTAAAACAATTATTATATTCATATCGTCACTATAATATGTATTATAAGTTCTTTCTGCGTGTTACAATGACCCATTTTTAAAGTTGAACCGCTTGCCAACAAGTCGCTTATACAACTTATTTTGATGGGTTTTTTTATGTTTTAGAGCATGTTTTCCCTGAATCACCTCCCCAAACATGAACTATTTAAGCATTTCTAAAGTTGGTAGGAAAGGTGGTGAAACTGTTCTATTTTAGGATACATTCTAATGCAAGCAATTATGACATGGTGAGTTGAAGCCCTTTGAATATCTCTATATCTCTCTATATATACTATATATGTGCTATGTTTCACTGCTGTTTCTTGCTTTTGTCTCTTTTAAGGTTATGTGTTCGAGGGGGGGTCCGTCCATGGGGGGACGTAACAGTATTTTTTTAGGAATTAGTATTTTTAAAGGGATTTTAGTAGTTTTTTTTTTCTTTTTTAAGAAATTAATATTTATTGCTTATCCATGATGCACTGCAAATTTCGTTGCACATTGTGCAATGACAAAGATATTACAATTACTATGATGAAAATATCTCCAAGAATACCTACCTACAGGCTCCCAAATCCTATATTTAAACTTCAAGACTTTCTTCCAAATATTTTAATAATTTTATTGTAACTGGTGGTTTTATTATTCATATTGACAACACTAATGACAGTTCCAAAGAAATTATTGAGGACACAGTTGATCTTGTACAGCATATAATTGGCCCAATTCATATCAGAGCTCCTACACTGGATCTGGTTATCAGCAAGGATCTCAGTGTTCCTACGGTGAATGAAGGATTTACCTTTGTTTGATCATTTCTATGTTTTCTTTGATTGGCTTGCAGACTAGATATAAAACAATCAAAGAGAGGTTCACTAATGTGAATCCCAGCACTGTATTAATGAAAGCCATGTCTATGTTATCTAGTACAACAGTCTTGACCATCTTAATTAGTTTACCACTTAACTTCTCAAGGTCTTTCATGCTATAGCACCTGCCTGTGAAGATCAAATGATTGTTGACAAACAGAAAGCACAACAGGAAATGTCTCAACAGAAGATAATCAGAAAGACTGAGGGGAACAGGAGAAAAACTACTCTTCAGATTGATAATGAGATTTTTAAAGAGAGTCTGCAAGGTAAATAGGGCCAGACAACCTCATTACTCTGATTTTATACTGTTTGGCACTTTGGGTTGGTCAACCAATCTCCTACGCAGTTACCTCTAGAGTTCATGTCAGTTTACAAAGTAGAATGGGTTTCTGTACAGTAAACATTAAAAGTGTTTTAATGTTGATTGTACAGTTGTTTAGTAATTCTGTAAACTGTAAAAGGTTCTCTTCTTTCAGCCTCATTTCCAGCACCATTGATAACTGATATCAAACTCCTCCACAGCAAATAAGCTGTTTCTGATGTTTCAAAACGTTGGGATTCATTTATCATATAAAATTAAAACACCCCGATCGCCATGCAGAGTATGAAGCACAGAAGAGACAAGACCCTTTGAGCACACCCACTCAGTCTGTGTTTTTGAAAAGGCAAGAAAGTTTTCCAGTGATTACGGTTAACATATGGGCTGCCAGTTTGGGGGGTTTTTTTCATCGTTTTTTTCATCATTTTCATAGTTTTGTAACAGATTATTCTTTTAACCATGAATATTAATTTATGCAATTGCAAGAACACCCATTCCCAGCCATAAAGGCAATCTCACAAAAAATTGGTATAAAAATGTATTTCAATGTTTCATTTTCGGTTTCGGCAAAAACATTTTTCTTTTAATTGGTGCATTAATAATTAAAGGCCCATTTCAAACCTGCCATTATTGAGAAAGTGGTTTTCAATCAAATCAAAGTAAGTAATTGGATTAAAATTCAAAGACTTTCAATCAGGCTTTTACCATCACTGTACTGATACAGTCCTATCTCATTAAACTATTAATGACATTTGTCTGAATACAGACTTGGGTAAAATAACTGTTTTGGTACTGCTAGATCTCTTTGCAGTCTTTGACACTATTGAACACAAAACATTGCTCGACAGATTAAAAAATTGGGTCAGTCTGTCAAGAACGGTCCTCAGATGGTTCAGGATGTACTTATAAGGCAGGGGTTATTTCGGCTCTATCAACACCTATTAATCAGAGTAAACTGTCTTGCAATACAGAGTCCAACAATAATCCATTCTTAGGCCCTTTTTGTTCAACTTCTTTGTCGAATTCTCAGAGAGTACAAGATGTTTAATCATAACTATGCAAACAAAAGTCAGATATATCTAGATCTATCACCAAATGATTTCAGTCTCACATACCCTTTGTGCCCGTGCCTTAAAATGCAAATGGCTGGCTGCAAAAAAATTCCCTTCAGTGAAATAAAGACAAGATGGAGACAGCTCTGTTTGGGAGCAAAGAAGGAAGATGGAAGCTTAGTGCCCCTCTGGAATCAAGGACAAGTGACTACAACTCGGGTTAAAATCTTGGATGGGGAAATCAATTTGAGTGACCACATTAAAGCTGTAACTAAATCAGTATTTTGGACAGGTCTCCCCTGAAAATGAGATCTGTGATCTCAATGAGACAAACCTTAAATAAAGGTTAACGAAAAATGTAACCAGTAAATCAGTGTTCTGTCTTGTCAAAAACATAGCTCAGAGATTTTGTGTCAAAACGAAATTTGTAGATATGTATTCAAAAATGTAATATCCTACAGGGTTGATTATTACAATGCCTATTGCGATGCCTTTCACAAAAAGACCATTAGACAGTTGTTGCTTTTTCAAAATGCTGCTGCTAGAATTCCAACAAAAACAAAGAAAAGAGAGCAGCTTACTTCAATCCTCAGGTCCATACACTGGCTACTGAAAACATAAAGAACTAAATTCAAAGTGTAAATCAGTCAGTGGTTTGGGCCCTAGATATATCCCTGTAATGTATAATGATCTCTTAGATCAGCTGGAGCAGGTCAGCTAGTGCTACCCAGTGCTGTAACTAAACAGGGTGAAATGGCATTATGCTGTCCATTACTGGAGCCGTTTCCCATGGAAATCAGATTTGCCCCAACAGTTGCTGGTTTTGAAAATAAGCTAAAGCTGACATTTCCTGCTGACTCTGTTTAATCAGCTTACTTTTGTCTCTGAAATACTGCACTAAAACATGCACTTTATATTTTTATATTAATATTTATATCACTTTCTATACTTTTGTTTAACTTACTTTAAACCTTAATTTAATTCTTCTATGCTTATTTTTATTGCTTACTTTTAATACTTTCTTTAGCATGTGTAAAGTCAAATTCTAATGATTGGCCTGTGTGACACAGAGGTATTCGACAAATGCCAAAATATATTTGGAAGGTTGTGGCTCAAAAATTAGCACTATTCTTTAGTGCACTCATGGGTTTTTTTTAACTAGATTGTAAGGTTCACTGCTGACTAAATGATTTCTGAAATTTATTTTTCTTTTTTTCTTGGAATCAACGACCAGTCTATCAGCATTAGATACACACAGCAATTTTGCTCAGTAATACTTAGCAATAATGCTTAGCAATTGTCACATATGCTGTCACACGAGCATACACTACTAAGAACCTGTTAGAGTTACGGGTGAAAACTCCTCTTTGACAAATGCCCTTGGCTCTGATACACTTAGCAGTTAAGAACATATAACTTGGTTAGACCTTGGTTAGGTGCAACAAGCCCCTGGCTCACCACTAACTGACTCTCTCACTTACTCATGTTTAGCAGGTTAAAGAGCATTCACATGGTTTTTGGAACTCAAATATTTATTGGTGCTTTGCATCAATAAAACTGTGTGTCCTTGTAAAGACAGCAATATCAAATGATTTCCAAAGAAAAATGGTTTCCACTTTTAATACTTTTCTTCCTAATTGGAGAAATACGTAAACAGAAGTTTCGTGACTGAGCCAAAATGTGAAAATGACTTTTTTGCTCATTGGCAGAAAAGGAGCTGGCAACACACCAGACAGTTACAGTGCTGTTGTAATGGACGTCCTATTAGTTATACCCTCTGCAACCTGTGTTTCCTTGACTACTGCTCCAAAACTCAACATGCCCTGCAAGGAAAACATACACGAGCATTTATGTTCTACAAATGACCCCTTTCAGATTTTTTTTCAGCTTAAGAATAGCAATGCTGCCAATAGTGTCCACAAAAAGCCTACACAGATTTAGATTTGATCTAAACTATAGATTTCTCACTGGCTTATGGGGTTTCAGTCCCTGTGTGGGTGTGTGTATATCTATACAAGGATAAATATGGATACACCCATATACACACCCACACAGATCTATGATGGTGCTCAGTGTGTATCTCATCCTACACTGTACATTTTTAATTCCTCTAAACAGTTCAATAAATAATGGTCAAGACATTGTGATGGATGTTGTATGGATAATGTCTGGTGCTGTAAATGGTCTTACTGGCTGACAGCCTGGTAATTCTCTAAAGAGAGCATGACTCAGCCCCTGTAGACTCTCTTACAATTACAGAAATGGGCAATTAATTCAATATTGTTATATTATAAAGTAGAGAAGCACAAATATACTGGTATGGCACCGCAAAAGAGAATCAAAAGCAAAGGAAACGGCTTAAATCTCATTTTCTGTTTCCAATCATCTTTTCCAGTCTGTTTTATCGTCTTTTTTTTTTCAAGCTTCGACTCTTTTTCATTCCTTCTACCAAACAATTTCCTCCCTTTACTCTTCCTTCACCTGTGCTTTTCACTCTGTTCTTTTTCAGCTATCTCCCTTTTCATTTTTCTTTCTCTCATTGGTGTCAGTGTTTCCATTTGAGCATTTTTGGTCTTCAGGCTTCCGTTTTTCCCACACTCTCCTATGTCACACAGGCCAACCACAAAAATGCACGACTGTGGAGAGTGTGAGGGGCTCTGGAATTCCACATGCCGAGGGTAAACACAGCGTGAGCCAGGAAGGCACACAAAGGAGCAAACACTGCACCTACCCTCCCCAGAGCTATCATGCCCCTCTCTCAACCATCATCTCCTTCTCTCTCTCTCTCCCCGCTCAGGATCTGTCCAACCCTTTTATATTTCTCGCATCCCTCTTCTCTTTTAATTGTCACATTTCATGTCAACAGCAGAAAATAAGATAATCTTTATTTAACCAAATAACATTCACATACCGCACGCCACCCAGTACCAGCTGTCTTTAATGGCCTGATCCCACAACATTCTCATCTGAGTCCAGTAACCCAAATCTAATTTCACCCCCACTTTCCAGCTCCCTCTGGCCAGGGAACTGTCTGCTGCAGGACAGTGTATACAGGTCAAGGCATCTCAGCTACATACACAAACCCACAGCCAAGAACAAAAAAAAATACCTTTTTCCATAAACCGAAGCAGAAAAATAGAGCATGAAACCTTCAATGGAACACCTTAAGATCTTCCACTGAACTGTACTCTCTGAGAAACACATGTATCATCTGGTGTAATACGTCTAGCTAGAGAACAAATCGCATGTATCAGCATCTGAAGACTTTCTAGTGGACACGTCATGCTTTTCCCCAGATAATACTCAGCTATATTTATTTGCCCACTTACTCTAATTTCATTGTAGATTCTTATCTAATCGTGTACAAAAGCATGTCTAATTGTTTTAAATGTAAAACAATTAATGTCCCTTATGTACATAAATCTAAAATGGGCCTTTTCTGCACAAAAACCTCGAATTCCTGCATTCATGTTGGTGTGGGTGTGTGTGTGTGTGTGTGTGTGTGTGTAGCGTTTGCTTGCGTGAGAGTTGGGGGCAGGGATCCTGGCCTGAGTAGGTGCGAAGGGAGCGGGCTGTCTGACTGTGAGTAGCCCACCATGGTGGCCCATGTGCTTCCAGCAAACAGGCCGCCGCTACCACAGAAGTTTGCCATTGTTGTGTAGTTTGGCCAGATGTGCAGTAATAAAGTCATGCTGCAGCGTGGGAAACAGATGACAGTTTTTCTTTCTCTGGTCCCTGCTCCCTAACCCCCACCCGCCCACACTTTTGTCTGCAAATCTCCAAACAAAATAAGGCTTCCTAAGCACTCATAAACACTGCCTGATAGTTCAACTGCACTGTTTACTAAAGAGGCAAGGGTCTATCGTGTGACTGCATGTTTGTGTGGGTGCTGACAGAAGATGAGAGCTGATGGTGGCAGCACTTGTAGCTTTCACATTGGCACAGGACTTAAAAGACACAGTGGTACATCCTTTCGACTACCTGCACTTAAAAAGGAACAATGATGACATATCCTAAATCCACAGTTGCCAAATTATTATTTCTAATATATGCCATCAATCAAAATAGTCAATGTAAAAAAAAAATAAAGGCAAAATGGAACAAAAACAAACAAAGAACAGACATGTCAGTACTGTCACATTCCTTCTAGGACATTATAAATGGAATGAGTAAACAGTAATTACCAGCTTTTGTGCTAACATCAATTCAGACAAACAGTTATCAGCTGCAGAATCACTGCAATAAACAGTTATATTGTGACCCTAATTCTGTTTGAAAGTCCCACATATGAGCATTACACAGGCTTTATCTGTTTTAGCTATGGAGAATTTAAGTTAAGGTAAATGGGTTTAATTCATATGTAATTCATAGTTACTCTTTAGCAGAGTAGTTCAGACATGAACGTACAGTTACCAATATAATTATCGATGAAAAAGGGTTTTTTGCTTAATTGCTCAAACAAAAGGGTGAAAGGGGGGCATTAGGCTGATGCTTCTATCCAGAGCGCCTTACAATCATTAGTTAAAGGGACAGTCCCCTTGAAGACACTGACGGTTAAGTGTCTTGCTCAAGGGCACAGCGGTAGAAAGTGGGGGGTGGGGGTCATCGGGTTCGCAGGCAAGTGTTTTACCCACTCGTCTACCACCACACTACACTCACCTACTGTTTTAAATGGCCACTGATAAAAGTGTCTGTTAAAACAAAAGTGTCATGTTTACAGACATTAATTTGTGTTTAATACAAAGCTAAGAACGGAATGGTTAAATATAGTTGGGGGGAAAACAGTTAAAAATTGTGTTTCATCACTAATTTAAATTATTAGATATTCAATATATCTTTAAATATTTCAAACATTCACAAACTATATTTAAGAATGGATTGCCCTCTTGTACCAAGATCTTACTTGTTGATGCGTTGAGTGGCGGTTTTGCGTGAGAGACCATCTCTGGGTGCAGTGCTGGGAGGTTTGGGGGTAAGAAGGCTGACCCCACGAGCCAGGGTCTGGCCTTTGGGCTGGCCCTGGGTGCCCTGAGTAACAGACTGGTACCGGGACTGTTGGCCAAGTTGGACACAGGATGAGCTGGAGGGAACATGGCTTCGGGGTACAGCACCAGGCACAAGGGTGTGTCCTGCCAGCATGGCCTGGAAATAAACAGATACAGACATAAACATACAGAAGGAAAAAAAATGAGTGGAGAAGACAGAACCGGAGAAAAACATTAAAAATGAAGATATTCACTCTGACACGGGCTCTAACCATTTGAAATCAAAAAGTTTTAGTTCCAGTACATCAATGCTCAATCTTTTAATAGGAGAACATTAATTAATGTTTCAGTACATTTTCTGCATTTCTGCAAAAATAAGGACCATATCTTTACCCTTTTATTAGAAGCAGCATTTTTCCTTCGAGTCATATGAGGTCAAACAGCAACAGACTCCAAAAGTCGGTTTGTTCATTTACATGGAAGAAAAAATGTCACGGCTTATCATAACCGGCACTAAATGCTTTATAATCGGACATACCTCAACACAAGAATTCTTTACATTTCATGCTTGTTTAGACAAGATTTCATCTGAATGAGTAGTTGGACTTGGTAAACATATTCCATTCCGAAACAGAAATTTAATGGCTACTGTTCATTGATTTAAATGGGTCGGGAATGTTGTGCATTCTTTCCATCTAGTACCACTTTATGCTTGATGCAAAAGGAGAATTTAAGAGTCTTGAAGGCTTTTTAAGCAAAGTTATAGCATTTTTTTCTGTGCAGGTTTATCTTCTGTATGTGTGGGGTTTTGTGCTTTTGCAAAAGGATGTATACTCATATATGTTTATGCTTGGTGTGTGTGTGTGTTTATCTTCAAAGCGTCCAGCAGTGTGACAGTGAGTGTGTTCCGAGGCAGCTGGGATTTGATGAATGAGAGGGCTGAATTTGCAGGTTGGAGGGTCTGGGTATATGCTTCTGTTGAGCAAGGCCAGGAAAGGGCACCTTTCTAATGTTGCCAAGTGGCCGCTGGCCAAGCCAGCCAAGGAGCCGTGCAGTCTGCGCCCAGTGACTGGAATATGGAGCGTAGAACCCGAATAACACGCTTCTGATTACTTTATTTCAGTCCACTATGAAACTTGTTCAAACTGTAGATAATCACAAAAGCCGTCATGCCCTGAAACAACCGTTTTCATCAGCAAAGGACTCAAATTAAATGAGCGGCAACTACAAACAACTCTTTTCCAATTCACGCATGGTTCAGTTCCACTAAAAGGTTCAGAGTCCCACGGAATGAGCATAAACAAGTATTTGCACAGATAAAGCTACAGGCCACTATACATAATAGGGCTGGGCGATTAATCGAAATCGACATTCAGAACCTATAATCGATCAAATTTTTCCAGGTCGAATTTTTAGATTACTTTCCCTTTAAAAATATAGATAGTTGTCACGGCCTGGTCAGTGGCAGGTGAAGGCCACTGTGTTTTTGTTTGGGGTTTTCGGGTTGTGGGTTTTTTGCTGTGTTCTGTTCAGGTTCTGGTTCTTTTATTTTGATATGCCTGTCTGTCTTTGTGCTTGTGTCACGTGTTCATGTTGTCATGTGGTTTTCTGTCCTTGTGTCATGTGTTCCTGAGTTCCAGCTGTCCTGTATTTTCGTAATCATTGTTAGGTATTTAAACCTGTTTCTGTTAGTCTTTCGTTGTCTGTCCATCGTCTTTTATGAGCTGTTTGAGTTTTGGTTTGCAACCTCATCTAGTAACGGCCACTGTGCCTTGTTTGCTTTCTCGTTTCTCGTTTCCTGCAGATAAAACCCCTGAAATGGATTCAAGTTCTCCTGACTGGTCCATGCTTCGAGTAAGCTCTCGGTCGTGGGGGGATAGCCCTCACGCCCGTGACACTTTGTAAACAGGTTTCACCAGACAGCATTTATTACTTTCAATTTGTAGTAAAATCATTTTCATGATGTGACGACAGAGTGGACAGTCTTCAGCTTTTATCATCAATATCTACAATTATTTTATCGTGCGTTAACACGGTTTTTAAAAATGACTCACTCGCTACAGAACAGACTGACGCTTCTGCTGCTCCCTGATAAAAGAAAAAGGTTTCTGCTGGTAACTGTTCAGAATTTGAACAAGAGGACTCCAGTTACAAGGATAAATACAGCCTGTACATGGGCTTCAGCCTAGGGTCAAGCTAGGATAAGGATTTTCAAATACAATAACCCCTCGGATTCATTGTAACATGGATTTTTCTGAGAACCGAACTGTATTACTGTCACCAGTAATACACTGAAAAGTTGTCAACCGCCAAAAGAAGAAGAAGCAGCTGCTGAAGCATGTAGCGTGACTGCTCCGTGTCATGTCCTTGTATTTTAGTGTTTTAACACCCCCCCTTTTTCAACAGTTTATTTAGTGTTAGTAAGCTGTGCCCCGTCTAAACATTGCGGTAGAGAGTTATTTCAACATTTCTTTTGTTTTTCACTCCCCGCACACTGCTAATGCTAACCGCTAATGGTTTTTAAGCAATAACGTTTTCTGATTCTGATTATTTATTTACCTTTACATTTTCTTTAAGGGTAATGCATTAAACTCTGATAAATGCCGTAAATGTAAAATGTAAATGTAAAATGTAAACTGAGTTTAACACCATATTATAGTTTTCTGGGAGCAGATTTGGGGGCATATTTAGGGTTTATTTTCCCCCCACAAAATAGTGGTTTTTCACTATACGGTGGTGCTCTTGGACCGTTACCCCCACAAAAAGCGGGGGATAGCTGCATTTTAAATAGTGGAAATTAGGCAATGCATAAAAATTCTAACTGAACTGTTCAAATGCTCAGCAATATATTTAAATGGTACAAAGCAATGAACTGGGTTTAGCTCTGAAAGGCAACCTGAAACAATAGCCATGTGCTATCTTCCCTTTCCTTAGCAGTTTCATGGACCATTTTTCTAGATAATTTGACCCACCAGGAAATGACCAATTACTGACACTGTGTCTAAAATAGATCCATCAACCACTTACTCTAACAGACAAGCCTATTTCCTTGCCACAAGAACTAGGATGAAATATATCGAATCAACAGAAGCAAAAAGCACTTTTCTCATAAAATTGGCCATGAATACTCATTGACAGCTTGCATCAGTTTCCAAACACATTGATTTATGCCAATGGAACTTCTACTAGGAGTTCAGAGGCAGTTTCCATTGTCAAAACTGCACAAGAAGACCAAGTCTGGTTTGAAAATATGCTTTTGATTCTGCTTCGACCGATTAAATTTGCATTAAAATACCCTGCCCAGTCCATGGGCAGAGCAAGAGTTGAGCTTTAATTAAAATTTAAAACACCCTAAAATAACCCAGTTCCCTGCCCACATTGCTTAAATGCAAAAACAAAGGTTTGCATTTAAGCATTGTTTAAACTGACCCACTCTCCCAAGCACTAATGTACCATTGCGGGTAAAACTACACTTATTAGACATACATTCAAAAGTCTTCACATTAAAGAGCATAGTTTGGCAGAAATATGGCTTTAATTTAGATTCCATGCTATTCAGAGACTCTCTCCTCTTTTGTTGTAACTTTCAGGTGGAAAAAAAAAGGTTTCAGATTCATAAGGTCATGCATGGTGACTTCTTACTGAATGCAGCAGCGCTGCCATGCTTGAATGATGTCCTACTCAACGACGAAGAGGTGCTGGTGCGACTGCAGGAGCTCCCGTAAACTTAATAAACGCACTGCTTTCAGTCATTTTGTGACTCTACACTGAGGTAAGAGACATATTCTTGTTATATGACACAGGTAAGATAAGCATATGTCATTTTGAAGACTGTGGGCCAGTTTCCCAGAATCTGATTAAGCCTGGATCATCTATATGTGTCCTAAATCACCGAAATAACCCAGGGTGGACTGGCCAGACACTGACTTTCAATCAAAGAGGATCACACACTTAACATCAGTCTTCGACATAAGTTCTTGCCTTTTGGTCATGGAGGTTTAGCACACCATTCGTTAAAGAGATCTAAACTGGAGATGGACACAGGGCTGAGAAACACATCAGCTGGAGAACATAAAAACTGGTAGCTGACTTGAGTTTTGAAGCTGTTGTTTTTTTTGTCACTCCTTTGTCTCTTCAGACTAATTGGCACTCTTTAAAGCAATTACACTCTAGTGTTGTCAGTTCAAATAAAGTCTGATGAGAAGGATGGTCAGTACTGTTTACCCTGACAGCCACAGCAATAAACCTAAGGTAAGGTAATAATCGAAATGCTTTAAGACCCAGAAGATTTAAGACCAGGATGTTTCAGTACACACTTCTAGGTAAGTACTGTGTTTTGCGTTAAAATCAAATGTTGACCGAGGACTCCAGGTATAACTATGCCTTGGGTCGAAGAAACATCAAATCCACTCTCACACACACTTGAAGTAGGACCTTAGTAGGGATCTTCGTTTAATTTCATAGCATGGGATTGCCTACTTTGCCTTTAAGGGTCTGCCAGCCCTGAAAGAAGGTGAAAGCCTGACTTTAATAACTGGATTACATCAGTGGTGAAACACTTGCAATAATTACACAGGTCAACAGGTCAAAATCATCAGAGATCAGTTTCTATGGGTTCTGTAGTGTTTTTCATGCTGATCTCAGATCTGTGTGTAGTGTTTCCTGCAGGTACAGTGTTTGTGATGAAG
>JBBPDB010000001.1:25391835-25407226 GCA_037974465.1 Brachypetersius altus
GGACGGTACCTTGCTCAGGGTACCTCAGTGGCGCCTAGCGGTCTTGGGAATCGAACCCGGACTTTCTGATCACAGGGCAAATGCCCTAACCTCTAGGCCACCAGCTGCCCTTATGTACATTACTTAGGTACATAAGTAATGTACTTAATGAGAGCCAGAAACCGAAGTGTCTAACCCCCTAAAACCTAAGTGCCTGTGTGTGGGCACACATGCAGGCACTCACATTTTAAGGGGGTTAGAAATAAAGACCAGAGATATAAATTCTGTCCATTTAGCTAAAAGGTAGCAGCGTAGTTTATACATTCCATCTATCTCAGCACAAAAAGCCTTTCTTTATTGCACTGATCCACCCACCTCATTAAAAATTCAATAACATAATAGATAGTGTTAAATATTTAAGATTTATCTATCTTCAAATATAGCTGAGACCATCTATCAGTCTAATACAATAAAGTTCATTACGGCTTCGTATCAAACTTTTTCCCAGCGAAACCTTGCTGAATCCTATTCTATCTTAATGTGCCCAGTTTCACAGCATCTGCTTCTTGTCCTAAGAAAATCCAAGTGTTTGAGTTTAGCCTGCCTGTGGGTCAGATGCCACTCTGCAGTGCCACGTCTCCAGTGCGAGCTAGAGGAAATTGCAGTCATATCTCAGCCACATTACAAACATTGCATGCCTCAGACGATGACCATCTCAAAGCAATGATTTAATTGAAAAGCTAAATATATGTTGCTAGACTTAAGTCAGATATGCAAAGTATGTCCCTTTCCTTTCCCTAAATGTTAATTTTATTTGCCTCTTGCTCTCATGACCAAAGACCTAAAAATACAGGCAAATCATCAGCAAAATGATCCGTTTAGTTCTGGAATAGACACATTTAAAAAGATCTGTCAGTGAAACTATGATGTTTTCTGGGCCAGAAACACTTGATGGTGGATGAATGAAATATTTTGCGGCCTCAGTTCTCCTGGGCAAAAGGAATACCAGCCAAGATGGCAGCAAAGCCTTTCTAACGTGAATACCTTTGCATGGTGCAGCTTCTATATTTGGGGCTAAATAAGCCGAAGTGAAACAGAAATGTTATTATGCTGAGCTGTACTGTGTGTGTGTGTGTGTGTGTGTGTGTGTGTGTGTGTACACGCTAATGATGCATGGTACAGCTGAAAGGTTACTTCATGATGGCTATCATGTTGCACTTGCCCTTCTGGCCAGGGTCAGAGGAGACCCTTTAAAAAGATTTTCTTTTGATTTCTGAAAGTCATTTACAAAACCATGGGGGATATTTCTGTAAACTGTGTTATCTATTATCTGACATATCGTGCAAAATGAACATTTCTGACAGAAAATCAGTTGCTTGCCTTTAGGTGTTATGGTATTGAGAATGAAGTCATTCAATATGCATATGCCATCAAGACAAACTGTAAGACTTTATTATGATAGTTAACTGTGATAACTGTCACTGAGGTAATTGGAATAACTTGTTAGCCAATAACGTAATAGCAAAACAATGATTTCCTTTATATTCCTCCTTAAATGTTAATGGGTGTAAAAGCAGGGTCACACTCATGTCTTCTAGATTGACTACAGTTTTGACACAATGAGTGGGTGTTGACTAACATAAAGACTCTTACACTTTGTCCGTGAAATTCCCAGTATAAACCCAACCACATGTTAAAAAATAGAAATAATTAACACAAACTTGACCTTCTTGGAGTGCCTAATGTAACACTTGGTATTTTACCAGATATAAAGTCCTTTGGCAGATATAAAGCCTTTTTTCCCCAAAAATACATTCTGACTGAAATAGCCAACTATTAAAAAGCACCGACAGCAAAACTGCCTCCAAAAGTGTAACTGGGGACAATGTTTTGCAAAAGAATGAAGTATTCCAAAGCAGAAATCATTTGATTTGATTCCAACGCAATAGAAAGCACAGCATTGATTTGTTCGTGTGTTTGTGCAACTCATAAAACTGTATGCTGGAAAGTAAGTCTCCACCATGACCCATGTGAACTTTCCATGGTAAACAAAGCAACCCCTTCTAATGTAACAGTATACATCAGAGTGGAGTACTGGAGACGCATAAAATGTGCAATCTGTGTGGTCTAGTGACATTGCAAAGAGGAGAAAGGAAGGGAAGGAATTAGAGAGGAGCTCAGCCAGTGGGCTTCCCACTGAAAACCCTCGGGGTAGAAATGATAAATAGAAAGGTAGCACACATACAGCTCTTACACTCTCACTTGGTGCCAATTTGCCACATTCTTTTATTTATAAGCATCAATTACTCAGGAAAATCTGCCTGCCTGTTAAATATCAACACAAAGCACCTCCCCAGTGGAGCATCTGATAATGAGACCTCACACAGAGCTGCTTTAAACATGTACACTGACTCTACCAAGCACCATGCGGTATCCTGTAGTACCTCAAGACTCTCTGATCTCTTATTTTGTTTAAACACTGAAAAGATTATGTTTTCATTATTAGTTCTATCAAAGGTTAGTAAACACATGGTAATCAGTAGTACCATGTACTTTGGATGCATACGCAACGTTTTTTTTTCCCAGGAAACAGAATAACAAAATGAAATTAGTTTTCATAAAATGTGATTATACTTTGTCAGTACAAATATAATTTGTCCTATAAAATACTTGAAATTAACATTTCTCCGCAATTACTGGCACAATTAGTAAAAAAAAATCTCCTGTAAAATGTCATGCATCGCAAAAAATTTAAATATAATCAATATCAATTATGTTTCAATTACAAAAAGTAAATAAGTGAACAAAGTTCAGGAACTCATGACCTGTTTCAATGAAGTATAAATATGAAGTCCATTAGTCATTCATTAAGATAGGGAAGACAATACATAAATAAAATTAGACAAAAGTGCACCGTTCAATGGCTAACTGCCTGCTAATTTCCATACTGACTCTTAGGACAAAGGTTAAGAAGCTGGAAGTGTGGTAAAAAGGCATGGAAGACGATTAGACAACGTATGTTACGATGGCTAGAGAGGAAAGATTTCCAGAAGATGGTATCATTTTGAGACCACCAAGGTGCCACTCCCACTACAACAAACTATTTGCAAAGCATGCCAGCCACGGATGATACTGAAACTTTAACTGGTCTCAGGTCCTATGGTCAGATAATAAAGACAGGAGGGTAGTTTTCTGGCAAAAAACACTGAACCCATGGGTTTGGTATAAAACCCATGGGTTTGGTTTGGTATAAAAAAAAAATCTTTATTCATTATGGAGGATTTGTGATGTTTTTGAGAGGCTCTGGAAACCCTGCCAGGATACGCAGTATCATTAACTGCATTAAGTACTAGGACATTTACAATGAAAACTTGGCTACCTCTGTCAAAATGATAGAACCGGATCATGTTTAGCAGGTGGTCTGGTAAACCTGGTGTACCAGGTGGCATCGGTTGTTGGCTAAAACTAAATTTAAATGTATGGTGTGTGTGTGTGTGTGTGTCATTCTGTAGAATCTACGGAAAAGGGAGACGAAACAAGTCGATGAGCTGAACTTTCACTCGTTTTGTGTTTTGTGCTTGTAGGTTGCGAATCCAAAAGAGAAAACCTAGGATCCTAGAAAACCTGCAGATATTCTGTTCTGAGGAGTGATCTCAGATCCCATGCTTTGTGTTCTCGCTACTCTTATCAAGCATTACAGCAGAAGACTTATTGCTGTTATATTGGCAAAGAGAGGATGTACAAATGGTGCCAATAATTGTGATTAGAATGATGCCAACAATTGTAAATGTGGTTTTGTTTGATAAGGGATTTTTTTCTTAGACTGAATTTACTTCATCTAAATGTTAGATTCCTCATATTTTCCATTGGGCTAATTAACCACAAAGACATTTTTCCTGACCATTTTTATCAAAAGGTGCCAACAATTGTGGAGCCAAGTGCACATTAGAGAATTAGTTTTCTGGAGGACAAAAGCGCTGTTACCCTGTAAACCCCTGTGAGGAATTTTCAGAACAGAACTTGCAAATATTATGAAGGTAGACCAGCAGGCAGCAGCGAGGCAGCTGGTAGTGAATGGGCACTCACATGTTGTGTAAGCAGGCTAATGTGGCTGGAAGTGCTGTACTGGCGAGCTGCTTGTTTCTCCACTAGTTTCTTCAGGGCAGACACAATAGCCTGCTGGTTAGACTGAGCCTGTGCCAGCAGTGAATCCGGCTCCTTCAGCACTCCTGCAGAACCAGGTCTGGGTCTTCCAGACTTGTGAATTACTGGAAGAAAAGCAAAACACATAACAGGCCATTGATCTATTAATTTTAAGGTTTTCAATTGATAAATGCAAAGTCTTTGACTTCCACATCATATGCCACTGACAGTACCTTGCCTTGAAGGAGAAGGCTGTGAGAGTTTCTGATTGTAGATGGGACTGGAATATGTCCCAGTGGAGATTCCGTTAGTGGAGGTCTGTTCCAAACGAGAACACTGGAGTCGCTGTATCACATCAGTAGCAGATGATCCAGAGTTTGATGAAGCCCACAAGACTTGTGCAGGCTTAAGGGTGTATGATGAAGATGATACAGTGGTTTCTGGTTTGTTTTGAGGCTCAGCATGTGGGTGTGGTGGAGGCTGAATGTAGGGTGGAGGCTGAGGTTCAGATACAGAATGCAGTGCTGGTGGAAAGCAGTGCTGCAGGTGAATATGCTCACAGTCTAAGGCTGCAGGATAAGACGACGTGTGGTGGGATGCCATGACTCTGGCTTGGGCTTTACAGCCTCCAGCGATTTCAGGCTGCACCTCGCTGACTTTGACTAATTTTGAAATGACTGCAGAGTGGGGTGTCCAACTGCCAAGGTCTATATCTGGTGTACTTTTCATTTTGCTTTCATTATTTTGGATTTCAGATGCACCTAAAACTTCTGGCTGGACATCAATCACTGTATCTCCAACTTGGGGTTTGTTGCTTCTGTTTCCACCAATATTTAATGTACTGTTTGTCTTATCTGAATTTTGGACAGTGTAACTGTGCTTGTCTGTGTTAAGAGTAATTTTGTCCTCTCTGGGTTGAGTTGCACTTTCTTGGATTTCTTCATTTTCTGCTTGCCTAGCCTTGGCAGCAGTCAGAGAGGACTCTGAAGCACTAGAGCCCTCTTTGGCATTCATCAAAGCTGGTTTGAGGAAAAAAAAATGTGACAGATAAGCACCATTAATATAGATAGTCTTACACACTATTTCTTTGCAACACTAAATTTCATGCCAAAGAGGAGTCACATTACAAGTGTTTCTCTTTAACTGAAACCTCAAGGTCCTCAGCCAATAAAGCATGACTAGAGCATACGTCAGAAAAGGCACTAATAAAGAATGAAAGTCACACATCACTGATTAATGCCTAAAAGGCAAATTGAACCACTTTGGTAGGATGCAGTTAATTACCTCAAAATATGCTCTTATGCCTGAGAACACCAACAAACAAAGATAGTTCAATATAATACGATAAAACATTAATAAACTGATTTACAACAAACCATGAGAAATAAAATTGCTTTGAATTTTTTAGCACTAGATGATGATTTGAGTCCCATGATGGAAAGTTCCATTATTGTTGCTTGTAAATTAACAGTAAATAAAAGAACAATCAAGCTGAATCACCCTGAAATGATAACTAAGCTCTAAGCTAAAAAAAGATACAGTAACATACCTACATAATATAAAACTGTATAATAATTCAGAATAATAAGTACAAACACATACAAATTTCACTGTTTACTATGCCATTTAGTTTCCCACGTTTAGGAAACTAAATGGTATAGTAGGTTGTAATATGGGATAAAAAGACCATAAGAAGACATTTGAGTCTTATATAGTATGTACTTGCATCCGGACTGTAATAGAGAGCAAAAGTTCTTGCTATAAGTTTACCTGGTCTTTGTCATTTATTTCCTGCTAAAACATGTGATTTCACAGTAACGTTTAGTGGTGTCTTTCTATTTCCCACATTGTCATTCTGTAGAATTTTTTAGAAGATTTTCTTTATTCGCTTAATAGCTAGAAACTGTTTCACTGTAATATAGTTAGACTATCTGGCTATTCACACAGATCTTACACAAAATAATTACATGCGACTTTGGCGTGTATACCTTACATTTACAAAGTTAATGGATAAAAAACTGTTGGGAATTTCCATGTACTTTAGTTAAACTGTCTTGGAGCTCACCACCATGTTACTAAAAAGAATTACTTTGTACTTTGGAGTTCCTCCTGTTTGTCCAGTAAATGGGATTGTAAAAGGAAGTGTTACCCTCCAACGTGTACCAATTTGTAAATTCACACTACATGCTGCGTTCTAAGGTCAAAAACCATTAAAATATAAATATATCCCACAACGAAATGAACCACATACATTTTCTGCTGTGTTGTTTTATGGGCTCTCCCGAGCCCTTCCTGCAGTCTTTGTAACTGTCTGTCCTGGAAGTCTTGGTCCCTAAAAACACACTGGCTGACTTGTTCTTGTGTGTGTAGAAAGTGAGGACTTCTTCTAGATCACTTTCACTTTGCAGAGGTGGGACAGAATAAACAGACAATGAAAACAGCACACTTTTGTTTATAAACACTAAAATGATGTAGGCTAACGTGAAAGAGTAATATTTATTAAACCAACCTTGCTCCCAGAATGAACTCCTGAAATACTTTTGGATTGATGCATCTATCTTCATCTTTAATCTTCTCCAAACTTTTTACCATTTCCTCTGTCTCCTGTGTATGTTAAATATGAATGCATGTAAAATGTATGCAAAAACACATTTATGTAAGGAGAACTACACATCATCTATTAGACTGCTGGAATGTGTGGACAATTCTATGGACAATGTTATGGATGTACTAAACTGTACTAAACTACACACTTTTCTTTCTAGCTTGTACCAAATTGCACGTTTTTTTTACTTTTAGTTTAGTGATTATATTTATATTTTATTTATATATGTGTACTCTGTGTGTCCTTTTGCACTCAGTAAAATCTGAAGCCATGCAGTCTCAACTCACTGTATACTTGTATAAATGAGAGGACAATAAAGTTCACCTTGACTTGGACTTTTGGCTGAGACTAATTATCATTCTTAAACGAAGCTGTTGACAGTGAAAGGCTGAATAGCATGAGAATTCCTCATTAGGCAGATAGCTTAAAAAGACCTTGTTATAGCAGCGTATGAACCCCCCCAGTTGATGGGATAATATGCGTCTGCGGTCAGACAGGGGAAGCTGGCGGCTGGGCAATATCACTTGCATGTCCTGTTGCAGGTTAGTGGCAGCTTTTTTCAGGAAGCGCATTACCAACTCCTGTGTGGTGAGAGAGAGAGAGTGAGGTCAGCCTTGGAGGAACTCAACACTGCCAAAGTTCCAGCTGCTGTCGATCCGACCATCTCAAAGGTTGTTTTCTCCTAAAGCTGATTCAGAGAAAACTAATTTTTGGTGGGGGTTGGTTTAAAAAATAGACACAACAAATGAATTAGTTTGCAATTGTATGTGCTATTTTATATGTCACTTGCCATTTGGTCATTGTCCTTCTCTGGCCAAGCAGAGCAAACGTTTGCTCTGCTCTCCTCCAGCAGCCTCATCTGGACACGGTGTAGGTAGGAGGAGAAGGCCATCCGAGCCTGCACCTTACTGCAGAGAGAGAGAGAGAGAGAGAGAGAGAGAGAGAGAGTGAGAGAGTGTGAAAATGAGGGCGGCGTCACAGGAGGCCAAGCAGGTCTTCAAAAACAGATAAGAAACCACGGGACAGTGTAAGATGAGGAAAACAAGAGGAGTCAAACAGTCGAACAGACAGAACATGACCGAGAGACTGATAAAAGACAGAAATAAAAACTCCACAAAGTAATTTTGTGGATGAAAAAGGAATGTTATTTTAGTGGAACCTTCAAACCAAATGAAATGTTTTTGTTTTTTTAACAAACGACCTTTACTCATTATGGCAGTGATGGCGATGCTAATCCCCAAAGGGAGGCTGAACACCAGGACCCTGGTGCACGGACAATAGGGACACTCAGCTGTGAGTGTTTACAAAGGGAGATAAAGTGCTTGTTTTACTCCCCATGCCAAACTTTAAATCACCATCTGAGGTCACGCAGTGAGTGGGAGAGGTCGACTATGAGGTGAGGCAGTCAGATAGGGAGGATAAACTGCAAATATACCATCTGAGTCTGTTTCAGTGTAATTCAATCAGACTATCTTGGTATTTACCGCTTTCTTAAACAAAATTATTATATAAGACTTTGGGGAGTTAATGGCTAAATGGCATTTCAGTGTACTTTACTTAAACTTGGAGCTCACCATCATCCATCCATTATCTACCCCTTATTCCTGCATTCAGGGTCGGGGGTGGGGTGGGGCTGAGCTCACTATCATGTTACTAAAAATAATTACCTAGTACTTGGAGTTGTACCTCACATTTATCCACTAAATGGGACTGTAAAAGAAAGTGTTACCTTATACCTGGGCTGGACACACAGAAACAGTGAAGGTCGCCAAATTGCAAAACGAGTTTTTGGATGTGTTTTCACCTCTACCTAGTAGTAGAAACTCACAGAGCACCAAACAATGTGTGATGTGTGATGGTATCCATAATGCTTACCTTAACACAAAATATAAGGTCCATGATTAAACTAATCTAACTAAACAAGGGGGCGATATAAAAATTATACTGGAGCAGCCCTGTGCTTCTTGTTCCCAAGCCTGACAGAACCGTATGATTCTGTGCAGATTACCGCAAAGTTAACACTAAATTCAATATGTATCTAATGCCAGATATAAATAAGACACCAATTTTTAATGTGACATTGGATTTAACTATGGGTTACACGCAGATCTTATTGACGCCTGTAATCTGACAAACAATGGCCTTCTCAACCCCATTTGGTTTCCAGAAGTTTGTTAAACTTCCATTCGATTTGTTTGGAATGGCACTAACATTTCAATAACTTATGTGCAGAATTCTCTGCCCTCATTTTGCAAAGGCAGCTGTCTTTCTGGATGTTAATTTCTACAAGGGGTGCCCAAATCCATGGAGGTATGATATGCAGGCTTCTATTTAGATCCCAGACAGGCGCATCCCCAAATTAAAAAGGCTTCTGCCATCAAATAGGAGATAAGATGGTTCCTAGGGCTGGCTGGGTATTAACAGAGCTTTATACCTAACTATTCAGACACCACCAGCCCACTGATTGATCTCAGGAAGTGCCAGATCCAGTCCAGGATAGTGGACAGGATGGTGCCAGGAGGCCCGTTTAAGACAGTTCTCTGTGGGCTGCTGATTTCAACAGTCCTCACTGTCTATTACTATTCATTATGACGCACTTTTTCACGTTCTGTTCGTACCACGCCTTGTTCCTGTGGCTGAAACACATGAATGATACCAATCGGCCTCTGGTATCTGGATCTACAGCTCTTTAATTTTGGGGTGGGGCTCTTTAATTTTTGGAGCTGCTGGTGGCTTACTTCTTTTCTTGTCAGGGTGTGGACAGGTCAGCCAAGGGCCGGAAAGCTAACCTAACATACCTAACTTGTTTGCAATGTCATGGTACAGCTTTGCATTTCTCACAGTGTTAGAAAACTATCACTCAAACTGATCTTCACCCCAAACAAACAGCCGTGCTTGTACTTCATCGATTTCCCTGTTGTTCGTTTGGCCTCTTTCCAAGTCTGTCTGTTGTCATGACAACATTTTTAATCAATCAGAAGCAGCGAGAAAGTCAGCTCAGCTGCGGCTTGCTTTTGGCCCTGCCGTTGAGCAGAGCCATGACAGCTCAGGTACAGCTTGGGTACAGGTTGCTTTATCTGTAATAGAAAAACACTTGTTCGTGATACGGCACGGTTCCTTGCGCCGGTGAAAAAGCGCCAGAACACTGCTGGCAAGGCAGAGACCCATCTACAGCAATCCCATGGAATAATCTGGGTAATGACTATCACCTATGTGTGATTTTTTTTCTCACTATTTATGTGTGTGTCTCGCTCAGAAGGAAGAGGGAGGTCAGGGCAGACACCAGACAGTACCACGAGAAAAGCCATGTGAACATAGACAGAACAAGCAGAAACCTCAAAGTTAAGACTAAGCCAGACTTTAAGCTGCAAAAAAAGCTTTGAGTTACGTCCCATGGGTGTCTTTCATCAACTCAGGGAGCTACATTCAAGCTTGCAGCAGCATCACAAAACTTAAACGAGGTTAAACCCAGAAGCCTCATGAGGGTAAAGGAATGAGACATTTCACTGAATATGCAGAGCATGTGTATGGATCTAAAGCATACCAAGACTGATGCACAAGCCATTTGTTTTTACAGGTCTGGCATGACAGACGTAACAAACAGTGGTATGTGTCAATGCAGCAAAGTATTTGTTGATGTCATTCTTCAGGAAAATAAGAACTATTTAGACGTCCTTGCGGAACCTGGGATGGGCAGTGGGACTACAATGCGAGGGAAAAGTGTTTTGAAAAAAGCTGTCAAACACAAACAATGATATACTGTACTCTAATTGCCCAGGTCCTTTTTCAGTCCTGGCAAGCACAGAGGAATTTCTACAAACTCAGACTTGTCATTATAATTCCCTGCTCAAATTACAATTTCTGACGTGCTTTATAAGTCAAGGGGAGACTGGTGTCTTTGTTACACTTTCGACAGGAGTATGTAATATTCATTAATGTCACAGTATAAAAAGAACAGGTCTAAATATTTTTGTAGGGCTATTGCATAACATGAGGGGGAGTGAATGTGTTTCAAGTCCTTCCAGGATCCTGCAAAATGTTAAACAAAGGAAAGACAGTCTGACTCCAGCAATTAAGCAGCCAATCGGAGCCAGACTCTCTACATGGAGGTCAGGGTTGACCTGCAGGATTGGTTGGCTGGCGAAAGATCCACTTCCTGTGTGAATGAGGTAGACACTGAGGAGTCATGCTAAAGGAGTGAAAACATGCAGCAGCACTGGATGAAAAGGACACCGCAGTACTGACAGTGTTTTGTCCTGAGCTTTCCCTGCTTCTCTGCTGTGAGTTTCCGTACAGTAACCTGAGTTCTTAAAAACGTTCAGAGTGTGTGCATATTTATGTGTGTCTTTGTACATCTTTGTGTATACCTTAGGAGTCCAGCCTCTTAATCAGCAGATTTAAAAAATTATGTTTTGCTAAAATTTGTTTAGCTGTGATCATCTCTGGTACTATTTCCCAGAGTAGGACAAATGATCAATAGAAAGAGAGCAGAAACACTAAACAGACACACACACACACACACACAAACACACACACACAACCAGCCAAGAATACCCCAAAATATCCTGGTCTCCATGGCTACTTACAATTAGGTGGCTAGTTTTAAATCTTGGAAAATCCATGTTTTCAGTTTCCACTTTTAAGGTGCAAGGACAGCATTATTACATGTCTAGCCATGTGTTTTCTGAATCACGGCCACACTCAAGGTGCAGCAACAACTGTGGGATGCAACCGTTCTATATGATTTAAGAGGCAAACAATGTCGTATCAGTTCATTATCAAGCAAACAAACGTTTGGTGACTTTTTTGCTTATCAGCAACAACTAAAGTAGCACCTGACATGAAAAAGTTTTTGGAAATTCCACATTAGGTAACCAAAATAAACTTATGCAATTTGCAAAAGAGATATACCAGTCCTCAGAGAGTTTCACTCTAAACTGATCATTTTACTGCTTCCTTGCAGATCATGAATCAGTACAAAAAGGAAATCCTCTTCCACATATTATGAACAAATCGGTTTGATATGTACTGCAAATAAACGGCTGGCTGTACCAGTGCACACGGCTATTTCTCAATTATTAACACTTGAAGAGACACTGTCAGCACTAACCTGAGATCCCATCCCTGCTGGAGAATGTACAGCAGATCCACTTTAGGTTTGCTGACTTTAACAAGAAATTGTTGGTTAGTTTGGACGCCCTCCATCGGGGTGGGCTGAGGGTGTGTGTGTGAAGTTTTGTGTTGCTGGTTTTCCTGTGGCCTCTGCTCTTCTCCTTCATCTCCTTCTTCATTCTCACTACTGAGCGGAGAAGATGGGCAGAGTCCTCCACCTGAGCGCAGAGGAAGGGTTTGTTGTTTCTGAGTTTGCACCGTTTCTGAAATGCTGGGTCAATGTTTTGCACCTAAAAGTAGAAATTTAACCTGCTTTCTTCTTCCCAGCAGAAGCACGAGCAGTCCTATGCCTTTGTCTGCGTCTTCGGGCCTCCAGAGAAAGCAATTTCCTTTCATACTGGACTCCGTGACAGGTCTTAAGTGACTCCGCCTCCAAAGGCATATTACCTTTCAACTTAATCCTAAGTAATAAAACCCAATTAATAAATGCACATTTTACACATTATGTAACAATAAACAGGTGTCCATCACAGAGGAGCCAAAAAAAACTCAAAACAAGCCATAGCTTCTCCTCAGATGAGTAAAACAGAATCAAAGCACCTTTCTCACAACCTGACTATGCTTATGAAGTCACATTAACAAAATTGGCTCCTTCTAGACAGACCTGCCTTGTATGAACAACGTTTTAAATATGCGGTTTAAAGTGCAAACCTGGGTTGTGAAGTCACAGATGTTTTTCCTGACCTGAGGAGCAAAGAACAATTGAGATTTTAGAAGAAAAACACAGGCCTGGAAAAATTACTCTCAACAACAGGTGTAGATAAGATACAGCAACTTGGTCACATATTTTTAAAAACATCATACAATCCAGAATTCCTGGTGCTGCTATAAAAGAAACCTTCTGGGAAACCTTTTTCTCAACCTTTTTTTAGAAGCACACCGCCTTTTTTATTAAATATTCTCCAATTGTCAAACATCTTGTTTTCTATTTTGACACAAGGCAACCCAAGCCACACTGCCACATAGACAGTCTGTTCACTCTGGAAAAGCCAACACTCTACAAGTAGTGTACATATATTGTTACCCCCATCTATCCATCTCTAGACAAAATATCAACTAAAAACCTAAAATACAGACCAAGTTTCCCCTCAAAAACGTTCCCGACCACAGTGGAAAAGCTCACCTTCCATGGAAAAGTTTATTAGCCAACATGGAGTTCGTAGATGTCTTGTATTCCAGATAACCACTGAGACAGGGACAAATGCAGAGAGCAAGAACATTATTACATAACCAATTTCACCCAAACACTAAGCAGCTGCTAAGTATTAATGTTTTATAAATGACTAAATGAAGAGACAATATTTACTTTTAACAAGCAGTGAAAAAAAGTGTGGTGGAACAAAAACTGCTCAGAACTGCATGTTGCTGATTTGCAATTTAACATTTTTGTAATGAATGGGACAGCTTTTTGTCAAATTAATAGGTTAAGCCAAAAATATGAAAGCTAAAAATGTATTTTATTCGTGTTTAGAAAGCATTTTTCTTGTCGACATCATTTTCCTCTGGCTCCCTCTAACCTGTACAGTTCCCAAGTTCGTGGTGTGGGGAAAATGCGGACGAATCCTCCTCTCCTCTCATGCTCCTCCTGTGTCCTCCTCAAAACTTTTATCTGATCAAAAAGAGAAGACACATGATATTTTTCATGAGTCAATAAGCACAAACGCTACAATCATCCTGTACTCCTGTGCATACACCAACCAGATACAATATTATATCCAATGGCAGTCTGTAAATAAGCGTAGCACATGTTAAGGAGTGTATATTAGGCAGAAAATTAATAATCAGTTCTTGAATTTGTGTATTAAATGCAGGAAAATGGGCAATCTTGTGTTCACAGTATGAAGTGGTTATAGCCAACCAAGAGAGGTCCATGGAAGGACACCCAGTGAAGCAGAAACATTGCGATGGACGTCCAAGACTCACTGATGTGAGTGGGAGTGAAGGCTAGCCCGTCTGACAATATTAGGCAGGTGGTTTAAATGTTATAGTTGATTGGTGTAAACTAACCTACCAATAGTGCATAACACTTAAGCCCAGGAGAAACCTCATAGGATACGTGGAATGAAACAGTTCTGTATTTCTTCTATTGTCATGGGAGAGCTTGTTTGAAGTTACATAACCAGCATGACTTAATAGCTTTATGACTTTTCCATGTAGTTCAAGCCTTATGCTCACATTTTTAAAATGCAATTCTTCTTTTACTTTACGGACAACTTAGTTGATTATTTTTTGCTGTTGTTTGACATATTTTTGCTTTTTTCTTCCAGTTTGGTACATTTCACATTTGTCTGCACATCTCTGTATCTTGTATCTTTTATCATTTCCTTTCTTTTATATCAGCACTGGCTGTTTCTTTAAACTACTAGTTTTATGGCCAAAAGTATGTGGACACCTGACCATTACACCTGTATGAACTGGCTGTATATCCCACTCCAAAACCATGACCGTTAACGTGGAGCTGGTCCTCCCTTTTGCGGCTATAACGGTATCCGCTCTTCTGGGATGACTTTCTAGATTGTGTCAGGGATTTTTTTTCCAATTCTGCAGAGAGAGCTATTGTGAGGTCAAGCTCTGATGTTGGACTAGACTAGAAGGCTTGGCTCATCGATGTTCCAATTTCTCCCTAAAGTGTTCAGTTAGCTTGAGGTCAGGGCTCTGTAGCATTCTCCTGGCATCTGCAGATCCAGATTCACTCATCAGACTGCTAGATAATGAATTATAATTCATCACCCCCAGAAAACATGTTTCCGCCG
Source organism: Brachypetersius altus (assembly GCA_037974465.1). Lineage (NCBI taxonomy): Eukaryota > Metazoa > Chordata > Actinopteri > Characiformes > Alestidae > Brachypetersius > Brachypetersius altus. The sequence goes on from JBBPDB010000001.1 coordinate 25,406,488, forward strand.
ATCCAGAGTCTAGTGGCAGGATGCATTACACCACTCCAGTTGATGCTTGGCATTGCACATAGTGATCTTAAGTCTGTGTATAGCTGTTGTTTCAGAGGCAGTTTGAAACACTGCAGTGAATAATGCAACAGATAATAGCTGATTTCATGTTACATGCTTCAGCACTCTCTCTGCAAGTTTGCATTGTCTACTGTTTCATGGCTGAACTGCACAAGACTTCCAGAAAATCCTTCCTCACCACTGCCATCAGACTCTGTAAGTCCTCTCTCTGTCACACACACCCATCAGACTCTATAACTCCTCCCACCGTCAAACACCCACCCATCAGACCCAATAACTCCTCTCCCAACACACACCAACGCAATAATGTGCGATAACCTGCGATGTGTAATTTTTTCTGCAATATCTTACTATGTGTAATCAGAGATGCTCCGATCAGCATTTTTGGGGCCGATCACCAAGATCATGATCTGCCGATTACAGAATGGCAGGGGAATAGGAATCTTTTATCTATAATCTGGAGTTTGCACCATTTGTAGAAATGAAACCAACTCTAAATGAACTATATTGAAAAAGAGAGAGAGAGAGAGAGAGAGAGAGAGGGAGGGAGACGATTGGCACGTTCCGGAAAAGTCACTAACGAGAGAGAAAAAAAGAGAGAGAGAGAGAGAGAGAGAGAGAGACAGAGAGAGCGAGAGAGGGGGGGGGGCACACAGAGTGCGCACGAGAGAGAGAGCGA